>SJYQ01093664.1:516500-539998 GCA_006410935.1 Redunca redunca | reverse complement strand
GTCTCCTGCACGGTTTGTGAGACCTTGCCCTTCTCTAATCAGCTTGCCAATCCAGGGGTGTTTATTACTCCCATTTTCAAAACCTATTCATTTCTTTTATGCTTCTATCGCCCACCTGCCACGCTATTGATGACAGGTGTTGAGTCACCTTGAATTTAAAATCCTTTTGTGGTAGGCAGTAATGTGTTGGGTAAGACTCATACACACACACTCACATGCACATTCAGTCTTTCCATACTTTCTAACTTAGGCTCCACTTCATAATCCCTTGAGCATGTGTCTGGCCTGCACACCTTTCTGTCCCCTTCCCCCTAACATACAATGACAAACCACTGGAAATAGGAATGGATGGAAGTGAATGAGAAAGAGGATGTCCTTCAGATGCTTAAGGCTCTGAACACTTTTCTTGGGTGGGCTGTGCCTTAGTTTTGCAGTTCGGTGTGCCTGTTTATTTCCTGATATTGATATCCAACCCAGACAGTGCTGGGCCAGGATTGGGCGTTGTCAGTCTGTGCCATTTTCTAGATGTGGATGACAGGTGCATATTTAGTACAGAAGATTTTTGAACTGCTTCTTCAGAACTCAGTCATCCCTCATAATGCTGTCAACATTTATATAATAATTGATACAATATAGGGAAGTTGTGTAAGAAGAAACTGATGGAAAGTCATTTTTTTTCCTTCTGAAAGGGACCTGTCATTCAACCCGTAGATTCTGGATGTCTAGTACAAAATAGGGGTTGTGTAAATACTTGTTGAGTGGATATATGAATTTAAGTCAGGAACTGCTAATGATTCTAAGGATCCTGGAGGTGACATCAAAGTGTAAACTGGATAGATTTTAAAGATAAGAGTGCTGGGGACAGTAGCAAACTGGAGAATGCACACCCTAGCTAATGACAGTCACACAGACGCGTTGTAAACACATAGCTAGAAAAACCTCCAGATCAGTTCACCTGTGATGCTCCGAACTCTTCTCTTCACAGATAAAAAAACAGTATTTGGATAAAGTCACGAAGCTGTTAGAAGAGCTAGAACTGAAACTCAGATCTTTTTTTTTTCAGTCGGGTGCACTTTCCATTCTTTCACATAGATGATTAACTGTTAGATTAGAAAATAATGGAATATAAAGTGTTTCAGCTTTACAGTGGATTCATTTCATATCCCTTGCTATGTTTTTATCCTGGTAATTATAGGCTATGTCAAAGCTCAGGTTTGAGATTTATAGACAGGTATGAACAGTGAAAGACAAGCTTGAAATTTCGCTTCTCCCTAATCTGTCACACTGTCTAGCACTCTGCATTTCGAGGAATCAATTATTAATTACTTGGCATATAATTTCTTCTTTTTCTGTCTTTCTAGTGGACTGGTTCTGCCTGTCTGGAAGGCCATGGAGAAGCTGGGAATCAAGCCAAGCCGTGCTTCTTGGATTTTATCAGGATTTTGTTGGCAGACGTTTGTGAAGCAGTTGAAAAGCTTGTACCTGTTTTATATTTGCTTCTGCTTCAGTGCTCTGTGGTTGTCAACAGGTACCATTTTCTTTAATATTTAAGATTTTTTAAAAAGGGTACTTTGTGTGAGTCTGTCAGTTCATTTTAAAGACTAGTAAGAGCCAGAAGGGCTAATTGATAGAAATGGTCACCCTTTTGGCGAACACTTAGTTTGTTGGGTTAATTTGTTTGTCTGTTTTGTTTTAGACCAAAATTTAAATTGGGTTCTTTCTCTTTTTTTCATTTTTTGAAAAAAAAAAAAAAATTTTTTTCTTTTTGGCTTGTTGCCACGTGGCATTCAGGATTCTTAGTTCCCGACCAGGGATGGAACCTGCACCACCTGCAGTGGAAGCGCAGAGTCTTGACCACTGCACCGCCAGGGAAGTCCCTGGGTTCTTTCTCATAAAAGAGAATCGGCATGGTCATTTTGAGATTTCATGAAGATGTAATGAAAAGATAAAGGTTTCAAAGTTAGACCTAGGTCTGAGAGCTGGATGTTTCTTTCCACTTAATAAGTACAAAACCTTGAGCAAGTTACCTATTGTCTGTAAGGAAGGATAGGACCTACCTCACAACTTGATTTAAAAGATAAAGTAATTAAAACGTATAGTACGGTGCTATGAACATAAGTGATACTTTGCTTTCTTTCCTTTTCTGACAGAATCTATCCTCTATACTTAGAAGGAGAATGTACCTTTTTCCATAGAAAGGGGTTACACTGATAGATTTTTAAAGTGTGGTTTCCTTCTAGAGATTATTGCACCAGTCTTTTACCTCTTTCCAGGAAAAAGTGCCAAAAAGGCTAAATTTCAAAAAGTAGCCCTTTTTCTCCTGTCTCTCTTCCTTTGGTTCTTTGTTGACATTGTTCCCTTTAGAGTATGGGAGTGAGAATGACTTCTGCGTATGCTGCTGTTCTGGGCAATGACCAGAAGACTTGTGTTGTAGAAACCACTGTCTGGGGCAACTAATCAGTCTAATTACCGAGATTTCTATTGCTTTCCAAAAGGAGCTGTGGCCATGATCTTGAGACTCTAATAATTACTGTATTTAGCAATTTCAGTGACATCAACTTTGGGGTTTTTGTTGTCTTGCAGTGATGGTTGATGATTGCATAATTATAGCAGTGGAAATTGCATTTGACAGAAAGCTGACCTAAATATTTTTTACCCAGATGATGCTTTGCTGGGACAGCTGGCTATTTCAGGTCAACCTTTTATGTAAGATTATTTGAATTAAATAAGTAACTGATTTACCATCATCAGAGCAGGAAAATCACATTTTTTGCAGTGTACCTACTGTATACCAGACCCCAGGTTATAGACATTATGTATTTAATTTAATCTTTATGATAACCCTAAAACAAATTTATTTTTGAAATTAGGAAATTGAGGCCCAGGGAAGCAAAACGACTTGACTAAGGTCACACGGCAAGAGCACAGCAGAGCCAGGAATCTAAATGCAGGTTTCTCCGCTCTAGAGCTTACACTCTTTTTCTTCTGCTTTGCTGCCTTCCAACCACAGGTGGTCTTTTAGAGGACCAAAGGCAGCTTGTTTTACCCTGAACCAGAATGAACAGCTTGTTATTTGAGGAATTCTGAGTATAGGGGAGGAAGAAGCTTTTCTGAGTGTTTTTTGTATTTTCCAAGCTAGTTAGTTAAACAGAGCGCTGCGGGTTCATTGGGCTAGTCTTTAGTATCCCTGGTGAGTCTGGTGCTTAAAAACAGCACCCTAAGGAACACATTGAGTATAAAGGTAAAGAGGTGGTACTTGGTAGGAGTGGCTCTGATGGGAATTAGATTGTACCAGTTCCATTTTAGAAAAGTTTGGAGCTCTTACCATGGAAGAACCAAGACCCATGTCTGTTCAAACTGAATGAACGTGCAGGCAATACCTGACAGACAGATTTGTTGTGTGTTTTAATTTACCAGAGCTCTTTTAGATCAATTTTTTAAAAAAGCGCAATGTCCTAATAGCAAAAGTGAATAATAGACATAAACAGAGTACCACAAATAAGAAATTACAATGATTTATAACATTAAAAAATGTTCATTCTCATTACGGACCAAAGAGCTGCAAAGTAAAATGAGAAATCCTTTTTAACCTATCATATTGATGAAGATCAAAGTAGAAATATCTAATGCTGCCAAAGGGTGATGTGGTTGCTCTCCTGTTGTGCTTTTGAATAGAGAACTTTTTGGTATAAATCAGGGTCCTTAAAAAGTTCATGTTCTTTGACTTAGTAGTTCCCCTTTTAGGAATTTACCTCAAGGACATATTTAGATGGCTGTAAATGCGAGCATTCATCCATACTCATTTATTCTGTGTTGGAAAACATTACTGCTACCTGCCCCACAATGGGAGTGTGGTGAAATTATGGCCTGTCCACATGGTAAAATGTTATCTCACTTAAAAATTCACATTTTAAAAGAACGAGTACATGGAAAATGCTCCCGATGTTAAGCGTGAAAAAACATGATACGCAATTGCATATTCATGTTCAAAATTGCTGTCAGTTTTGTGAAAAGAAAAATATTCTTGTATAACAGAAAGCCTGAAATGATTTATATATATGTATATTTGAGTAGTGGAATTATTATCTCTCTCTCTCTTTTTTTTTTTTGACAGTGTAAACCCTAGCTTTATTGGTCCAGTTTTTCACAGTGAAGCCTCAGAGAACCAAAGGGCCAGCTAATGGTGAGGGAGAGTAGTGTCTTGAGCCTTGCAGAGTCAAGGGTTTGCAGGATACCCTCAGCCCAGCACATGTTCACTGCCCTGGCACCTGGGAGAAAAGAGGGAGGTGGCTCTCTGCAGGAGAGGTGGGGGTGTGGATGCAGGGTCATGTAGTACAGGGCCCAGGGTCTGTTCTTCACAGTGGGCGATAGAAGGATCACATAAAGTTCTTTATTACAGACCTATGAAAAATGAGAGAATTATATATTTTATTCTCACTTGTTTGGGTTTCTTTTTCCTTCTTTGTCTTTTCACAAAACAGCAGCAGGAAAGGAAAATGCAGGAGGCAAATGAGCCAGGCACCAGTGTTCAGATCAGAAGGGACAGGGAGACAGGACTAAACCGTTATTGCAGGCTGGCCCCACGGCTCTGTCCCAGCATCCTTAGCGCAGGGCCAAAAGCCCTGGAGGGAGCAGACAGAGCCGGGGTTGGAGGGCAGCGGGGAGACGACTCTCTTAGCTGGGCAGCAGCCCTGTTGCCCAGGTGGCCACCCTGGCCTCTGTGTTTGGAGGCTTGGTCTCCAAAGCTTGGGACCAGACAGAAGGAGGAGGCGGGAAGGGCCAGCAAAGAAAGGCTGTGAGTTTTATCAGGGTTCCCCTGGGACCATGGGGCCCAGGTGGGCAGGGGCAGTCAGGATGCTTCCCGCTTGTCAGCTGGTCAGCTTCTTCAGGAATGTCTCCTACTCGTTCTCATCATTTGATGTCCACGAACTTGTCCATCACATCCCCATTCTTCCTGGCCAGCACAGTGGGCACAGCTGACACTGCCCACAGCGTTAGCCTACCCTACAGCGAGGTCTGTGTGGTCATCAGTATCCGCCTAGGCCTTCACCTCCTTCCCCTGCTGCTTGGTCACCACTTTCTCTAACCTTGGCCCCTGGATCTTGCAGGGACCACACTACGGTGCATGGCAAACCATAACCACTGGTGCCTCCGTGTTGACAACTTGGTCTTGAAGGTCAGGTCCATCCTGGATGTTAGAGTTTGTACAGACACTGGTGGTGTCTATCGACCAGGTGTAGCTGGGTGTCACTGTCAGGTTACTAAGGACTGTGCTGTTTGGGTCTACAGTGCCCTGGAGGCGAGGGCTGCCCACCCACCCTCAGAGGGCTTCCTGGAGATGACAGAGGTCAGGAACCTCTGTGGGAGAAGCTGCTGAGCCATCTCCCTGCAGCGAGAGTGAAGGGATGCACAGCATAGCCCTCCCCACTGGTTCAGTTCAGTTCAGTCGCTCAGTTGTGTCCGACTCTTTGCGACCCCATGAATCACAGCACGCCAGGCCTCCCTGTCCATCACCATCTCCCGGAGTTCACTCAGACTCATGTCCGTCGAGTCCGTGATGCCATCCAGCCATCTCATCCTCGGTCCTCCCCTTCTCCTCCTGCCCCCAAACCCTCCCAGCATCAGAGTCTTTTCCAGTGAGTCAACTCTTCGCATGAGGTGGCCAAAGTACTGGAGCTTCAGCTTTAGCATCATTNTCCTGCCCCCAATCCCTCCCAGCATCAGAGTCTTTCCCAATGAGTCAACACTTCCCATGAGGTGGCCAAAGTACTGGAGTTTCAGCTTTAGTATCATTCCTTCCAAAGAAATCCCAGGGCTGATCTCCTTCAGAATGGGCTGGTTGGATCTCTTTGCAGTCCAAGGGACTCTCAAGAGTCTTCTCCAACACCACAGTTTAAAAGCATCAATTCTTCGGCACTCAGCTTTCTTCACAGTCCAACTCTCACATCCATACATGACCACAGGAAAAACCATAGCCTTGACTAGATGGACCTTTGTTGACAAAGTAATGTCTCTGGTTTTGAATATGCTGTCTAGGTTGGTCATAACTTTTCCTCCAAGGAGTAAGCGTCTTTTAATTTCATGGCTGCAGTCACCATCTGCAGTGATTTTGGAGCCCAAAGAAGTAAAGTCTGACACTGTTACCACTGTTTCCCCATCTATTTCCCAAGAAGTGATGGGACCGGATGCCATGATCTTCGTTTTCTGAACGTTGAGCTTTAAGCTAACTTTTTCGCTCTCCTCTTTCACTTTCATCAAGAGGCCCTTTAGCTCCTCTTCAGTTTCTGCCATAAAGGTTGTGTCATCTGCATATCTGAGGTTATTGATATTTCTCCCAGCAATCTTGATTCCAGCTTGTGTTTCTTCCAGTCCAGCGTTTCTCATGATGTACTCTGCATAGAAGTCAAATAAGCAGGGTGACAACATACAGCCTTGACGTACTCCTTTTCCTGTTTGGAACCAGTCTTTTGTTCCATGTCCAGTTCTAACTGCTGCTTCCTGACCTGCATACAGATTTCCCCACTGGTTGTTACTCTTTATATTGATTCTTTTCCAGGGTACATGTTAACTTCTTATAAGGTGGGGGTAGACCCTATTTGAAAAAGCAACAACAAAACAATAGCAGCAAAGTCCTGTTGTTGGTAGCCTGAATCAGTATTTATCTGCTTAAGAATTTGGTTGGTTTTTACCTGAGCTAGTAAGTTTTCCCTGATAAAATACATTCCTGATGGTTTGTTGTTGTCTTTAGTTCATGGATTATAGAAATTGTTCTTGAAAAACTAACCAAAAGAAAGCAGCCCTGCAGTCACTCATCCCCGTTCCTGTTTATCACTTAGCAGTTCCTTCGTCTCTGGGAGAACCCCAGGTGTGCATTGACTTACGTGTAATGGGCTTCTTTTTTGTTTCCTTTTTGGGTTCAGTGCCGGAACCCACTGCTAGGAAGCAGTGATAACAGTTTGATAAAAGATGCTCTGTATTTTCCTTGTGAGCCATTGAATCACTGTTTTTCTAATGTTATTGTTAAATGGCTTAAAATAGCATTTTGGACGTGGGGATTATCAATATCTGGAGACAGATGTGAAGTGACCCCAAGAATTTGGAAAGTCCTGCGATAGGTTGTCAGCTTCTTGAGAGCTGAGATTTTGCCTGTGTTGCTTATGCCAGCTATCCCTAGCAAGTACCAAGGGCTTGGCATATCGTAGAGGCACCATAAAAATATTTGTTGACTGAATAATAAATTAGCAATAAGGGAATTGTCCCTTGAAAATTAAACATTAAAATCATTAAACATCAAACATAAAATCATTAAACATTAAAATCAAAGTCTATCATTGGAGAGTGAAAGCTTAGAATGAACACAATCAGAGCAGAGATACGTGAAGGCACTTTAAGGAGACGTAATGCCTTTGAGAACATCATGATCTGATTAAGATATTGACAAACAGTGTGAGTGAGTGATAGTTGCTTAGTTGTGTCTGACTCTTTGCGACCCCATGGACTATAGCCTGCCAGGCTCTTTTGTGCAGAATTGTCCAAGCAAGAATACTGGAGTTGGTTGCCATTGTCTTCTCCAGGGGATCTTTCCCACCCAGGGATCGAACACGGGTCTCCTGCGTTGCAGGCAGATTCTTAACCATCTGAGCTAAGCCTACTATTAAAGAGACATTTCTAAATATAAAGATGGGTCAACTTAAAAAATCAGCAGATGCAAAAAAAAAAAAAAAAAAAATCAGCAGATGCATACTTGACTTTATCTTATAATCTATAGACAATACATTAGAGTATGTAATGAATCCATACACCTTTTCCAAAGGAATACCTGAGACAGAAGTAGCGGTACAGTTATAAATGACAGTCATCAGTCAGATGAAATAATTTAACTGAAGCTTATCTCTTTCAAAGAGATGGGAACTGGCCAAGTGGTCAGAATGGAAATACAATGTGCTTTTAACTTTGTGTGAAAAATAATGTTCAGTTTCATGTTGCTGTTTTTGCCAAATAAATCCTCTACTTCAAATTACTGCCCGAATGCTTTATTAAAACTCTGCTTCTGGCCTTTGTTTTGGAATCTGTTACTTTTGTTGCCACCTCCTGATTGCTGTCCTTTGAAGCTTCTACTTTCTCGTTGTCCCCTGACACCTCGGTTGCCCCCTCGATGTTCTCTGAAGCCTCTATGGCCTTCTCATTGTCCTCGGAAGTTGCAGTATCCTTCCCGTGGTGCTTCTCGCTCTGGTTGCTCTGTGGCCACCGGAAACTGCCAGTGTCATGAATCTTGCCACTCTTCCTGTACCTCTGTTACTGGCACAGTAGGGACACCAAAGCAAACACCCTGCTTTCCTTTGAGAAAGACCATTCCCTTCACTTTGAAGTCAGTATCCTCACCCAGTTGCTCTTTAAGTTCTTTCCAAGCATACCTAATGGTTGGCATTTCAATTCACAAACATGTTAACCTTTTAACATATATAATAACAATTCAAAAATATGTTAACATTTAAAGGGCCAGAACCAGCCTTGGAAAGCTAAACCGAGATGAGTCATTGAGCCTAATGTACACCTGAAGCGAACAATTGGCTGTGAAGATGTTTACTGTTGTTCCCTTGCTTCTGGGAAATAGACTACAGAGTTAGTAAGTATTTAGAGTACAGAGAAAAAAGATTCAATTCAGAACCAGTTTTTTAGAACTTACTAGGATTATGGTCCTGGATGAAGCACGAGGTTAATAAAGATGAGTATGATGCAGTTCCTGCCCCAGAAGAACTTCTTGTTTAACGAGGGAGATAGATGTATAAATACTATGATGTGGTAAGTGAAACGACGGAGGGGTGCAGGGCCCAGAGTGCTGCTGCAAGCAAAGACGCGTTCAGCTTAGAGAAGAGCGGCAGAACTGAAGCCTTCTCTCCAGGGAAGCTGATGCCCGACAGAATGTTGAAGGTTGAACTTGAAGGCGATTCCCAGGCAATGGGATTGAAAGAGCAAAATCACAAAAGTATGAAACAGCTTGGTAAATAAAGGAAACTGTCTACACAGATTAGTGTTGCTGAAATAAAAAGAGCAAAGCTGGAATGGTGACTTCTGAAGAGGTAGATGGTGGCCAGGTGATGAAGGATCCTATATACCATAGAAAGCAGCTTTGATTCTAATTGTTTAAGGCAGGTGGTCTGCAAATTTTCTTGATTGTGCATCATATCCATAAAAAAGTTGAGGATGTGCTCCAAGTTTGTTTATACTTTGTAAACAAGCACCATTGTGCTGAAGTCTATGTTTATAAGAGATTCCAAAAGCAGAACCTTAATAAGATAACTAAAAACAAATATTAATAGTTTTAATATTTTCTTTTCATAATTTCATAATTTGTCTTGTGTACCTCTGGTAAGCAAAAACTTAGTTTGGAGAACATTGCCTTAGAAAATTGGGAGCTATTAAAACTTTGAGCAGAAGGGTAATACTGGTACATTCCTGGAACATTTTTGCTAAAATATAGAAGAATGGTAATGGTGCAGATGGGAGAAAGATGGCGAGGGGAGGAAGATGAGGGCTAGAGGTAAGGATATCTGTTAGGAAGCTAATAAAATAGTCCAGGAGAAAACTGTCTGTCTTCAAGGAATCTCTCTCTCACTGGAAAGAGCAGTTTTACTCAATACAAATCAGTAGATATCGGGCTAAATAGATAGGTAAAATTTAGGAGTTCTGTAGTGAGAGATTAGAGGTATTTTTTAATGGAGGTATAATACCATTAATTCCAGAGCATTTTATCTCCTAAAAGAAACCTCATACCTATTAGCAGTCATTCCCTATTTCTCCCTCCTCTAGCTTCTGGAAGCCACTAATCTACTTTCCGACTCTAGGAGTTTGCCTTTTCTGGACATTTAATATAATTGGATTCATCCAGTAAGTGGCCTTTTATGTCTAGCTTCTTTCACTTAGGGCCATGTTTTCAAGATTCATGTTGTAACATGTTTCAGTACCGCTTTTCACGGCTGAATAATATTTCAGGTGTAGATTTAGTTTTGTATAGTAGAGTTGCTGAATCATATGGTAACTGTTTAACTTTTTTTGTTTACTATGGCACCTGCATCCTTTTACATTTCCACCGGCGGTGTATGAGGGTTCCAGAACGTTTCTCCATGTCCTCACCAACACTTGTTATTCTCTGTTTTTTTGTTTGTCGTAGTGGAGGTTGTTGAAGGTGAGAAAAATCAGGGAAGGCTTTGTGGAGGAAATGGAACTTGGCTTGGGCCTAATACGTATCCAGTTTGCCAACAGACAAACCGACACGGTAACAAACAAGGGCTAGTCAAACAACCAGATGGGTGCAGATCATTTATTTGTTTTATTTTTTTAATGATTGCTTATTCATTTCACAAATATTTATTGAGCCAAGCATTGTTCTTTGTGAGGGATCTCTGGCCAGGTTCCTGGCTTCGTCTTTCCCAGCCAGGGAAGCCTTCTGAACAAGCACACCACATTTGTTGTCTCTGTTTTCCCACCTCTGTCCTCTTCTGAACCAGTGAGGTCTGGCTTCTGCTTAAAGCCTGGCTTTTACCGAGGTAACCATGACCTCCCTAGTTTGACACCTTTGCTTTTTACTTAACACCCCTGCTGCATTTGGCACCTTTGGCTGCTTTCTTGATGCCCTCTCCTAAGTTGCCTAAAGTTGCAACCATGCTTTTCTTTGTTCTCCTTTTAGCTGATGGATCGCTCTTTCTAATTATTCTTCCCTCAGTCTCTTCTCAGCTTGTCCCTTAAATGTTTTGTTCTTCAGAGTTCTCTTTCTACTCTTTCTTGTGTGCCCACCCTGGACAATCTCATTTTTTTCCCGTAGTTGTAACCTCTTTGCTCACTGCTCCCAAATCTATATGTGTTCATTCACTTCTCTGCTGGACCGCAGACCATGTAGCCACCTGTATGTCACATATCTCTAACTTAATGTATCAAGACTGAACTCCTCATCTTTCACCCCTCTTCCTCCTTTATTCCCTGTAGCAGTACAAAGACCATGTATGCCGTGAGGCTCCTCCGGGAGATTTTCCTGGCGAGAACCCTGGAGTTGATTGCCGTTTCCTCCTGCAGGGCATCTTCCCTACCCCAGGATCAAATCCGTGTCTCCTGCATCTCCTGCCTTGCAGGTGGGTTCTCTACCACTGAGCCACCAGGGAAGCCCCCAGTGCAGAGACCACCTCAACTCGTTCTCTGAGGTATATGCGTCCCTGAGCCATTCTCTCCTCTTCTCCTCCACTTTCACCTCGCTGTTTGCAGAGTGCCATCTCATGTTTCCACGTAGAGTGCTCTGTTCCTCTGCCTATGCCGTTACCATTCTGCCTTATGTGTTTTGATTCAGGTAAACATAAACTCCTCTCTGGTGCTTTCCCTGAAGCCTCTGATTTGAGCTTTTTCTTTAGTTTTCTCATGTTATCTATACATTGCTCTGTTTTTATGCCATATTGCACTGTGTGGTTTTAGGCTTTGAGAGGAGACGTTCAGAGTAGGTCTTGCCCTTGAATGTGGTCCTTACTCCTGAAGGCCTTTCTAGTGCCGACTCGTATGTGTTGCTAGTGTGATTTCTTCACTTTGGCAGAGCCGGAGTTCTAAAATGCTCCTCTGTCCTACCCCAGCACTGCATGACCTCTAGTGTTTCTGTTTGCTTCTCATCACTGCAGCATCTTGGTATCTGCAGACCTTTGTGAGCCTTTATGTCCCAGCCCTCGGCCTTTGGGATTTCCCTGTTTTCGCAGCTCCCTGTCCAGTGCCCCGCCACTCAGATCCTGGCCACACTCAGAGCTCTGCCGCTGGGCCTTGCTGATACTCTGTACAGTTTGGGTCCCAGTTTTCTCTGCTGTGGTTGAGAAACTGTTCCTTACAAGAGAACTGGGCAACTTTGGGGCTCACTTGAAGTTTCCCTTCTCCCAGGGATTGCAACCTTACACTCTTATCTCCTGATGGAAAGCGATTGTCTTAAGTATTCTGTCCAGTTTTATAGTTATATATATAGATGATGAGTCTTGTACCAGCATACTCCATCATAGCTGGGAGCAGAAGTCTACTATACGTACTTACTTGTCTACTTCATGAAGCTGTCTTACTTATAATTACTTACTTGACATATAGCATGTAGTAGGTAGCAATAAAGGTTTGTTGGGCTCGCCTAAAGATAATGTTTGAGATAGCACCATTTGGAATATATATGTTAAGGAGAATCAGTCTTTCCTATGCTGTTTTTTCAGTCTTGGTCCATTAAGTGGACACTTCACTTCCCAGCAAGATTATTTTTGTTCTTTCCCCCGACCTTTTCTGATTCTCTCCAGGAGTGGAAAAGTGATTTTTCTGATTAGTGGTACTGGAAAAGAATTCTCTTGTAGGGAATGTCTAATCTTCAGAATTTTCATGTGTTCTCTCCCTGCCATGCTCTAACTGTTCTGCCCGTGGCAGGGCAGCCTATATTTGTCCAGTTGATAACTTTTAATTCAGTGTAGGAAAGTATTAGGAAATGCATTTGTGATTGTACATCTAAGCTATGTTCTCCAGGCACCTTATCCCTTACAAAGATATTTTGTTCTCCATGTACCTCTAACTGCCATGTTTTATTTTTTCAATTAGTCCTAAACTCTGGGTGGGAGAGATTAATTATGACCCTCAACCCCCACAGAGGCTGCAGATGGGACTCAGGCAGCTTCTGGCTTAGCGAGAGGCCTTCCCCCACCGGTTGCCATCCCCATTTTGCTCTCATACCTGCTTACATTTGCCCTCGGCGAACAGAAAGCGCCTGAGCTCACTTCTTCCTCTGCCCCCACGTGTTCGTTGTGCTGTGCTTTGAGAGCTGTAGCCCCTGGTGTGCCAGTCAGACCAGGTGGTGTCTTTTTCCTTTAAGAGAATAATATATTTCTCTTTTTTATATTAGAGAAAAGCATTTTCAGGAGACTTTTCCGGTGGCACTGTATCGCTGCTCTTCTTGTATCTGCTGGGCACCTAATTTAAGGTGAATGACTAATGGACTGTATACCTCATAGCAATGAGCCTTCAGCAGCAACTTTTTCCTGCCAAACTGTCCTATATTCTTAACTACATTGCAGTACAGGAAGGTAGTAAATTATTAATCCTAAATCTGTCTCCTGAGATTGTGATAATGACTTGAGTATATGGTAGCTGGGGGAAGGTAGGGTTTTCTGGCTGTTAACATAAACCATACAAGCTCTTTGATTCTAAAATTCAGCTAGCATTGAACAAGGCCATGGCATCTTTTTACATCACAATTTAATTGGCCTAAGTAAGACCAGTCAGAAATATCTTAAGTTAGCCTCTCTCCCCATGAAATGAAGTAATTGTCTCTTGCTTAAGTACTCCCCAGTAAAAGATAATCATCTTTTTTGTCTTTTTAACCTTTTATTTTGTATTGGGGTATAGCCAGTTAACAATGCTGTGATAGTTTCAGGTGAACGAAAGATAATCATCTTAAGTCCTTCTCTCTCACTCGGAAAACTGTAAACCTGGTGGGTTCTATTTGAACTTTGTGCATACACAAACTTATTTCCTAACTTGTGTGACAAAGAGGGTTAAGAAAGTGGTGTAATTAGGCAGTAAATCCACTTTAATTTAAAAACTGTTTTAAATTGACTCTCCTAGAATTTCCTCAGGGAGGAAATAATAAAATAGTGGAGGAATTTATAAAAACAGAATAACAAATATAGGACCAAAATATGGTCTTTTGGCTTATTTTGGAGGTTGTATAAAAGTCTTACTAATTGGAACACCTTGCAATTCAAGGCATTGTGTGGAATGAGCAGGAACATGATCAAGACTGTGTGTGTGGTTACTCTTTGGACATCTATACTTCTGTGAGTAGTGTTGACTAAAAAAGATGCACAGTGAGAGAGTTGTGAGTTGTTTTATTTGGGGCAAAATGAAGACTGCAGCCTGGGAGGCAGCACCTCAGATAGGTCTGAGAGATTGCTCTAAAGAGGCGTTGAGGGGAGAATCAGTAATACATAAGAGTTTGGCGAAGGGGGAGTTCAGTGCAGTCATGCACTGACTGTACAAAAGGTTTTCCACTGGTCAGGAGGAGCTTATGTCACCATGAAGGGTGCTTTTCTAGATATGAAGAGATGGAAGGATTGGGATCATAAATCAGTTCCTGAAAATATCTACTATCTAAAGACCTGCCCCACCAGTTTCCCTGGAGCAGAGTGCTTCACCCTCCACCCTGAGTTCCTCTCGGGTTGCTGGGCGTCAGCAGCTGCAGCAGCAGCAGGATCCCTTCTCAGAGGCAGATGGCGGACGCCCCCGCTGAGCCTCTGGCACGTGCTCTTGGCAAGTGCCAGCTGTAGTTGACAGTAGTAGTGAAGGGTGTGGGCTAAAATGCACAGCTCTTGGTTTGAGGGCCTACCCTTTGAACTTTCTTTCTCATCCTCCATCCAGGAACTGCCTTGAGAAAAGTCAGCCCATGTTGTTAAGATCTTTTAGCCACTTTTGATTCCAGATAATGCTGGATATGTTTTAGAGAGAAATTGTAAGACTTGGTCTTGACCACCTACCTAGTTCATCAGCTGAGTAAGAAACAGGAGGCAGAGTGGTCAAGACCCTGGAACATGGACTTGGGATTCAGACAAGCTTGAATCTGAGTCCTGCTTCTCTTATATACTGGGTGGTATTACTGAAACTCACCTTTCATCAGGTTCTTCATCTACAAAACAAGAATGACAGTACCTCTGATACGGTTGTTAAGAAGATTAACTGAAATGTTCGTGCAAAGTGCTTAGCCTTCTCCCAGGTACATAAATAACAATGTAGCAAATGTTAGCAGTAGTCATTATGATATAATGACATAATAAACCCTGACTAGTTGGATTCTTGTCTCATCCCAAGATGACCCAGTAGGTGGTGGATTTGAGGTCTCTGTTGGCTTCTTAAACCTCTAGTGACATTAGTCCCCACATTTTTTGAAGTATACTGTAGGCAGCTGGCCTTTCTGCATTGTCAGGAAAAGTAGGCCTCCATGCAGGTCTGAGGTTGGCTGAAGCCCATGACAAAGTGAACTCTCTTTGTATTTCCTATAACATACCCCTAAGGAGCAAGACTGACTACTTGTTTGGTCCTTCAGTCAGGGATCCTTTTCCTCTGGAAGAGGGCTCTGCTCTGCTGGCCCTCAGCCCTGGTTCACTTCCCCCAACACTGATGATCTGTCCATGTTTGGCAAACTCTTGTGCTAGGCCAGGTTGGTTCTTGTAGTCAGGGCAGTGTTTTGCCTGGGGCTACTCCAATAGCAGTTTTGGATTTTATGTCAGAAGTAGCTTGCAGAGTTAGTTCCTTTCTTCAAAACGTATTTATTGGGTGCCTGCCATCCTAGACATTAGAAATGCACTTGGAGTTTGCAGCCTAGTGAGTCCTTGGCTATTACTAGGGAAAAGAAATTCTCTTTGACAGGGGTGATGTTACTGCTATCAAGGTTTCCTTTAAAGAGGCTGAGGTCTCCCTAGGGTCTCAAGGTAATTCAATGACAAGAGAGACCCAGTTTTACTTGCAGAATCCCAAGAGACTAGAGAATGTGATGTCTCAGGCTGGTCTTAGTAGAGGAACCTTCTGCTGAGAATTATGTAGGTGAAGCCCCTGTCTATTAATACAGTATATCCAGCTTTCCTTCAACCCAGCCCACTCTCTCCACCATTAATAACCCACATCCCTGAATAAGCAGTGAGGGTAGTTATCTGGAGATTAGGAAAAAGTGTGACAGCTGCAGCCCTTGCTCCAATTTGGAAGTATATGTGTGTCTTCTGGTGATTTCATGGGTATTAGATATACCCAACCAGTCAGCTCTTGAAAATCCTTTTTGCATCAGGTTTGTTACTAGGCTCTCAGGTGAACAGTCCCTGTACAAGGGAAGCACCACATCTTATTAATCCTAAACTTGTCTGGTCAGTCACAAAAGAAAACTGTAAAATGCCCAAGGATGATAAGGAATTATGAATGTCCCTGAATGATGAATTAACAGGCCTTCTTCTAGCAGAAACAGAAGCAGAGAGGAATGCTGGCCAAGGCCTATCCAACTCCACCAGCTGCAGACTCTGCCCCTAAAGATGGATGCCCTGTGTAGCTCATCCCATTTTCTCTTTTAACACTCTCCTGGCAAATGACAGGAGTTTAGGAATGCTTTCTTTCTTCCAACTGGCTTAACGTTATACTTTGATTCTGATCCAGCAGCAATTTAAAATAAATGCTATGGATTCTCTCACTTTTAGGTAATAAGGGGAATTACCAGTCCTGGAAGATGAGGAGCTTATACTGATTGGGTTTTACTTCTGTATTCTAATTTCAGATTTAGGCTTAAAACTTTGAAGGGACAGCCATTCTGCCTATTAAGAAAGAACTCTGTTTCTTCTTTTTTTTTTTTTTTCTGATACAATTCAGTGCTTATTGTCCTTAACTGAGGGCAACATGAGTCAGCTGGAAGCTTATGGAAGTTGGCCTGGTAGAATGAGTGAGTGTTAATCAGAATAAATGAAGCAACCTTGTAGAGAGATGGTAAAGAGCCAGGTTCCACTTCAGAAAGTTGCATCCTGCTGGGTCAGTCTGGCTTTTGGCCTGAAGCAAAATAGCCCCCTGTGCTGAAGCACCGCCAAGCTGCTCTTCTAGCCGTGCATTCCCCTTCATCAGTCTCTCTAGCTGCTTGGTTTTTGTTTGATTTCTTTAACTGTTTCTTTTTTGATTATAAAAGTCATGCATGCTTAATGTAGAAAGTTTAGGAAATTATTATTCCAGATAGAAATAACTACTACCTGTGAACCCCATCGTGAACCTGCAGATGTAGTTTCAGGGATATCGCAGAGGAAGTTCTGTCTGTGAGGGCCTTGTTCGCCCTGCCCAGTCCCCACTTACTGGAGGCCCCCGTGGCCCCAGCCACCTCTGGACCTGATGGAGGGAGATTTTCTGCCCTTGTGGAGGCCCTGCCCCAGCCTGACAAGCTTCCGGCTCTTCCTTTCCTCCTCGGTTTTCAGAATTGCTCTCAGCTGTGCTCTCCAGAGTGTGCTCATAAGCTGCACCCTGACGTTTCTCGTGATGCACTTTTCAGATAATGGGGTGAGTTTTCATATTACCTCTTCTGTGAAAGGTTAAAGGGAGGGCTTGATCTCTAAGTGCTGGTAGGTAGATCTAGAGCAGGCTGATTTGCCCAGGATAGTCATGGCAGAAGGAAAGGTTTTCTGGCCTTTTCATGGAGAGTTTTGCTCACAAGCATACCCTCCTTTCCTTCCCCAAGCTGTTTGATTGAGCTGTTTCGCCCCCACTCTTTCATATTTTGTGTGGGGGTTGCTGCCTTGGCAGCATGGCTGCCTCTGTCATTAGGGAGGAAGAGGTAGAAGAGTGAAGGCCCTCCACAGTGTGTTTTCAAGGGTTTTCTGTGTGTCTGTGGGGAGCGTGTGTATGTGAGAGAGAGAGCAGGAGGCCAAGGGGCATTTGGATATCTTTATTGCCCTGCCTAGAGTTAGTGTCACTTTGAAGCCACAGAGAAATATTGCCATTTTACAGATGAGCATAAAGAAAGGCTAGGTTCTCTGTGGCTAGATAGAGTCTGTACTAGATAATTGGGTAGGGAGGAATGTTGACCATTTTGCCCCAATTTTTATTTCTGTCTGTTGAATGTGAGAATTACAATCAACTTGAAAATGGAAGTATAGGAGAAAAATACCTGTATATGTATATATATACACACACGTTTATATATATATATTTATGTGTGTATGTATGAAGGTATCACAAAAATGAAGTTATTGAGAGCCACACATCTGCAGTAAATAAAAACCGAACAATACCAAACAATGTCTGAATGTCAGTACTACGTAATGTTAATGACCCTAACTAGATTCTACTGTTCTAATACACATTTGTAATATTTGTGATGTCTGGTGCTTTACATATATTGTTATATGCTTACTGCATTTTTAATACTTCTCTAGGATGCTTAATTCAAATAATTAATGATAATTAATATCTAGATGGTAAGTATATACGTATAATTCATGTCAACAAGCACTGTCCCTGGCTAAATAAAACCCACTTCCCTGCCATTGGAGTGTTCACACTATGGAGGCAAAGGTAGATGTAGAGACGTAAAAAAGCATGATAAATTCCAGGATGTGTGGTGGGAGCACGAAGAGCAGAGCAGGGAAGAGCTGAACCCTGCTCTGTAGCGGGCTGGTGAGAGAAGTGATACTCTAATCTCTTTGAACTTCTCTCAGATTCATTTGACATGGCTTTTAACCTACAGAGCTCTTTCACTTCTCTGTTGCAGAGGGAAAGGTAAAGGGAAGAATATGTACAGCTCTGTAAAGTCTAGAGAATAAGAGCCCTAGGAAGATTATTTTTATTTCTGTACAGATACAGATAAGCTTTGGTTTAATTTAAATAAACTGGCTGTTAAAAATTCTAAGAATACTAACTACTCATACAGTTTTGCTTTCATTTACACACCGATGAGAAAGCATCTGTAGCTTTGCATTTTATTTGCTATAAGCAAAAAGTGGTTTGAGATATTTAAGAATATGAAACTTGGTAGTATTGAGTCCTCGCATGTCCCAGTTCAGCCCACTGCAGTTTTGTTTTTTTTTATGAGACTTACATAATACTCCAAAAAGAGATTTTTTTAATAGATAAATTGACATAAAATTTTCCTCTATTGGCCATATCTGCTGAAGTAACACTTCATGGTTTGCTATATTATTTCCTTATTTCTTCTCACGCTTACTGCTGTTTTATTTAATTTACATCTCTCTGCTGCAACCCTCTAAAATGACCTTCTCTTTAGAAACAACAAAACCAGCCAGCAAAAAAAGAGAAAAAGGGAAAAAAAAAGAAAAGAAAAGCAAAAAAAAAAATCCCAAACCCATCAAAACCAAAAAAACCTTCCCCTGAAACAAAACAGTGCTCTGATTCAAGGTTCATTGTGTGGGTTTCCAAAGAAGGTTGGTATGAATGTGAATGCAAATAATTTATCAGCCCTGCAGTCAGAGACAGCAATCAGCTGCAGGTTCTTAACATCTACAAGTGGGCTGTATAGAGAATTGCTTGATTCTTGGCATCATATCCTGCAGCTTTTCTCTTTGGGGAAAAAAGTGTTTCTTCTTAAGACCACTTTTATTCACAGGCTGAAGTTTGTCTATTATCATTTGATACCTGTGCTTTTTAAATATGAAGAGAGTGTTACACAGAGAGATGTGGGCTCCTTCCTGCTGTGGCTTGGAGGCGTGCTCTCCTTGCTGACAGCATTCTCCAGAGTCTTTTAGTCATAAGGTGGTGGGAGAAAAAGCAAAGCAGGAGATTTTGAGTGTATGATACGAAGCAGTGTAACCCCCAGTCACAGTTTTTCTTAAATACATGGTTTAATCATTTGCCTTCAATCTGCCTTTAAATATTATAAAGCTCCTGATGACTGGCTCTTTTCTAAGCAGGTGATTTTATGGTAGGAGAGCTATTTTCAGCTATCACAGCATTTCGATTCTTACTCTCACTTATGACTTGGTTGTGAAAATGGCTTTCAACTAAATCTTAACAGATACATCTTTTGAAACTTTATAGCAACCTTATCCAATTAATGCAAAGTTTTGATTTATTAATAAGTATCAGGTAGAAACTAAAAGTGATAGAATTGTGGTAGATTGATTTCCATTCATCTAGGTGACCAGAACTTAAATGTGTCCTTTTCTTTTTCTTTTCATCATTACTCAGGTGAAGGGAAATTGAATGGATCTAAATGTCATCGGTGATGGATGACTATTTGCCTAGTTGAACTGGGAAGCTATTCTCCACTGATGCTTTGTTCTGAAAGTTCCATGGTGAAAGCCTATCTTGCCTTTAAGTGAAGTGGAGTGGTCTGAAATAGATAACTCAGGGAACTGGAAATCGGTTGGTCCTTTCATGAGGAAAGATTGCTTTGTGATTTGAAAAGATTTTTCAGTTCAGTGTTTAGGCAGGGAAGGTTGTATTCCTAGCTGGTTATGTTAGATTCCATTATCTCTTTTTTAATCTATTTGGCTTTTCTTTAGTTTCTCATTTTGCACGTCTCTTGTCATACCTGCCATTTAGTGCTCTCCCCAATTTAATTCAAAAAGCTCTTTCTCATTTCTTAGTGAACTGAGAACTTTGGTTTTCTCTCCTATCCCTCCCTTCTTTTAGCTAAGGAAATGAAATAGCATTAAGAATCTGACTAAAACTTAAGTAATTCCATATTAGAACTGACATCTTTTGACAGATATTGTTAGTTAAGAAAATAACGTAATCTTAAAAGTTTACCCAATATTTAAATAAATTTAAAGATAATTCTTTGAATGCCTACTATGTGCCAAGCATTTTGCTCTGTCAACAAATACTGAGAACGCGCTACAAATACAGAGAATGTTCTGCAAGAGAACACGCTGGTCATAGCAAACACTCTCTTCCAACAACACAAGAGAAGACTCTAGACATGGACATCACCAGATGGTAAGTACTGAAATCAGATTATAGTCTTTGTACCAAAGATGGAGAGGCTTTATGCAGTCAGCAGAACAAGACCAGGAGCTGACTGTGGCTCAGATCATGAATTCCTTACTGCAAAATTCAGACTTAAATTGAAGAACGTTGGGAAAAGCACTAGGCCATTCAGGTATGATCTAAATCAAATCCCTTGCGATTATACAGTGGAAGTAACAAATAGATTCAAGGGATTAGATCTGATAGAATGCCTGAAGAACTGTGGACAGAGGTTTATAACATTGTACAGGAGGTGGTGATCAAAACCATCCCCAAGAAAAAGAAATGCAAAAAGGCAAAATGGTTGTCTGAGTAGGCCTTACAAATAGCCAAGAAAAAAGAAGTTAAAGGCAAAGGAGAAAAGGAAAGATATGCATCTGAATGCAGAGTTCCAGAGAATAGCAAGGAGAGATAAGAAAGCCTTTTTAAGTGAACAATACAAAGAAATGTAGGAAAACAATAGAATGGGAAAGGCTAGAGATCTCTTCAAGAAAATTAGAGATATAAAGGGAACATTTTATGCAAAGATGGGTACAATAAAGGACAGAAACCATATGGACCTAACAGAAGCAGAAGATATTAAGAAGAGGTGGTAAGAATACACAGAACTATACAAAAAAGATATTAATGACCCAGATGACCATGATGGTGTGATCACTCACCTAGAGCCAGGCATCATGGAGTATGAAGTCAGGTGGGCCTTAGGAAGCATCACGAACAAGCTAGTGGAGGTGATGGAATTTCAGCTGAGCTGTTTCAAATCCTAAAAGATGCTGTTAAAGTGCCGCACTGAACATGCCAGCAAATTTGAAAAACTTAGCAGTGGCCACAGGACTAGAAAAGGTCAGTTTTCATTGCAATCCCAAAGAAAGGCAATGCCAAAGAATGCTCAAACTACTGCACAATTGCACTCATCTCACACACTAGTAAAGTAATGCTCAAAATCCTTAAAACTAGGCTTCAACAGTATGTGAATGGAGAGCTTCCAGATGTACAAGCTGGATTTAGAAAAGGCAGAATAACCAGAGATCAAAATGCCAACATCCTTTGGATCATAGATAAAGCTAGAGAATTACAGAGAAACATCTACTTCTGCTTCATTGATTACAGTAAAGCCTTTGACTGTGTGGATCACAACATACTGTGGAAAATTCCTCAAGAGATGGGAATTACCAGACCACCTTACTGGCTTCCTTAGAAACCTGTATGCAGGTCAAGAAGCAACAATAGAACCGGACATGGAGCAAGAGCTTGGTTCAAAATTGGGAAAGGAGTACGTGTATTGTCACCCTGTTTGTTTAACTTAAATGCAGGGTACCTCATGTGAAATGCCGGACTGGATGAAGCACAAGCTGGAATTGAGATTGGAGGAGGAATATCAATAACTTCAGAAATGCAGATGACATCACCCTTATGGCAGAAAGCGAAGAGGAATTAAAGAGCCTCTTGATGAAGGTGAAAGAAGAGAGTGAAAAAGCTGGCTTAAGACTCAACATTCAAGAAACTAAGATCATGCCATCCGGTCCCATCACTTCATGGCAAATAGATGGGGAAACAATGGAAACAGTGACAGACTTTATGTTCCTGGGCCCCAGAATCACTGGGGACAGTGACTGCAGCCATGAAATTAAAAGACGCTTGTTTCTTAAAAGAAAAGTTATGACAAATCTAGATAGCATATTAAAAAGCAGACATTACTTTGCCTCCAAAGGTCCATATAGTCAAAGCTAAGGTTTTTCCAGTAGTGTACAATGTGAGAGCTGGACAATAAAAAAGGCTGAGTGCCAAAGAATTGATGCCTTTGAACTGTGGTTCTGGGGAAGTCTCTTGAGAGTCCGTTGGACTGCAAGGAGATCATACCAGTCAATCCTAAAGGAAATCAGCCACGAATATTCATTGGAAGGACTGATGCTGAAGCTGAAACTCCAATACTTTGGCCACCTGATAGGAAGAGCTGACTCATTGGTAAAGACCCTAATGCTAGAAGAGATTGAGGGCAGGAGGAGGAGGGGACGACAGAGGATGAGATGGTGGGATGGCATCACCACCTCGATGGACATGGGTTCGAGCGGACTCTAGGAAGTGGTGAAGGACGGGGAGCCTGGTGTGCTGCTGTCCATGGGGTCGCAGAGTCAGGCATGACTGAGAGACTGGATAAGAAATACAGAGGTAAAGGTGAAAATCCCAGCTCTTTAAGAGGGCAGAATGTTGAGGCAGACAAACGAATATGGTCCAGTGAGAGAAATGCAATGGTAGAGATATATGCAGGCTATACAGAAGAGAGGAATCTTTGGTGAAGATTTCTAGGAAGACTTTCTGGAAGAAGTGGTGCCTGAGCTGAAATGAAGTGTAATGACAACAAAAGTAATGGCATCTGATCATTACTGAGCTTTAATTACATGCCAGGCATTGTCTTAAGTATTTTGCATAGCTTATCTGCTTTTATATCTATATTATAGCCATGTTACCATTTCTCTTTTTACACATGAAACCAAGAAACTTGACCCAAGTTGACACAGCTAGTAAGTTGACTGGTTTGGTATTAAAACTCAAGCAGTCTTATTTCAGAGACCAAAACCTTAAGAAGAATTATGGGGTGGGGTTAAGAATATGGGTTAGATGGAACAAGGGTATTGATCTTGATATGGGATTTTCTTCTGGTTATAAGATTTTTAACATAATTTTCTGAGGTTTCTGTGTGAACATCCAGCCTCACCTTGGAGACTGGGTGTATTTTATTAAACCAAGATTGAATGAAGCAGATTTTCATAATTCCTTTAGCCTGGAAAGTACAATAATAGGTAGGTTAAAAGAACATTTCTCCCCTCTTTTGCCTTTAAATTTTCCCTCTTCTAAGGAGATGTTATTCTCCAGGCCAGGCTTCAGCACTATGTGAACCGTGAACTGCCTGATGTTCAAGCTGGTTTTAGAAAAGGCAGAGGAACCAGAGATCAAATTGCCAACATCCGCTGGATCATGGAAAAAGCAAGAGAGTTCCAGAAAAACAT
>SJYQ01093664.1:470342-516432 GCA_006410935.1 Redunca redunca | reverse complement strand
GGGGCTCCAAAATCACTGCAGATGGTGATTGCAGCCATGAAATTAAAAGATGCTTACTCCTTGGAAGAAAAGTTATGACCAACCTAGATAGTATATTCAAAAGCAGAGACATTACTTTGCCGACTAAGGTCCGTCTAGTCAAGGCTCTGGTTTTTCCTGTGGTCATGTATGGATGTGAGAGTTGGACTGTGAAGAAAGCTGAGTGCTGAAAAATTGATGCTTTTGAATTGTGGTGTTGGAGAAGACTCTTGAGAGTCCCCTGGACTGCAAGGAGATCCAACCAGTCCGTTCCGAAGGAGATCAGCCCTGGGTATTCTTTGGAGGGAATGATGCTAAAGCTGAAACTCCAATACTTTGGCCACCTCATGTGAAGAGTTGACTCATTGGAAAAGTCTCTGATGCTGGGAGGGATTGGGGGCAGGAAGAGAAGGGGACGACAGAGGATGAGATGGCTGGATGGCATCACTGACTCGATGGACGTGAGTCTGAGTGAATTCCGAGAGTTGGTGATGGACAGGGAGGCCTGGTGTGCTGTGATTCATGGGGTCGCAAAGAGTCGGACACGACTGAGAACTGAACTGAACTGAACTGAAGGAGATGTTATGGTACTGTTTTTCTCTTCAGCAGTTTGCCACAATCTGGTACTTTTGAGGCTTCTTTATTGACAACCTTATAAAAGAGAATTTACTCTTCTAAGTATTCTTAACTAGGGAAGTGCTGAAAGGCTCCGGTTTTGTGATTGAGTCCTTGGAAGCTTGTTTTTCCTTCTAGCAGACTGTCTAGAGTTAATGTGAACAGTGGCTGAAAGGTACCTGGTGGGCAGCTAACTCCACGGAGAGTTTGTTTTTTTATTAGAATGGTCTTTGGGAAAAATGGAAACGTTCCAGTTAAGGGAAAGGAGTCAGAATAGAGACACAAAGCCTATTGATTCTTCTTTAGCAGTAGTTTAGTTCCAGCAAATCACCTAAACCATGACATTAACAAACTGTGCTCTTAACAAAGCTAGGCACACAGCAAAGGCAATGAATAGTAGTTATTTTTCTTTTCTAAGGAGTGCTTTGTGAAGCTACTGCTACCTTTCAATCTAACTGGTATGAATTGAAGAAAAAAGTATCGGCCCTTTTGAAAAGAAGAGAGAGGGCAATGGTTATTACCCTGGCTTTTTCCAAATTTCACAATACCTGATTGCGCCCTTCAAAGGATTCAGTTACCTCCTCTGCCGTGCTTTCTGAATAACTTAGCCCCCCGCAGGAGAGAACTGGTGTGGAGAGTGACACGGAACCATTTTTGTGTTTATTAGTGGGTGCGCAGGTGACAGACATGCTGGCAGTCAAGAGGAAAGTGGGGGCTGCCCCCTGCGGTGGTTTGTTTTGAGCCGTTCCTGTGAGTTGTTTTGGGGATTGATAATATGCCTGCTTGTCTCGTTTTCACGTGGCAGCCATATTGGCTGAGACCCACTGCTTCTGGTGATAGCTTCAGGAAGACAGATGGTGTGAAGCCATAGCTCAGTCACTACCTGAAGCCCCAGATTTAAAGCTTTTACCTTGCTGCTTGGTAATAGTTCATTGTAGGTATAGTTATCAAAGGAAAGCATCGAATGGATTCTTGACCATATTATAAAATTGTACGATTTCAAGAAAAGAATTTTAGTCTCAAAGGATGTTAAAAGTAAGTGCAAATTTTATCTATAAAATATGCTAGTTATGTATAGTTTTCCACAGAAACTTGATTCCCCCTTAGTTCCCCCCCACCCCTTAATTCTGTCTTTTTGCAGCCCCTTGGACGACTATATAGTCCATGGAATTCTCCAGGCTAGAATACTGGAGTGGGTAGCCTTTCCCTTCTCCAGAAGATCTTCCTAACCCAAGAATCAAACCCATGTCTCCCGCATTGCAGGTGGATTCTTTACCAGCTGAGCCACAAAGGTAGCCCCCTTAGTTCCCAGGAGAATTTATCAGCTGCTCTTCTTTTTTTTTTTCCTCAAATAAAACCAGTGGGACATTCTCTTTACTCCCATTCCTACCATCTCAGCCCTTCCATTGGGATACTGTTTAATGAATTTGGTTAAAGTATGAACTTCCAAATGACTTTAACAGTATGGTTCCTGAGATACCAGTATTCTGTCTTTACTTCCCTTCTTGGTTGCCAGCCAGCAGTTTCCATGTTAGCTGGAGAAGTCAAGCTCAGTACCTGGGACTTAAGAATGCCAGAGGCACCAGCACTGTCTCTAAATATTTCCAGAGTTGTTCACAGTTTTCTGAAAGTATTTGATGAATTTCCTTCTGGCAATAATTCTTATATTCTGTAGACTTTTCTCCTCTGCTGGCTTGGAGTTATGAAACCTGGTCTAGATTTTCTGCCAGATTTATTAGAATTGTGTCTTTTGAGAGGTGGTAATGTTAAGTAAGCATTGTTAGTTCCAGAGCCGCCTCTTTCGGGGACCCTCCAGGTAATTCACATGAGAGCTCTGCAGTCTTCTACTTTGTCATAACCTTAGAAGAATAAAGTCACAGCTCTGTTTTCACTTTGGGTAGGCTTTCTATGTACTCCCACCAACAGTGAGTTCTAGACTTTCCCAAAGGGTTTTCAGTCTAAGGTTCTACCAACTGTAAGCCCTTTTCTGTAAGGATTTAATATTACTTTTGTTTAGGCCCTGGGAGCAGAGCCAGGCTATGGCGGCGTGGGCAGAAGAGGAACTGATCTAAAATTGGAGCTTATTTTCATCTTACCTTTTATCCAAGTTACTTCTAGAATCCAATATTGACACTACCAATGCTTCTCTGCTTCCTCCCCTGATGAATCCTTTATCTCAAGAGTAACAATAATGAAAACAATGAAAATTAAATCTCGGAGAGGTTAAGTTACATTTCAGAGGTTAATGAAAATTAATAAATGATGAATCTAGAGCTGAAACTAGAACCCTTGCCTTTTAACCGTGTAAGATAATTAACAATCTTTTAACCATCTAAGAGGAAGAATTATGATCCACTGAATGAGTGAAAAAGAATTATTCTCCATCCTTTGTGTTTGTTACTGAGCCCATAATAGAGCGAGGTTGAATAACATTTAATAATAAAAAAAAGACTGTCAAATTCCCACTAAGTGAACATATGAACTAACAGATCAGAGTACCTCCTCTTCTTTCTGGGATCTATTGGGATTAATTGTTTTAGCAACACTGCAGCCAGCTCGCTTCCCCCAGACCTCACCTCTCGGCAGTTCGTCCTGGTCACCATTGAAGATGTAAGTGCTTCTGACTATCTGGTCTCTCCCAGGTTCTATTCCTTTGAGCTAATACAGGGGATCATTTTGTCAGATAAGACTCACAAGAATCAGAGACCTTAGCCATTACTAAGTTTTAGTAATACTTTTAAGAGTACAAAAATCAAGGGATGTAAGTGAAGTAGGGAGAGTCTAGAACATCCTCTACGACCCTGCACCAGGTTGCACTTCCCTCATCGGACATGTCCTCTCTGGCCCAGGATAGTGGATGAGATCTCTAACTGAGGCTTCCAGTCACCTCACAAAGCAGGGGGAGGGTTTGGATTATGAAACATTTCACTTTTATTCTACCAGATAGCGTTATATAGCTTATGTGACATTCTTTGGGAACCCATGGAAGCAAAAGAAGGCCTTTGTAGGACAAACCAGTTTTGTATCCTCCCTACCCCCTGCTTTTATCTCCTCCTCTTTTAAGATCTCAATTTAACCAGAGCTACGAGTGACAACCAGGGAATTAGAATTTTTGCTACCTTTTCTTCGACCTTGTAACCTCCATAAATCCTCTTGACCATTTCCCTGGAGTCTCAATGCGTTTCTGTCTCCCCCACCTTCCATTGGTAGGATGCCCTCTGTTACTGGCCTCCAAGCTTGCACTATTTTATCCTAAGGGTGGATAGGCAGCCGTCCTGTCATCATCATCAGTTTCTTATCGTATTTTTCCATTTTCTTTTTTTCTCACTATGAAGTGCCTTAACTATTATGATTTGTGTGAATCTGACTTGACATTCCCACATAAATTAATGCTTTTCAACTCACTGGCACTTAACCACCCCTCCCTTCCTAACTTTTTAACTGTGACAAGAAACCATTGAGTTACCAAACCCTGTCTATACTCTAGCTTGTTAGTCAGGATATCGGATAGAGGGGATGTTCTGAGATCTGGCTTTCTCTTGGAGAAATACGTATTTCTCCCTCTACCCTGCAGGCAGTGGTTGCTTATTCTCCCATATCCCATGCACCTCTGAGTTTGGAGGTGGAGCTGACTCCTCACTGTCTCTTCTTGAACATTACTCCTCCACTTTCGTGTAAAAACTCCTTCTCTTTGAGATTTATAACACTTCTTACCCCTAATCATTACTCATCTGTACCACCTGTCATTCACCCTCTTTCATTTACTGTGGCATATGGGCCTCATCTCTTTTCAGAGTCTTGCCATCAGCCCAGATGTCTTCAGTATGACCCTCTCAGTACCTGATTACCTGGTTTCTTAACCTGGCCACTTGGCAGTTCATTTATTTGTTTGTTGTTTCAATATTTCCTTCATGCATACATGCATTTGTTTATGCATTCATTCAAAAAGGGTTTTTGAGATCACCTGTTGTTACTGTTCAGTTGCTGAGTTGTGTCTGACTCTTTGCGACCCCATGGACTGCACCACACCAGGCTTCCCTGTCCTTCACCATCTTCCAGAGCTTGCTCAAACTCATGTCCATTGAGTTGGTGATGCCTTCCAACCATCTTGTCCTCTCTGGTTCCCTTCTCCTGCCCTCAATCTTTCCTAGCATCATGGTCTTTTCCATTGAGTTGGCTCTTTGCATCAGGTGGCCAAAGTATTGGAGCTTCCTGCAGCTTCAGCATCAGTCCTTCCAGTGAATATTCAGGGTTGATTTCCTTTAGGATTGACTGGTTTGGTCCACTTGCAGTCCAAGGAAGTCTTAAGAGTCTTCTCCAACACCACAGTTTGAAAGCATCAGTTGTTTGGCACTTAGCCTTTTTTATTGTCCAGCTCTCACATCTGTACAAGACTACTGGAAAAACTATAGCTTTGACTATATGGACCTTTGGAGGCAAAGTAATCTCTGCTTTTTAATAAACTATCTAGGTTTGTCATAGCTTTTCTTCCAAGGAACAAGCGTCTTTTAATTTCATGGCTGCAGTCACTGTCCCCAGTGATTTTGGAGCCCAGGAACATAAAAATTTTCACTGTTCCATTGTTTCCCCATCTCTATGTTATGAAGTGATGGGACCAGATGCCATGATCTTAGTTTTTTGAATGTTGAGCTTTAAGCCAGCTTTTTCACTCTCCTCTTTCATCTTCATCAAGAGGCTCTTTAATTCCTCTTCGCTTTCTGCCATAAGGGTGATGTCATCTGCATATCTGAGGTTATTGCTATTTCTCCCAGCAATGTTGATTCTAGTTTGTGATTCATCCAGCCCAGCATTTTGCATGATGTACTCTGCCTATAAGTTAAATAAACAGGGTGACAATATATAGCCTTGACACACTCCTTTCCCAATTTGGAACCAGTCTGTTGTTCCATGTCCAGTTCTAACTGTTGCTTCCTGACCTGCATACAGGTTTCTCAGGAGGCAGGTAAGGTGGTCTGGTATTCCCATCTCTTTAAGAGTTTTTCACAGTTTTTTCACCTACAAAGTAATTTTCTGAGTCCTATGCTAGAATTGGAGATACAGTGGTGGGGGGTGGAGTGGTGGTGGGAAGAAGCCAGACATGGTCCCCTCATTCTGGAGCTTACAGAGAAGTTGTGGGGGAGAGACATTGAACAGATGAAGACACAAATAAATATAACATATAAGTTTTATAATTACTTTGAGGCAAAGAGGCTACAGGGTCCAAAAGGTGTACTAGAGAGACTTGTCTTAGCGTGGGCGTGTCTCTGAGGAAATGATGGTTGAACTGCATCCTCATAGGAGGAGTTAACTGGTTAAAGAAGAGAGGCAAGGAAATTCTGAATAGAGGTGGCAGCATGTACAAAGCCAAGTTAGGAGAGGGACTGTGGTCCATTTGAGGAGTGAATGAAGGATGGTTGTGGAACATGATAAAGGGGAGGGAGAGCATGATGCAAGGTGGCCTAAAAGGTAGGCAGGGCTCAGATCATATGAGATGTTTTTAGGTTATGTTAAGGATTTTGGTTCATTCAAAGGGCGTGCAGACATTGAAAATTTTATTTACTATTTTTAAATTTTATTTTCCCAAATATAGTACATATACATTGTAGAAATTCTAAAGGTATATAACCATATTTAGTGAACAAACAAGTTTCTCAGATACCTAGTTTCCCCTCCTAAAAGCCACCATGCCAGTTTCTTGAATATTCTTCCAAAAATAGTCTATGCATGTATATGTGTGTATATAAACTTTTTTCCCCCCACACACAGATTGTGGCATACTACACACACTGCTCTACACCTTTCTTTCTCCACATAATGTTTTAATCTTTCCTGGATATCATTTCATATCATGACTATAGAGAGTGGCCTTATCCCAGCAACTGCATAAATCTTCCTCAGTTTACTTAACCAGTTCTCTGTTGAGGGATGTTAAGTTATTTCCAGTGGTTTTCATTCCAGACATCATGCCGTGACTATTTTGATATCCTATCACATATTTGATAATATTTCTGATAAGTAAGCTCTAAAGTTAGTTCCCTTTATTCTGTAAAGACTGAATTTCTTTCCTTCATAGCACTTACATTAGTTTGCAGTTCTGCATTTTTTATTATGTCTATTTAATCACTGTCTCCCCATCTAAATTATATGCTCCATCAAAGAAATGCCTAGCATGACATGGATGCTCAGTAATATTTGTTGAGGACTTCCCTGGTGGTCCAGTGGTTAAGACTCTGAGCTTCCACTACAGGAGGTGGAGGTTCAATCCCTGGTCAGGGAACTGAGATCCCATATACTGTGCAATGTGGCAAAAAAAAAAAAAATTGTTGAAGAGAAGAAGGAATAAGGAGGTAAGGATAATAGCTAGATAGGAAGTAAGTGTGCTTCTTTAGTTAAACCTTTTATACCAGACAGAAATAATTTGCATCTCTCTAAAGATCAGAGTCATTTGAAACTTATTGGTCTCCTATTAGTTAACATCCAAGTTTAGGCCCTCAGTTGAGTTCAGTTCAGTCGCTCAGTCGTGTCCGACTCTTTGCGACCCCATGAATCGCAGCACGCCAGGCTTCCCTGTCCATCATCATTTCCCAGAGTTCACTCAGACTCACGTCCATCGAGTCGGTGATGCCATCCAGCCATCTCATCCTCTGTTGTCCCCTTCTCCTCCTGCCCCTAATCCCTCTCAGCATCAGGGTCTTTGCCAATGAGTCAACTCTTTGCATGAGGTGGCCAAAGTACTGGAGTTTCAGCTTTAGCATCATTCCTTCCAAAGAACACCCAGGACTGATCTCCTTTAGGATGGACTGGTTGGATTTCCTTGTAGTCCAAGGGACTCTCAAGAGTCTTCTCCAACACCACAGTTCAAAAGCATCAGTTCTTCGGCACTCAGCTTTCTTCACAGTCCAACTTTCACATCCATACATGACCACAGGAAAAACCATAGCCTTGACTAGATGGACCTTTGTTGGCAAAGTAATGTCTCTGCTTTTGAATATACTATCTAGGTTGGTCATAACTTTTTTTCCAAGGAGTAAGCGTCTTTCAGTAATAAATAGTAGTTCAAAAAAAGTGTATTCTCATACACCTGGGGTTGGCAAACTTTCTTAAAGGGCCAAATAGTAAATATTTTAGGCTTTACTAATATTGAGATAACTCTGTTGCAGCTACTTAACTCTGCCATTAGAACAAAAGCAGCCATAGATAATACATAAATAAACGAGTGTGAGTGACTCTGTTCCAGTGAAAGTTTATGTACAATAATAGGCAGCAGCTACAGTTGGCCCTTGGACCATAGTTGGCGCCACTCGTTTAATGGATCAGTAATGATAACCCTTCTTTCATTCCTGTTGTCAATTTGTGACTTCTCTTTTTTTTTTCTGTCATCAGTCACACTAGAGCTTTACCAGTTTTATTGACCTTTCAGACAACTAGATTTGTGTTTCATTGATTTTTCTCTATTGTTTTTTGTTTGTTTTCTGTTTCATTGCTTTCTCTTTATCTTTTCCTTTCTCTTCTTATTTTGGATATAATTTACTCTTTTTTTTTCCTGTCTTTTATGATGAAAGCATAAGATCATTATTTTTCTCCCTGTTAAAGTTTGGCCTTTACTTTTCCAGATCTTTTTGAATGCATTTATCTACAAACAAAAAAACTTCATTCTGAAGAATATAAGACCATAACACATAGGTTTTCTGCACCTTGCTATTTTAACTTAACAAGATATCATGGGGATATTTCTTCGGCTACATATGGAACTTGACCTAATTCTTTTCACTTGCTGTTTAGTATTCTGCAGTAACTATTTCTCTGTTGATAGATGTTTAGGTTCTTCAAATATTTCACCAGTACAAATACACTGAAATACTCACAAGTGGGAAATTCTCCAGGATAGAAGTACACAGAATAGTTTTGTTAGATGTATAATTTATTGAATGTCTTCTCTTAATGCTCAGAAGGAATAAACTACTTCTGTGTGATTTACCACGTTAACTACATTTCATGATTCTTTCTTTGTTATAAATTTTCTTAGGTTGTTTAAGGGCTGAACTTTGGGGGAAAAGTCTTTCCACATTAATTTTGTTTATAATTTTGTTTCTCTGGTGGTGTTCTCTGATGTCCAATAAGAATTGAGCTCTTCCTATGGAATTTTCCACAGTCATTACATCAGTAAGGTTTGTTTTCACTGTGAGTCTTCTGATGTCCAGCAGAGGTTGTGTATCTGATAGATTTTCCACATTTACTACAGTGATGGGGTTTCTCTCTTTTATGCATTCTTTGATGATTAAGAAGAGTTGAGTTCTTCCTAAAGACTTTTCCACATTGATTATACCAGTATGGTTTCTCTTCAGTATGGATTTTCTTATGTTCCAACACAGTTAAGTTATCCCTGAAAACTTTACCACCTTCATTGCATATAAAAGGTCTTTCTCCACAACGTATTCTGTCATGATGAGTAAGGGTTACCTTCTGAGCATAGACTTTCTCACAGTCTTCACATTAGTAAGGATTTCTGACTGGTCTGAATTCTCTGATGACTTAAAAGAATAGAGTTCTTCCTGAAGCTTTTCCACATTCATTGCCTTTATAGGGTTTCTCTCTATCATGAATTCCCTAATGATTAATAATGTTGAGTACATCTTTAAGAATTTCCCACATTCAGTATGTCTATAAGGTTGTTTTCTTACGTGAATTTTATGATGATTAAAAGAAATGAACTGCTCATAATGTCTATCACACATTCTTTATGAGATTTTTCTGTCCGTATAATATCTTTGGTGTTTAATAAAGGAGAATTTATATTTGAAGACTTTCCTACATTTTAGTGCTCTTTCTTGTGGAACTTCTGTGCTTCTACTTCAAACCTATATCGATTGTGACACTTGTTTGCCCTTTCAGAGCGGACCCTTTGGAAGTATTTATTTTGCTTTAGGTCTGACATCTTTGTTTCAAACCATTATGCTTGTACTGCATAGGTACCTGCTGGAGCTTCTCATACTTCCATCCAGGGCTTTACCCCTCGCTCCAGTTGGGCTATTAATTTTGACTTGAGAGAGAGAGAATCCCATAACAACAGATTCCTGTAGTTCTCCAGCATCATATATCTCTGTCCATGTTCATCGAATAGCATCTGGGTATCTTCATTCAATCTAAGCAAAGGCCACAACCACATCTCCAAATGTCAGTGGCCCCTGGATCTAGGCCCTTGGTAGTCTTGGAGCCATCTGGCTTCTGAAGCACTCTTCCAGGCAAGGGGAGAAAGTTGTGCTTAGGCTAATAGTGCTGGAGGTTAGAAGTCCTAAATCAAGGTGTTGGCTGGGCTGGCTCCTTCTGAATCTTTGGGTGGAATCCTCCTGTCACTCCTAGCTTTCGGTGGTCACTGTCAGTCCTTGACTTTTCTTGGCATGCAGCTGTATCATTTCAATCTCTGCTTCTATCATCACAATGCATTCTCCATATGTGTCTTTCTAGATCATTGATTTTAGACTTTTCTTCTTTTCTAAAATAAGCATGTAAAGCTATAAATGTCCCTCTAAACATTGCTTTAACTGTATCCCACACATTTTAGTATGTTGTGTTTTCAGTTTTACTCAGTTCAAAATGCTTTCTAAACTTTCATGGTTTCAACCTACACTTGGTGTAAATTAGCATTACACCAAGGGGAACCACTATCCAGATGTCTGGAGCTCATTCTCCATGTAGCTCCTTCTTTCTGGTAGTTTCTTGCTACCACAGTCGCCTTGAACTCTTGTTTCCTCAGCTGAGCAAGGCCACCGTCCTCTGCTTAGGTTCTTCCCTGTTTCACAGTCTGCAGCTTGCCTGGCCTATGAACAGAAAGCCAGAGTGATCACAGGGCTCACCCTTGTCTATTTCCTTTCTCTCTGGGATCACAGTCCCAGACCACATTGTTGTTCAGTGCCCAAAACCAATTGTTTTATATATATTTTTTGTCTAGTTTTCTAGTTTCTCAACAGTGGGAAGGCAAATTCTGTGGCAGTTTCTCCTTCAAGGACAGAAGTGGAGGTCACGGCACGTTACAAAACTACTGGCTTATAGAAAAGTGCAAGTTATTTTCATTTTTGTGGATCTTTTCACTTTATTAAATACGAGAGACTTTTTGTGAGAGGAATGATGGAAAGTTGATCTAAAAGTAACTGACAGTAGTTATTGATGTAACAATTTACTGATTTCAATAAACTGTGCACTCAGCTGTTACTGAGTCATACCATTGGTTATTGTGTGAGAAGGTGGATGAAGAAATGAGGGGCGTTTCTCTTGGTAGCTTCATTTTTAAAATAGTTTCTATTTATTCATCTTTTCTTGAGGAAGTTCTGTTTTTCTGGCCTCTAAGTTGCCTTGTCTGACGTTAGGTTGGTGCCTGTTTCTTTTTTTAAAAGCACAGTGGTAGACTGGCTTCCGTAGTGATTGACTCCGTAATCCACAAGCCTTCCTATTTTTCTCTTGTCTTTCAGTTGACTAGTATCCACATTTAGTAAGTGTTTCCTTTGGCTTTGGTGGATTATCCAGTTGTTGCTTTAGCCAGTCATAGCCCTTTTTCAGTTATGCGTGCCTGCAGACATGACTGTAGATCGCTTCAGTGGTTTGATTCTACAACACATTTTCTATATGTAGTTCTATGTTTTATGTTATAACCCCAGGCTGGGACTAGGGTGAAAAAAGAGGTACCTAAGGTATGAAATTTAAGGAGACATTCAGTCTCAAGGTGGGATAAGCCAGCCCTGCACTTACATGACTCTTAAGACTAAGCACTTCCTTAACACTTGTGCCCAAGGCATCTCCCTTGCCTCACCTGGTTCTGGCCCTGTATAATCTTGACTTCTTGGAGGTGGCTCAGATGGTAAAGAATCTGCCTTTACCAGATTCGAGTAGTGCAGGAGTACTTGAGGAGTACTCTAGTGCGGGAGACCCAGGTTCGATCCCTGTGTTGGGAAGATCCCCTGGAGAAGTGCATGGCTACCCACTCCAATATTCTTGCCTGGAAAATTCCATGGACAAAGAAGCCTGATGGGCTACAGTCCATGGGACTGCAAAGAGTCGAACACGACTGAGTGACCAACACACACATCACCCTGACCATAGTTGGTTATAGACACCTGTATAAGACCTTAAAATGAACTCTGTGTAAAAGCTTTAATTTAGAACATGCTTCAACTTTATCTAAGAAAACAGAAATGAGGTAATATTTCAGGACAACCAGTACCGTGCCTGAAAAAATTCAGTGGCTCAGAAGTGTACCCATGAGCAGCATGAGCCAGAGTTTGGACCATGTTATCTAGGCTAACCATGGTAGGTCACAGCTGCACTTCTGCTCCTCTATTTCTTATTGTGACATAGCTTCTCATTAGGAGGTTCATCTAGCAGAACGAAGTTTTTGGTAAACTTTACTACTGCTCTTATTGATGCTGTGATGTGCCAAGCCACCTGACTGTGACCAACTGCTGATTAGAAAATGGATGACCCTGCAGCCTGCAAGAGGTCGAGAGAACTCAGTTTGCGTTGCTGCCAGTTCAGTGGAGGGGGAGTACTCCATCTTCTTCAGCTTCCTTCTCTTCTGGACCCATAATCTTCATACTGTCCCAGAGAACGGCCTTGGGGGGTGAGTGGGACCCTGCCCCCATCCTTCAGCACACTGTCACCAGAAGAGCTCTATTATTTTTTTGTTTCATGAACTGGAGTTCTGTGTAAAAGGTCTACATGCAAGGACTTGCTGAGGAGGGGAGCCAGCGGTGAGCATGGAGCAGTACTTCTACCAGCTAAAATATCCTGAGCCAAAAAAACTTTCTCTTTTGTGTCTTCTTTTCCACTTACCAGACAGCTTTCCCACCCTCTTAAAAACCAGTCTTCAAAATACCTCCAATGTTGGTATTCAGGACTCTTTACAGAGTTGGAGTCTCTGTTTTTATTTCATTTTAAAATGTTTCCATTCTTTGTTTTTAGATGCCAAGGAGAGCAGGTGCCAGCGGGTGAAGACACAGTTTGGCGTTGGCCTGAGATCCAGGGGAGAAAATCACCTCCGGCTTCTAGAAGGAACCCCCTCTCTCCAGTCATGTTGGGCTGCCTGCTGCCAGGACTCTGCCTGTCATGTCTTTTGGTGGTTAGAGGGGATGTGCATCCAGGCAGACTGCAGCAGGCCCCAGAGCTGCCAGGCTTTTAGGACAGACTCTTCCAACTCGATGCTGGTGTTTTTCCAAAAATTCCAAATTGAAGATGATTTGGACTTTCTGCCTGAGGATGATGTACCACATATTTGGGGGCTAGATTGGAGCAGGGCATCTTGGAGGAGGCGGAGCCCACCCAGAACTCCACTCAGACCCACTTTATCAAGTGACCAGTGGAGCTTAATCAGGAAGCTTCGGAAGAGAGAGAAGCCCAGTGAAGAAGGGGCTGCAGTGACACAGCCTTCTAAAACGAATGAGCTAGGTGATCCAAACAGCACGGGCTCTGCAGAGGTGAGCATGTCATGAATGAGGAGTGACTAGAGGACTAGTCTAATCTGCTCTTGCATTTGGCACACATGAGCTTTGAAGCTGTGCTCGTGGGCAGCGCTCGTAGGCTGAGGAGTGTATGGACACAGCTGCTTAGTGTCGTCTTAGTAGGGGCTGCCCAGATGTTCAAGGGTAATTTGATCTTCAGAGATGTGCACTCCATGCAGGGCTGACCATTGTTTTGGTTAAAGCAGAAAGCTGCTCATTATCTTGTCTAAGCTGGTTCTTGGCTACAGGTAAGTGCGTTTGTGTGGGTGTTAGTCTCCACCAGCAATTCTGCAGTGTTTTCTGCCAGATTGCAAAACACTTGATTGATGCGGTTGCAGTCAAGTTCTCCTCCTCCCCCATCTCCCGCTGGTAAACACTTTCCTTATGAGGTGATTTCTATTCCATTCTAAAGTAACCATCCTGCTGCTGCATAAGACCTGGACCTGCTGGTCTGGGGAGCCGGATGTGGCCATTAGCTAAGAGGCCTCGGGTGAATTCTTACCAAGCTTTGTATACTACCAGTAGAGTTTATTCTGCTTATTCCTGTTTCCTCATTGTTGATCTTCCTGGGCACATGATTAAGAGGCATGACTCACCCTGTGCTCATTCTCCCTCAGTTGCTGTGACTTATTTTTGTCTGTGTTTTGTCCTGGTTGTCTCTGTCAAGTTAAAGCCAGAGTGGGGAGGCTACTACATGCCAGACACTGTGCTAATCGTTGTGTTATGTCATTTTGTTTAATTTTCATAGCAGTATTTCCAAGTATGTGTTATTAACCCTGTTTTCCTAGTGAGGAAACTGAGGTCCAAATAGGCTAAACAGTTTGATCATGCAGCTAAAGAATAGCAGAGCCTTTCAGTGCGGTGTTAGAGCTACAGTATTAGGTTCAATTTGCTCATAAACATTTATGGACTTTTATTATCAGTGTCAGGCTTCCCTCATAGCTCAGTTGGTAAAGAATCTGCCTGCAACGCTGGAGACCCCGGTTCGATTCCAGGGTCTGGAAGATCCGCTGGAGAAGGGATATTCTCCAGTATTCTTGGGCTTCCCTGGTGGCTCAGCTGGTAAAGAGTCCACCTGCAATGAAGGAGACCTGGGTTTGATCCTTGGTTTGGGAAGATCCCCTGGAGAAGGGAAAGGCTACCTACTCCAGTATTCTGGCCTAGAGAATGCCACGAACTGTATAGCCCATGGGATCACAGAGAATCGGACATGACTGAGCGACTTTCACTTATTATCAATGTCAGGTACTTTGCTAAGCACTAGAGGTAAACAAGACATGATGTGTGCTCTCAGGAGTTTATGGTCTAGTGGTAACTCAGGCACGAAGATGGTGTTTACAATAGTGTATAATTTTTTTTTTTAAGAACCAACTTTTAAAATTTTATTTTATTTCTTATTATTTTATTTTTGACTGCGCTGGGTCTTCATTGCTGCGCATGGACTTTCTCTAGTTGCAGTGCGTGGGGGCTACTCTGTTTTTGTGGTATGCAGACTTCTCATTGCAGTGGCTTCTCTTGTTGCAGAAGCATGGCTTCTAGGGCATGTTGGCTCAGTAGCTGTGGCCCACAGGCCTTGTTGCCCTGTGGCACGTGGGATCGTCCTATACCAGGGATCAAACCTGTGTCCCTGGCATTGGCTGGTGGATTCCTAACCACTGGACCACTTGGGAAGTCCCCCAGTAGTGTATAATTATTATTACGTAGTAGATTTATGTATTGGGTTGACCAAAAAGTTTGTTTGGGTTTTTCTATAACATCTTATCGGAGAAGGCAATGGCACCCCACTCCAGTACTCTTGCCTGGAAAATCCCATGGATGGAGGAGCCTGGTGGGCTGCAGTCCATGGGGTCGCTAAGAGTCGAACACGACTGAGTGACTTCACTTTGACTTTTCACTTTCATGCATTGGAGAAGGAAATGGCAACCCACTCCAGTGTTCTTGCCTGGAGAATCCCAGGGATAGGGGAGCCTGGTGGGCTGCTGTCTGTGGGGTCGCACAGAGTTGGACACGATTGAAGCGACTTAGCAGCATAACATGTTATGGAAAAACCTGCAGGAACTTTTGGCTAACCCAGTACTACACAATAGGAACACAAAAGAAGTGACCCTCTTGAGCGGGCAAGTGATATGTATGTGCAGGGAAGAGTTTACAGAGACGTTAACTTATTTCTTAATGGATGTATAGAATTTCACTTGGGGTTTAAAGGTTAAAAAAAAAAATCCTGGAGAAAGGTCCGGTGTGTGCAGAGGTTTAGTCAGCACATATTTACTGCACATTCACTGTCTGTAAGGTGGTGCAGTAAAAGCAAGGCAGTGCAAATATTATATCAAATAAGATCCTGATTCCTGCCCTAGTAGAGCTTACCCTCCGGCAAGGATAATAGGCATGACTTTTATGATTACTAAATACTTATAACCTCAATGTACATTATAAGAAGGTAAGTAGAGTACTGTAAGAGCATCTAACAGGGACCTATTTAAGATTAAGGGGTAAAGTTAGGCCACCCTAAGTAAGAGAAGTTGAAGCTGAGATTGAAGTAGAAGTAGGAGTTAGGGGAAAAAAAAAACAGAGTAATTCAGGCAGAAAGAATAACAGTTTCACAGTGTGTTAGATGCCTTAGAAGATGGCAAGATCAAAAGTTGAGAGACTGGTCTTGTTTGGCAAACAGAGCAAGAGACCTTTAGAGAAACAAGAGGCTTCAGCGGTGTTCAGAGCCTTGTTGCTGTTCAGTTGCTCAGTCATGTCCAGCTCTTGCGACCCCATGGGCTGCAGCACACCAGGCTTCCCTGTCCTATACTGTCTCCTAGAGTTTGCTCAAATTCACGTCCGTTGAGTCAGTGAGGCCATCCAACCATCTCATCCTCTGCTGCCTCTTCTGCCTTCAGTCTTACCGAGCACCAAAGCTTTTTCAGTGAGTTGGCTCTTCGCATCAGGTGGTCTAAGTATTGGAGCTTCACAGTCAGTCCTTCCAATGAATATTCAGGGTTGATTTCTTTTAGGATTGACTGGTTTGATCTCCTTGCTGTCCAAGAGACTCTCAAGAGTCTTCTCTACCAGCACAATTCAAAAGCATCAATTCTTTGGCGCTCAGCCTTTATGGTCCAGCTCTCACATCGGTACATGACTACTATGAAAACCATAGCTTTGAGTGTATGGAACTTTGTTGGCAAAGTGATGTCTCTGCTTTTCAATATGCTGTCTAGGTTTGTCATGGCTTCCCTTCCAAGGAATAAACGTCTTTCAATTTCGTGGCTGCAGTCATTGTCAGCAGTGATTTTTGGAGCCCAAGAAAATAAAATGAAAGTGAAAGTTGCTCAGTTGTGTCTGACTGTTTGTGACCCCATGAACTGTACAGTCCATGGACTTCTCTGGGCCAGAATAGTGGAGTGGGTAGCCTTTCCCTTCTCCAGGGGATTTTCCCAACCCAGAGATCAAACCCGGTTGGTTCATTCTTTACCAACTGAACCACAAGGGAAGCAAGAAAATAAAATCTGTCACTGTTTCCACTTTACCCCTTCTGTTTGACATGAAGTGATGGGACTGGATGCCATGATCTTAGTTTTTTGAATGTTGAGTTTTAAGCCAGCTTTTTCACTCTCCTCTTTCACCCTCATCAAGAGGCTCTTTAGTTCTTCACTTCCTGCCAGTAGCATAGCATCATCTGGGTATCTGAGGTTGTTGGTATTTCTCCCAGCAGTCTTGATTCTAGTTCGTGATTCAGCCCGCCATTTCACATGTTGTACCCTGTATATAAGTTAAATAAGCAGGGTGACAATATACAGCCTTGACGTACTCCTTTACCAATTTTGTATCAGTCCTTTGTTCTGTGGCCAGTTCTAACAGTTGCTTCTTGACCTGCATACTCATTTTTCAGGAGACAGGTAAGGTGGTCTGGTATTCCCATCTATTGAAGAATTTTCCACAGTTTGTTGTGATCCACATGTTCAAAGTCTTTAGCATAGTCAGTGAAGCAGAAGTGATGTTTTCCTAGAATTTCCTTGCTTTCTCTATGATCCAATGAACGTTGGCAATTTGAACTCTGGTTCCTCTGCCATTTCTAAATCCAGTTTGTACAGCTGGAAGTTCTCGGTTCACATACTGCTGAAGTCTCGCGTGAAGGATTTTGAGCATAACCTTACTAGTGTGTGAAATGAACGCAGTTGTATGGTAGTTTGATCATTCTTTGGCATTGCCCTTCTTTGGGATTGGAAGAGCCAGCCTTCAGGACTTCTTAAAATATTAGTCTTTATCTTAACAGGGAATGAAATGGTCAGATATGTCACTGTGTGATGAATAGAATGGAGAAGTGCAAGAAGGTCCATGGAGCAGTTAGGAAGGCGGCTCTTTGGGCAAGGGAACCATTATTCTAAAGGAAGTTGAAGATACGGGAAAGAGGACAAAGACAGTTCTCCCTCAGGGCTGAAGATCTTAAACTTCAACAGAATCACTTGGAGGCCCTGTTAAAAACAGATTGCTGGTTCCCAGCTCCAAAGCTTCGGATTCACTTTGTTTAAAGTGGGGCCTGAGAATTTGCATTTCTACAGCTTCCCTGGTGGCTCAGATAGTAAAGAATCCACATGCAGTATGGGAGACCTTGGTTCGATCCCTAGGTTGGGAAGATCCCCTGGAGGAGGGCATGGCAACCCACTCCAGTATTCTTGCCTGGAGAGTCCCCGCGGACAGAGTAGTCCGGCGGACTACCGTCCATGGGGTCGCAAAGAGTCAGACACCACTGAGTGACTAAGCGCAAGTTCCTCGTGTGCCAGTGCTGCTAGTCTGGGAACCACACTTTGAGAACCAGTGCCTTGGAGGGCTTCCCAGGTGGCGCTAGTGGGAAAGAACTCGCCTGCCAATGCAGGAGATCTCAGAGACGTGGGTTTGATCCCTGGGTCAGGAAGATTCCCTGGAGGAGGACGTGGCAACCCACTCCAGTATTCTTGCCTGGAGAATCCCACGGACAGAGGAGCCTGGTGGGCTGCAGTCCATGGGGTCACAAAGAGTCAGACACGACTGAGCACAGCACAGCCTCATAGGGCAGGGGTTAGAATACAGAGCACAGAAGACCAGATGAGCCTTAGGCAGGAGGAGAGACGCTTCCTTCCTGTGATAGGAGGAAGGAGTGAGTGGGCATGCGTGTGACTAAGGTGGACTGTTGGTTCCAGAGGAGGACATTGTGGTGGTTCTAACCTCACTCTTGTTTTTTCCTGAAGTGGAATATATCATGTATTGAAAGTAGAGTCAGAGGTAAGTGGAGTGGGGACGGGTGGGTAGTAGACAGGAGAATGAGAGATCTGGAGGGAGAGGTACAGGTCTGGAATGGCCATTTATCGGGATAGGAGATGGCAAACAAGGCAAGGAGATAGACAGATGGCTGGGTGGCCTTGAAGATGGAGAACATGCATGTTCAGTCATAGTTGCATGATTCTCCTCAGGGCCTCTCAGCAGCCCTGTCAAGGAAAGGTTGATGGTTTGATTCATCCAAGATTAGAACTTTGCCAGTTTTATATGGAAGGAAATTGGGACATGGAAATGGAGGTCGCTGTCAAGAGAGTGGATAGAAGAGAGATATAAGAAGGAAGGAAGAGAGGCACAGTTGGGAGGGACTGGCAGAGATTTAGTACAGGAGTCTGGCATTCAGAGATTTTAGTGATGGGAAACAGATACGGGGGACAATTACATGTGCTGGAAGGACAGGAGGTAGTCCTGAGAATGGGGGATATTTGAATTTCAGATTTCAGAGGTGTAGAAGTTATGGTGTTTACAAGGTCTAGGGTGAAGCTATGGAAGAGAGTTGTTGGGATAGAGCAGAGAAGAAATTTATTGGTGAAAAGGAGCTCAAAGAACATGTTGACTGAGTTATCCATGTAGACCTTGAGACCTTTAGTAAGGATGACGGGAATGATGATAACAGCAACAGTTAGTGTTTATTGAGTACTTACTGTGTGTCAGGTACTATTCTGAGCCTTTTACACGAATTAACCACTTTATACAACAAATCCTATGACTTGCTGTTACCATTTTTATTTTATAAATGAGGAAACTCGGGAAAAGAAAGGTTAAGGAACGTGGCCAAGGCAGCATAGCTACTCTGTGGTAGTACCAAAACGTGAACACAGCCGGTCTCATTCTCTCCAGGGTCTGTCCTTTTACTCTTACTCTGGAGGCAAGGACTTGGCAGTGAAGAGAAATTTTGAGAGCCAGATGTCAAAGCCATCAGTAAGGTAGGAGTAATGAGTAAGTTGAGAGATGACAGCTGTGATGAGAGTTGAAGTGTAGTGCAGCAAGATAGCAGAGGAGAAGAGGCTTTTACAGAGAAGTTGGAAGAGTAATGATTTGCAAAGGGTGTTGAGAAGGGGAGCAAATAAAATAGCATCTCACCTTTAATCTTGAAATATGGGAGAATAAGTAGCCATTGCATTGCAGAGATACATGGGAAACTGCATCCTTAGAGGCGTGCAGACTTACCCTTAAGAATAAGTCAGAGGGGGCTTCCCTGGTGGTCCAGTGAGTAGGAAGGAAATCTGTCTTGCAGTTCAGGGGACACCAGTTCGATCCCTGGCCTGGGAAGATCCCACTTGCTGTGGAATCTCTAAGCCTGTGTGCCCCGACTACTGAGCCAGTGCTCCACAGCAAGAGGAACCACTGCAGTGCGAAGCCTGTGCCCTGCAAGGAAGAGTAACCCCCACTCGCTGCAACTAGAGAAAACTAAAAATATGTATTTAAAAAAAGGAGGCCAGGGATCACTCGATGAGCATGCGGCCTCTGCAGTCCTCGCACCGAGAAAGGCCTTGTTCTTAATTTAATGTTCTGCTCTCATTGTCTTGAAATTCTTAATTTTTGAACAAGTAAGCCACATTTTCATTTTGTACCAGATCCTGAAAACTTAAATGTAGCCTGTCTTGCGAGAGGTTAGGGAACAAACTATGAAGGTACTGAGCATACTGGTGATCGTGGAATAGAAATTCCAGACAATTCAGTGGAATTTTTGAAGAGAAAAAGAAGTTGGTTTTTAAAGGAGAGGAAGTGTAGATCATTGTAACAGTAACGGTTGTGGTCTGGTTAGTGTTTAACAACTGGGTCTTCCCCTATAAAACAAAGTCAGGTCCTGAGTTGTAGACTTTGCTAATTTATGTGGTGTAAATACTACCACTGTGACCAGTTTCAAACTAGAATGTGAAGTCACTGAACACAGCATTGGCAGAGGTGAACACAGTCAGCACACTACAGGATAACTATGATCCATAAAACTAGACAAGCAGAATTAGACCTATGGTGGATTTAGGCCTGACAGTCTACTGGAAGATGGTGAAAGCTCAAACTCAGGCCTTACAGAATTCAGGTATATGGTCCGGGGAGGATCCTGAGGTTGTGTTGGCTGGGGAGTTCTTTTTCTTACTGTTCACCAATCATAGACAGTGGCAATACATTGCTGCTAGCCACCTGCCAATGCAGGTAGACATAAGAGACGCAGGTTCAGTCCCTGGGTTGGGAAGATCCCCTGGAGGAAGAGTGCGCGGCAGCCCACTCCAGTATTCTTGCCCGGAGAATGCCATGGACAGAGGAGCCTGGCGAGCTGTGGTCTGTAGGGCGGCAAAGAGTCGGACACAGCTGAAGCGACGTAGCATGCATGCAGGCACGGACAGGATCTCAGGCTTTATAGTCTAACGTGGAGAGTGGGTGGACCTGGAGGGGAGAATGCTGAGCTTGAGCTTTGAAACCCTGGGAGTGGAAGTGGCCTTTGTGCAGTGTCACAGAGAGACACTACATGTAGTTTGGCATTACATGTTGGGAACTGAAAGCATTGCGAAAAAATGGGGAAAAGTGAAGTCTTCAGATCCAGACAGTGAGATTCGACCTTACACCATGCTTAGGAGTTTTTCATTCTCATCCCGAAGGCCATGCATAGCTCTGGTGTAATACTGGTGGGGTGGTCTGATCACCTTGTGCATTCAGAATAGTTAACTGCTAGGCCTTTCTTTCAGAAGAGGACTTGGAATTCAAACTTCTGTTTAACATACTAGAGAGAGTGAGAGAAATGTATGCACTGCAGATCTAATTAGGGAAGACTGACTAGCAGGATTAGTTTTTAGTTTGTACTGTTTTCCTAGGGTAGGTCAAGCAAGTCTGCATCCAAAGGAGGAAGAAATTGTATGGTAAAGTACTCTTGTCTGTGCCTGAAATGTGTACAGAATTGCAAAGGCCTGGGGTTGTCAATAGCAGTTTTTCATTCTTTTGAAAATATGTACATATTGCATCCAAGAGTAGGTACTGTGAACTTTTAGCAGTTCTAGAAGTGGAAAGGAATGCCATGAATTTATTCCCCTTTTTCAGCTTAGAGAAGGAGAAGCTTGTACTGTTGGTTTAAGTACGTTATCCTTCCTATGTCATGAACCTCTGAATTGTTGGTGGGAGGAGCATGAAAGCTTGTCGATTGGGTACAGAAACATTTGCAGTACAAGGAGTTCAGTCATTGGCAATTAATTGCTGCCAATCCTGCTTTCTGAAAGGAAAGTCTTCTCTTTGAGCCCTGGAAATAAAGGCCCAATTAGGTATCCCCACATGTAAGCTTTGACTTCAGAAGATCTGAGGTGCTCTTTTCTCTCTACCAGCACCATCTTCCCATTTGTAGTCAATATTACACCTTTTCAACCCCAACGAGCAAGTGGCTTTCTGTAGAACACATGTCTGAGAAGGATAAGTGAGCCAAGCCGTTGGACACTTCTCTGCTGTCTTTTATCACCAAGGAAAACTTGTGCTGACTCTACCGAAAGTCGGAACTTACCTCTTACCAGAAGAGAGAGGCGTGGGGTGTGAGCAGCAGCAGCAGAGCCTTGCATAACCAAGGACAGAAACCCAAGCAGTTTTGTTTCCCCTCATCCCTACGTTTGGTTTGGTTTGGTTCTCAGGGTTTTCCACTTGGTTGCTTTCTCTTAGTTTTTGTTTTTAAATCTTTCCTTTAATCCTTTAGGCTTGTGAAATTTTTGCCAAGGGTTCTTTTATTCTTCTGGTTATTATTTCCTGACACATTTGGAATCTCTGAGGATCTAGTTTTCTCCAGCTCCTTATTCTCAGTTATCTGAGCATAAGACACCAAAATTTTTATTAGCCCCAGGTTCCCTTCCAGCCCTTTGGCCTGGACCAGGGTTGTGGGTTTCTCACATCTTAGTGACCTAGGCCCTTCCCGTGTTGTCTGTGTGTATATGTTCACTAAACACATCCTTAACACCCCCGACCCTCCACCTTTTTAACCTTACCTGAGTGGCTTGTTGTATTGAGAGAAAAACTGGGCAGCCTCTTTCTTTGTTGTGCGTATCCAAGAATCCCTCTTAGGGCCTCCCTGGTGGCTCAGTGGTAAAGAATCTGCCTGCCAGTGCAGGAGACATAATGCAGTCCCTGGTCCAGGAAGATCCCACATGGTGAGGAGCAGCTAAGCCCACGCACCACAACTGTTGAACCTGTGCTCTAGAGTCCGGGAGCAGCAGCTACTGAGCCCATGTGCCGCAGCTGCCGAAGCCTGTGCATCCTAGAGCCTGTGCTGTGCAACAGGAGAAGCCCCTGTTCGCTGCAACCAGAGTAAAGCTCCCACAGCAGCAAAGACCCACACAGCCAAAGATAAATACATTAAATTATTTTAAAAAAATCCCTGTTACTCTATTTTTCCTTTTCAAAGGTATTAGTGCCTGATCCATAATACCTTTTCCTTATTCTTTTTTCCACTATAACTGTACCCTTTCTCCTCTAATCTAAGTTCTGGTTCTTTTATCTGATTATCTGTTGTTGTTTTTTTAAATTGGAGTATGGTTGATATATTGTGTTAGCTTCAGGTGTACAGCAAAGTGAATTGGTTATGCATGTGTATGGATACATACTTTAAAGAATTCTTTTCCTTTATAGTTTACTATAAGCTACTGAATAGAGTGCCCTGTGTTACACAGTGAATCCTTGTTGTTTGTCTCTTTTATACATGGTAGTGTGCCTCTGGTAATCCCATACTCCCGATTTACCCTCCCGCACCCCCTCGCCACTTTCCTCTTTGGTAACCATAAATTTGTTTTCTGTGTCTGAGTCTGTTTCTATTTTGTAAATAAGTTCATTTTTACTTTTTTTTGCTTCCACATACGAATGATATGATATTTGTTTTTCTGTGTCTGACTTACTTTACATAGTATAATCTCTAGGTTTCATCCATGTTGCTGCATATGGCATTGCTTCATTCTTTTTATGGCTGAGTAATATTCCATTGCTTTCCGAGTGGTAAAGAATCTGCCTGTCAATGCAGGAGCTGCAGGAGACACATAGGTTCAGTCCCTGGGTTGGGAAGATCCCCTGGAGTAGGAAATAGCAAATGGCAACCCACTCCAGTACTCTTGCCTGGAAAATGCCATGGACGGAGAGGCCTGGTAGGCTACAGTCCATGGGATTGCAAACAGCTGGATACGGCTGAGCGACTTCAATGTCAATGTCAGTATTCTTGCCAGGATAATCCCATGGACAGAGGACCCTGGTGGACTACAATCCGTGGAGTTGCAAAGAGTTGGACACCACTGAGCACATGTGTATGCATGCAGGATTCCATTGTGTGCGTGTCTGTGTGTATATGTATATTTACACACCACATCCCTTCATCTATTGCTTCCGTGTCTTGGCTGCTGTGAGCAGTTGGGGTGCATGTATCTTTTCAATTAGCACTTTTGTCTTTTCTACATATATGGTATATATATAGATATATATATTTCTAGATATATGATCCTGGATCATACGGTAACTCTCTTTTTAATTTTTTGAGGAATCTGTTTTCCATGGTTGCTGCACCGTTTTACATTCTCACCAACAATGTCGAAAGGCTTCCTTTTCTCCATACCCTCCCAGGATTTATTATTTTAGACTTTTTGATGATGTCTATTTTGACTGTTGTGAAGTGGTACCTTATTGTAGTTTTGATTTGCATTTCTCTAACAATTGACTTTGTGGAGCATCTTTTCATGTGCCTGTTGGCCATCTGTATCTTCTTTAGAAAAACATCTATTTAGGTCTTCTGTCCATTTTTTGATTGGGTTGTTTGTTTTTTCAATGTTTAGCTGTATAAACTGTTCATGTATTTTGGAGATTAATCTCTTGTCAGTGGCTTCATTTGCAAGTATTTTCTCCCATTCTGTGGGTTGTCTTTTCGTTTTGTTTATGGTTTCCTTTGCTGTGCAAAAGCTTTTAAGTTTAATTAGTAGTATTTTTTTACTCTAGGAGGTGGATCCCAAAAGATCTTGCTGTGATTTATGTTAGAGTGTTCTGCCTGTGCTTTCCTTTGAAAGTTTTATAGTATCCAGTCTTACATGACGTGATTTTTAAATGGAATTTTTTTTTATATTTTCTGATATTTCATTATTAGTATAAGGAAATGCAACAGATTTCTACATATTCTATATATCTTATATCCTGCTACCTTGTTGAATTCATTCATCAGTTCTAACAGTTTTTGTGTGGAGTCTTTATACTTTTCTCAGTGTATAGAGAGAGTATCATGTCCTCTGCATACAGTGATAATTTTACTTCTTCCCTACTGATTTGGATACATTTTCTTTCTTTTTCTTGTCTGATTGCTGTGGCTAGGACTTCCAATACTATTAGAAGTTCTTGTCTTGTTCCAGAATTTATTGGGAAGGCTTTCAGCTTTTCACTGTTAAGTATTGGATTGGCTGTGGGTTTGTCATAAGTGGCTTTTATTATGTTAAGATATATTTTCTTTATATCCTCTTTGGTAAGAGTTTCTTTTATCATGAATGGATGTTGAGTTTTAGCAAATGCTTTTTCTGCATCTATTGAGATGATCCTGTGGTTTTTGTCTTTGGTTGATGTGATTATCTGCTTTTTACTGTGTGAAATAAATTTGAAAATGTGTTTGTTGACTACTTTGTAAGTTAACTTATGAAGCAAGAAGTAAAAGGAGTTTTGTTGTGGCTCCATTATCAGCCTTTTGCTGATTGACAGAACTTGAGCCATGGGGAAAACAGTCTCAAAACCAGCCATATCTTAGTTAACACTCCTATCATCCCTCCCCATTTCTCCTTTCATGGATGGCCTTAGTTTCTCAAGGAGATTTTGAGAGATATAACTTTGTAATTGACTGTTACAAAGATAAACCCTGCCATGTTCTAATCTCAGCTTTTGCTGAGAATTGGGTTGGGATGTGTCGTTCAGCCCGCCTGGCTTTGCTACTGAGAGATATCTTTCCTCTGGTAGGATTTTTGTTACTGACAATGGTAGTTTTTGTTTTAATATAGTTGTGTCTCAACTAGAAACGTGTTGCGGGCTGAATTTTTGTGAATCACTTTTTAATACTCAGTAGACATTAGTGTAGCATGTGTCTTATGAAGGAGAGCTTCTACCTGGACTGTGGCGATACTACCTGGATAAGTATCAACATGCCCTGTATGCCCTGCAGGCTCCTGCTCAAAGCAATTCTGTTTTGCTAATGATGGAGGATATTTTTTGTCATTTTGAATTATGATATTAATCAGTGGGTCTGGCTTGCCCTGTGTGTAGAAGGTAGGCCCAGAGTAGAGGTAGGGAAGAAGGAAGAGGGAGAATGGGGGAGAGAAATGAAGGGATGGAGAAAAAGAGTATGAGTAGAAACCTTTCAATATTCTGAATAAAGCTTCCTTGAAGAAACAGCTGTTGACATCAGGGGCGTGATTTATGCAGTTGGGTTAGTTTCTATGATTTCTGTCGAGTACCAGAAAAAATTGCCCCAGGGAAACTACCCAAGTCTCCCTGACCCTATATCATCCCTAAAAATCTTTTGGTATTACTTCATAGTTTCTGAAGTAAAATAATTTGTTCCACATCTCCTTTTTCTGTTTCTTTAAAAATAAACAAATAATGATAATAAACTGCTTCTTTAAAAATAAAAATCTGCCTGCCTTACTTAGAAATATTTCTCTGCTTCTACTTTTGGGAATCCATTCTAAAGCAGTAATTCCTAGATAAAGAAAGAGCTTCACACTCAACGGTAAGAGTATTTATTTAATAAAAAAGTGGAAGCAGTCCCATGACGGGAAAGGGATGTTGTGCATCCGGTAGTAACACGTTTGGCCGGATGAATGACTCTTCTGGCACTGCCTTCTATTTTCCACTCCAGCCACACTGAACAGAGTCTTTGGTCTTCTGTGGACACCATGCTACTGAAGTGAGCACAGCACCATACTTTTTAAAAAAACAGCTTTATTGTCATATAATTGACACGTGATAAACTGTCCATTCTTTTAATGGTTTGTTTATTTATTTATTAGCTGTGCTGCACAACTTATGGGGTCTTAGTTCCCTGACCAGGGCTTGAACCTGTGCCCTGCTGCAGTGGAAGCATGAGTCCTAACCACTGGACCACCAGGAAATTCCCTAAACTGTGCATGTTAGACTGTATAATTTGATTATTTTTAACATATGTATATACCCATAAAATCATCACTATAAAAATAGGTCATGAATATATCTGTTACCCCCAGAGTTTACTCCTGTCTTTTCCGTTCCCTCCCTTTTTCTAGGCAACCACTGATCTGCTTCAGGTTATTATAGATTTTCTAGAGTTTTTAAATAGAATCATACATTATATTCTCTTCTTTTATTGAAGTATAATTTACTATTTTATTGAGATATAATTTACATACTGTAAAGCTCATTCCTTGGAGAAGGAAATGGCAACCCACTCCAGTGTTCTTGCCTGGAGAATCCCAGGGACAGAGGATCCTGGTGGGCTGCCGTCTATGGGGTCACACAGGGTCGGACACGACTGAGGCGACTTAGCAGCAGCAGCAGCAGCTCGTTCCTTATAGGTGTACAATTCAGTGATTTTTAGTAAATGTAGAGTTGTACAGCTTCCTCTGTGGCTCAGTGGCTCAGTGGTAAGGAATCTGCCTGCTAATGCAAGAGACACAGGTTCGATTCCTGGGTTGGAAAGATTGCCTGGAGAAGGAGATGGCAACTCAGTCCTGTATTCTTGTCTGGAAAATCCCACGGACAGAGGAACCTGGAGGCTACAGTCATGAGGTCCCAAAGAGTCGGACATAACAACTAAACCACAACAACACAGAGTTGTATATCATCACCACAGCCAGTTAACATTTCCATGGCCCCCAACTTCCCGGGTGCTTGTTTGCCCCAAACGAGCCACACTGCCTTGTGCATCCCTGCTCCCTCTCCCAGCCCCGGCTACCCACGGTTTGTGTAACTTTGCCTTTTCTGGGCTTCCACGTGAACGGGGCCAGGCAACATGTGGTCTTTCGCGTCTCACTGTCTCCCTTGGCGCAGTATCTCGATGTCCGTCCTTGTTGTTTGTTTTGGTAGTCGGATTCTTTCTATTACTGTATAGTGTCCCACTGTGTGGACATGTCATAATTTGTTTATCCACTTGTTGATGCACATTTGGGTTTTTCCAGATTTTGGCTATAGATAAAGCTGCTAGGAACCTTTGTGTGGTCTTTGTATGAACATACGTTTAAATTTTTCTTGGGTAAATACCAGGGAGTGGAATAGCTGGGTCATATCATAGGTTCTGTATTTAATATTTTAAGAAATTACCAAATTATTTCCCAAATAGTTGTACGATTTTAATTTCCTATTAGTAATGTATCAATGTTCTCACTCCTCTGCATTCTCACCATCACTTGGTATGAGTCTTTTTCATTTTAGATATGGTGAAAGAAAGTGAAGTCGCTCAGTCGTGTCCAACTCTTTGCGACCCCATGGACTGTAGCCTACCAGTCTCCTCCGTCCATGGGATTTTCCAAGCAAGAGTACTGGAGTGGGTTGCCATTTAATAGATATGTAATAGTATCTCATTATGGTTTTGTTTGCATTTCCTAATTACTAATGGTGTTGAACATCTTTTCATGTTCATCTTTTCTTATTTGCTATCCATATGTTTTTGGTAAAGTGTTCAGGTTTTCCCCCATTTAAAAAATTGGATTGTTTTCATATGTTTATGTGTATATATATAAACATATATATTTTGCATATAAATAATTTATCAGATATATGTTTTACAAATAATTTCTCAGTCTCTGGCTCGCTTATTATTCTGTAAGCAGTGTTTTTAAAAAAATGTTTAAATTGAAATATCCGTGGTCTGAGGAGCCTAGCGATTTTTTCAATGGATCATGCTTTTGATCTTCTATCTAACAAAGGTTTCTCCTAAGTTTTCTTTCAAAAGTTTTATAGTTTTAGATTTTAAATTTAGGGCTGGAAAAGGATAGGAAATGGTTTCCTTCCCTCCTTTTGATCAGTGTGGGTAGATTTTCTTGAAGACAATCCTTGGTTTCATTTCTTTTTCTCTATTGCTTTCTCTTGTCTCTCTTACTGATTTTTGTTCTAATTTTTATTATTTCATTTCATTTTGTTCTAATTTCTTATTATTTCATGGCTGTTTAATTTGGATTTCATTTGCTCTTTTTTTCTAGTTTTTTAAGGTGTAACCTGAAGTTGTTTATTTGAGACTTGCTTCTTTTTAATATGGGCATTTTCGTGCTATAAATTTCCATCTAAGTACAGTTTTAGCCACATCCTACAGATTTTGGTATTTGTGTTTACAGTTTCATTCAGTTCAGAATACTTTAAAATTTCCATTTTGCTTATTCCTTTCACTTTTGGATTATCTAGAATAGCATTATGTAGTTCCCAAATGTTTGGGGGATTTTTCCAGATATTGTTGTACTGTTGCTTGTAATTAAGTGCTCTTGTAGCCAGTGAATGCTGTATGACTTAAATCTTTTTAAATTTATTAAGACTCTGTTTCAGTGCTGAGATTACAGTCTATCTTGGTAAATGTTCCAAGTGCACTTGAAATGAATGTGTATACTGCAGTTATTGTTGGGTAAGTGTTATATAAATGTCAAATCAAATTGGTTAGTGTGGTTCAGATCTCCTGTATCCTTATTTTCTATTAATTTCTATAAATTATTTAGAGAGAGAATGAAATATCACACTCTATTTTGTAGATATATTTGTTTCTCCTAGTGTTAGATTAGCTCCTTGTACTTTGAAGTTCTGTTATAGATAAGTAAATGTTTAGGATTATTGTGTCTTCTTGATGAACTGACCCCTATCATGGTAACATTTATCCTCTTTGTCTCTGTTAGTATTCTTTCCTCTTTTTTTTGTATAGTTCTTCTGTGTATTCTTGCCACCTTGCCTTAATATCTTCTGCTTCTCTTAGGTCCTTACTATTTCTGTCCTTTACTGTGCTCATCTTTGCATGAAATGTTCCTTTGGTATCATTAATTTTCTTGAAGAAATCTCTAATCTTTCCCATTCTGTTGTTTTTCTCTATTTCTTTGCATTGATCACTGAGGAAGGCTTTCTTATCTCTCCTTGCTATTCTTTGGAACTCCGCATTCATATGGGTATATCTTTCCTTTTCGCCTTTGCCTTTCACTTCTCTTCTATTCACAGCTGTTTGTAAGGCCTCCCCAGACAACCATTTTGCCTTTTTGCATTTCTTTTCTTTGGGGATGGTCTTGATCCCTGCCTCCTGTACAATGTCACCTCCATCCATAGTTCTTCAGGCATTCTGTCTATCAGATCTAATCCCTTGAATCTATTTGTCACTTTCACTGTATAATCCTAAGGGATTTCATTTAGGTCATACCTGAATGGTCTATTGGTTTCCCCTACTTTCTTCAGTTTAAGTCTGAATTTGGCAATAAGGAGTTCGTGATCTGAGCCACAGTCAGCTCCCGGTCATGTTTTTGCTGACTGTATAGAGCTTCTCCATCTTTGGCTGCAAAGGATATAATCAGTCTGATTTCGGTGCTGATCATCTGGTGATAACCATGTGTAGAGTTTTCTCTTGTATTGTTGGAAGAGGATGTTTACTATGACCAGTGTGTTCTCTTGGCAAAACTCTCTATTAGCCTTTGCCCTGCTTCATTCTGTACTCCAAGGCCAAATTTGCCTGTTACTCCAGATGTTTCTTGACTTCCTACTTTTGCATTCCAGTTCCCTATAATGAAAAGGACATCTTTTTTGTGTGTTAATTCTAGAAAGTCTTGTAGGTCTTCATACAACCTTTCAGCTTCTTCAGCATTACTAGTCGGAGCACAGACTTGGATTACTGTGTGTTGAATGATTTCCCTTGGAAACGCACAGAGATTATTCTGTTGTTTTTGAGACTGCATCCAGGTACTGTGTTTTGGACTCTTTTGTTGACTATGATGGCTGCTCCATTTCTTCTAAGGAATTCTTGTCTGTAATAGTAGATACAATGGTTTTCTGAGTTAAATTCACCCATTCCAGTTCATTTTAGTTAAAACGTCAATGTTCACTCTTACCATCTCCTGTTTGACCACTTCCAATTTGCCTTGATTCATGGACCTAATATTCCAGGTTCCTATGCAGTATTGCTCTTTACAGCATAGGATCTTGCTTCTATCACCAGTCACATCCACAACTGGCTATTGTTTTTGCTTTGGCTGTGTCTCTTCATTCTTTCTGGAGTTAGTTTTCCACTGATCTCCAGTAGCATATTGGGCACCTACCGACTTGGGGAGTTCATCTTTCATTGTCCTATCTTTTTGCCTTTTCATACTGTTCATGTGGTTCTCAAGGCAAGAATACTGAAGTGGTTTGCCATTCCCTTCTCCAGTGGACTGCATTTTGTCAGAACTCTCCACCGTGACCCGCCCGTCTTGGGTGTCCCTACATGGCATGGCTCATAGTTTCATTGAGTTAGACAAGGCTGTGGTCCATGTGATCAGATTGGTTAGTTTCCTGTGATTGTGGTTTTCAGTCTGTCTGCCTATTGATGGCCCACTGATGACAGAATATGAAGAGATCTCTAGTCTAACATTTATAGCAGGTTTATTTATAAGAGCTGAGAACTGAAAACAACTTAAATCTCCATCAGTAATGAGTGGGTAACAAATTTTGGCATTATCTCTGTAATGGTGGACTCTGTGTGTGTGTGTGTGTGTGCATGCACGCGTGTGTGCATGCGTGCGTGTGCTCAGTCGAATCTGACTCTTTGCGACTCTGTGGGCTGTAGTCTGCCAGGCTCCTCCGCCTGTGAAATTTTTGAGGCAAGAATACTGGAATGGTTGCCATTTCCTGTTCCAAGGGATCTTCCTGACCCTGGGATTGAACCCTTGTCTCTTGCATCTCCTACATTATTAGCAGGGGCATTCTTTACCACTGTGCCACCTGGGAAGTATGTTACTCGGTAATAAAAAGAGTTAAGGCAGAGGAACCAGAGATCAAATTGCCAACATCCGCTGGATCATCGAAAAAGCAAGAGAGTTCCAGAAAAACATCTATTTCTGCTTTATTGACTATGCCAAAGCCTTTGACTGTGTGGATCACAATAAACTGTGGAAAATTCTGAAAGAGATGGGAATACCAGACCACCTAAACTGCCTCTTGAGAAATCTGTATGCAGGTCAGGAAGTAACAGTTAGAACTGGACATGGTACAACAGACTAGTTCCAAATAGGAAAAGGCGTACGTCAAGGCTGTATATTGTCACCCTGCTTATTTAACTTCTATGCAGAGTTCATCATGAGAAACGCTGGGCTGGAAGAAGCACAAGCTGGAATCAAGATTGCCGGGAGAAATATCAATAACCTCACATATGCAGATGACACCACCCTTATGGCAGAACGTGAAGAGGAGCTAAAAAGCCTCCTGATGAAAGTGAAAGAGGAGAGCAAAAAAGTTGGCTTAAAGCTCAACATTCAGAAAACGAAGATCATGGCATCAGGTCCCATCACTTCATGGGAAATAGCTGGGGAAACAGTGGAAACAATATCAGACTTTATTTTTTTAGACTCCAAAATCACTGCAGATGGTGACTGCAGCCATGAAATTAAAAGACGCTTACTCCTTGGAAGAAAAGTTATGACCAACCTAGATAGTATATTCAAAAGTAGAGACATTACTTTGCCGACTAAGGTCCGTCTAGTCAAGGCTCTGGTTTTTCCTGTGGTCGTGTATGGATGTGAGAGTTGGACAGTGAAGAAGGCTGAGCACCGAAGAACTGATGCTTTTGAACTGTGGTGTTGGAGAAGACTCTTGAGAGTCCCTTGGACTGCAAGGAGATCCAACCAGTCCATTCTGAAGGAGATCAACCCTGGGATTTCTTTGGAAAGAATGATGCTAAAGCTGAAGCTCCAGTACTTTGGCCACCTCAGGCGAAGAGTTGACTCATTGGAAAAGACTCTGATGCTGGGAGGGATTGGAGGCAGGAGGAGAAGGGGACGACAGAGGATGAGATGGCTGGATGGCATCACGGACTTGATGGACGTGAGTCTGTATGAACTCCGGGAGATGGTGATGGACAGGGATGCCTGGCATGCTGCGATTCATGGGGTCGCAAAGAGTCGGACATGACTGAGTGACTGAACTGAACTGAACTGAATAAAAAGAGTGAGATGACATGATATGAATCTTAAAAATGTTATGTTGAGGGGAAGCAGCCAGAAACAAAAATAGTTTGTATGTGATTCCTTTTATATGAAATTCCAAAAAAGCCCAAACTAGTTCATGGTGACAGAAACAAATCTGTGGTTGTCTGAGCCTAGAGATGGAGGCAGGAATTTACTGCAAAGGGCATGAACCAGCTTTTTAAAAACAATTTTTTGAGATACAAAACTATGTTAGTTTCAGGGAGACCTGGGTATAATCCCTGGTTTCGGAAGATTCCCTGGAGGAAGGCATGGCAACCCACTCTAGTATTCTTACCTGGAGAATCCCCATGGACAGAGGAGTCCGGGGGTCTGTGGTCCCTGGGGTCACAGTGACTGAGTGATTAAGCACACCCACAGTCTCCTATAGTGTGGCCCTTGACTGTCTTTCCAGCTTAACTTCTGTTTCAACACCCTGCCTCTCACTTTGCTTATGACCCTTGTTTCCCAACACTAGCCAGGTTAATCTCATTTCTTTTTGCTATTTGCATCTCTCCCTTCAGCCTCTTGTCTAGTTTACCCTTTAAAACTCATCTCAGGACTCTCTGCCTCCAGAAAGTCTTCATTTATTTATTAAACTATCCTTCTTCACGTGCTTCCTCTCCAAGAAAGAGAAGTAAGTACTCTGACGGTGTTTCTTTGGTTCATTCGTAGCTCTTAAAGGTATAGTTACCATTTTGGCTTGTGTTTCTTGTCCCACTAGATTGTGTACTTGTTGAGCACAGTGATTATATTTTATTTATGTTTTGGATCCACAGGCCTGCTTTATAATAAGTGCTTAATATATATTTGTTGATAGATTGAATATAAATGTTAAGTGAGAAAAGGAGGTAAAAGTACACACGGAACGATTATTACTGCTTTGTTTTAAGCAAAACTTTTTGCGTAGAAAGAAAAATACTGGGAAGATTTATATCACCATTTTTAAATACCAATTTAGGTGCTAAGATTAATTTCTTTAGTATTTTTGGCAATTTTGAATTTTTCAAAAAAGCATTTAACTTGCAGTTATTTCGTGAGACATTATCTTAAAAACTGACTGTATAACTTTTGCCTATTCAAATAAATTTTTGCATTTCTCTAGGTCCACAGCACAGACACCGTTTTTAATCCCTTAACCACAGACTTGAGTGTGAAGATTCCTGGTTGGTCAGATGTATCAGTTCAGCGTGAGGCATCAGAGGATCCCGGTGCGAATGCTAGCATTCAGCAAGTAAAAAGCCCTGAGAAAGCCCTGATTGCTCACCCTCTGCCGGTGGCTCCCTCCTACAGTTATGCCACCCCTACCCCGCAGGCCTCCTTCCAGAGCACCTCCACACCACACCCAGGTGAGCTCTTTGCTTCTCTCCTTGGAGATAGGATGGGGAGATAGAGATTTTGATCAAAGTGTTCCCTTTTAGTGGGAAGAAAGGACAGAGGCATGACTTTTATTAATAAATACTGTAGATTATAGAAATAATCCTATTAGTTAGTATCCCTGTAATTATAGTACACGGTTTCTCAATCATTTTTTTCAGTAAGCTCCAATGGGAATTCCTATGGGAATTTATGAGGCTTTCTAGAGCAGAATCCCACTGCCTAGACTCAGTTAAATAATGATCAGGGAACCAAGCAGAGACACACTGGGAAGAAAGCTGGACCTGTACAACTATTTGCCTTCTGACTGGCTGATCATAGGTCAGAAGATTTGTGTCTCTGATTTTGATAGCATCTTTATTTTCTTTTTAAAAATGCTTATTTAGGCTGTACCACGTGGCTTCTGGGGTCTTAGTTCCCTGACCAGGGATCATACCTGGGCCTCATCAATGAAAGTGCTAAGTCCTAACCAGTGGACTGCCAGAAATTTCTGCATCTTTATTTTTAAAGCAGCTCATAGAAAGGAGATTTATATGGAGCGTTCCTTTAGCGGCAGGTCTGCTTCATAAATTCCATTCTGAGATATTAGGAGGAAATGGTAAATCAAGGAAACTAAGTTGATCTTTATCTCCTGGAAAAGTCAACAGGGTGAAGCAAAGCCAGTGAAAATGAATTTTTTTTTGCCAGTTTTTAATTTCCTAAGGTTTCCTTTGGTGGAAATATAACGTGAAATCTAGGGTTTCAGTCCTGTGGTGTTAAAATAATTTTTGTGTTCAGGCAGGATGGTTGTGATTTTTGGTATAATTGTGAAAGATTTGGGCTGCGCTGTATTTTTGTCCATTATACTTTCTCTGAGTATAGTGATTTCTTTCTTTTCTTTTTTCTTCTTTTGAAAAATTGCTTTAGCAGTTCTTATTCCACATCCTGGGGTGTCTAAATGCTGAAGTTTCCATAATGGATGGTTTCATTTCTCCCTTAGTACAGTATTCCCAAGCAGACAGATATCTCAAATTTCATATTTGTGTAGGAAACCCTTTTCACCTCCCAGTCTTGGAATATGGATGAACCAGCCAATTGTTTGCTTTAAGCTCTCTTAGTTCTTGGGTCTCATCCAAATGAACAATTATTGTTAGAGAAATAAGATTTATATGATCGGTGGTTCTCAAAAGCCTGTAAACATTTTTGAATGTTACAGCTGTGGAGGAGGGGTGCACTGACACCTAGTTAGTTGTTAGTGACTAGATAGACATGTAGGGCTTCCCTTGTGGCTCAGACGGTAAAGAAAGCGTCTGCCAACACTGCGGGAGACCCGGGTTCAGCACTACTAAACATCTTACAGGGCGCAGGATACCCCCCACCCTCAACACACACAGATAATTGGTCCAGAATGTCATAGTTGAGGAACTTTGACGTGTATGAAGTAGCTGGTGAATAGCAGAAAGATAGTATCTAATTATCAGCTGATGTGGATGTTCCAAATGCAGAAGTAGTTCAGGAAGTAGATTAGTTTGAACTGAAATGGTCTGGAAAGATTTTTTTGGAGAGAAGACTGGGTTTTAAGCCAGAAACAAAGTACTGTACTTTGTTTGCTTGTAAGAATACACCCCAGTTGAAGAAAATAGTTTTAGCAAAGTCCCCTAGCATAGACCTTGGTTTCCATGGAGCCCAAGAGGGAAAATGAATATAGCTAGAGGCAGAATCAGGGGTAGGAAGGATGAGACGATGTAATCCAGTGACGTTGGGTCTCTTATGCCAGGTTAGGAGTTTGGACTGAAGCATGAAGTGTGAGTGGGGGTCTTAAGTAGAAGAGTAAAATGGTGGGTGAGTATTTTAGAAAAATTTCACAATAGGTGTTTTAGGAAGACAGAATGGATTAGAATAGGGAGAGCTAGCAGAGGAAAGACCAATTAAGATTCTTGGAATTATCTAAGTCTGTGGTTATATCGGTTGAAATGGAAAGAAAATTAAGGCTGGTCCTGTGGTCAACATTTCTTTGAGGAACTTTATGTATTTTATCAACATAAAGATGATGAAACAGAGCTAAATTCTATTTATTGAATTCTGTGAAAAGTACTATTAAGGGGGGCTTAGGGAAAGACCATAGTTAAAATACAGTGGAGAAAAACTCAGAGAGAAAGGAAGAAAGTGGAATAATATGGTATCATAATAACCAAGAGTTTTTTAAGATGGAGGCCATCAGCAATATTAGATGCTACAGAGGCGAAGGTTGAGGGTTGAGAAACAGCTATTAGATTTGCTAAAAGCACTTGGTTATGACCTCTGAAGATTCTTTTCAGTGAAAAAGTGGGGCAGAATCACATTTCAAAGGATTAGAGAGTTGGTAAATAATGAAGAAATGAAGACAATAGCTGAAAATTGTTTATAGAAGAAATTTGACTACAAAAGAAAGGAGAGAAATAAGATAATCTGGACTTAATTTCTTATCTCATGTGTATTGACTTCCTTTCCAGTTATAAAGGAACTGGTGGTGTCTGCTGGAAACAGTGTTCAGATTACATTACCTAAGAATGAAGTTCAGTTAAATGCATTTGTTCTTCCAGAACCAGATGCAGGTAAAACATCCACTTAATTTGTACAGTGTTTTCATTTATAATGATGTCTACATACATTTATTTATTCTAAAAGTCCTATGAGATTAGGATATAGCTTGCAAATGTACAAATATTTATATGATATGCGAGGCAGTGTAATGTTTGGGATCATAAGCTTTGATATTAAGGCTGGATTCAAATCATAGTCAGTCATTGTTGTTCAGTCTCCAAGTTGCATCTGACTCTCTGCGACCCCATGGACTGCAGCACGCCAGGCCTCCCTGTCCCTCACCACCTCCTGAAGTTTGCCCAAGTTCATGTCCGTTGAATCAGTGAGGCCATCCAACCATTTCATCCTCTGTTGCCCTCTTCTGCCTTCAGTCTTTCCTAGCATCAGGTTCTTTCTAAGGAGTCGGCTGTTTGCATCAAGTGGCCTAAGTATTGGAGCTTCAGCATCAGTCCTTCCAATTAGTATTAAGGGTTGATTTCCTTATGATTGACTAGTTTGATCTCATTGCTGTCCAAGGGACTCTCAAGAGTCTTCTCCTGCACCACAGGTCAAAAGCATCAATTCTTTGGCTTTCTGCCTTCTTTATAGTCCAACACTCAGATCTGTACATGACTACTAGAAAGACGTAGCCCTGACTGTATGGACCTTTGTTGGCAGAGTGATGTCTTTGCTTTTTAATACACTAAGTTTGTCATAGCTTTCCTGCTAAGAAACATTCGTCTTCTAATTTCATGGCTGCAGTCACCATTTGCAGAGGTGACTTGATTTTAGAGGCCAAGAAGAAAAAATCTGTCACTGCTTCCATCTTTTCACTATCTATTTGCCATAAAGCGATGGGACAGGATGCCATGATCTTAGTTTTTTAATATTGAGTTTTAAGCTGGCTTTTTCACTCTCCTCTTTCATGCTCATCAAAGGCTCTTTAGTTCCTTTTCACTTTCTGCCTTTAGAGTGGTGTCATCTGAATATCTCAAGTTGTTGATATTTCTCCCGGCAATCTTGATTCCAGCTTGTAACTCATCCAGTCTGGCATTTCTCATGATGTGAGTTAAATAAACAGGGTGACAGTAAACAGCCTTGTCATACTCTTCTCAATTTTGAATCAGTCAGTTGTTCCATATAAGGTTCTAACTGTTGGTTCTTGACCTGCATACAGGTTTCTCAGGAGATAGGTAAGATGGTCTGGTGTTCCCATCTCTTTAAGTCATTAGCTGGATGATTTTAAGTCGATTATTTAACTTCTCTAAGTTTCCATTTCTTTCTTAGTAGAATGAAGATAGTAATCCCTATGTCATAAGGTTACTTTAAGGGTAAAATGAAGTGGTATATAAGGTACCTATATACCTTAGTGCCTTGCTGCACATAGTGGATGCTCTTTAAATGTAGATTTTATTATGTCCATTTAAAAGAGGAATAAACTGAGACTCAGTTAACCTGTTTATTTTGGTCAAACAACTAGTAAGTAGCAGATACAGAACTTGTAGAGAAGTTATTCAAGACTACTGCTAAGATAGATTTGTCACTTAAAGAAAAAAACCAAGCCCGATATAATATACAATATTCAGATTTATAAAATATATAAATTAGGGGATTATTAACTTATTATTTAAGAAAACTTGTAATATGAGCATCCTTTCTCCTTTGAAGTATATGTTAGTATACCAAAGTTTGACTCACACACACACATTTTCTCAGGACTGTCTGTGACATGAAGTGAAGCATACTTTGATGGAAATGATTGCATTGGGTTTGTGTTATTCTCATTATAGGGTAGGTCAAGTAGCTGGTTATAAAGCTAGTTAAAAACAATGCCATACTCTATTCAGGATGGGGTCCTTCCATTTTAGGAACACATTTCTGGTACAGTATCCTTACTTTCTGGGCCTGTTTATGCAAAAAGTACTTTTCCAGAACCTAAATGCCCTCCCTCTCTGTTCTGTATTTCTGCCCTTAACTTGAGTTTTCCTTATCAATTCGTTCTACTTTCCTATAATGAAACATTTTCCTTTCCTATTCTGGTGATAAGGTGAATGGATTTGGTGGCCTTTGAAGATGCAAGTGAGGCAAGAACTGCTTTGAGCTGCAGTTGCTTCCGCTCTTTTCTGAGATATCCCGGCTCTACTGCATTTTCTTCCCTTGTCCCTGTTTGCATATGCCCTGTATGCGGGTGAGTTAACGTCACCTTGTATATCAGTCTTCCAAAACACATCAGTTCAGAAACAGATTCTTTCAACTCTCCTTTTCCCAGTTTCTTCAACCTTTATCTGGTGATACAGGAGATGGGTGGTTTCAAACTTTCAAAGGCTGGGGACAGTGAGGCAGGACCAGCTCTGCCTGTTCTTCATCCCCCTCGTCTTCTTTGGCAACCCTGAAGCACCTCTCAGGATCTCTCTGGGTTCAGAGGCATGGTTGAAAACTGCTGCCCTACATCATTAAAACCAGCATTCTGTCCAACAGGCCTACACTCCGTTGTTCCTACCCTTGGGCAAATTCCTGTCTGTAAGGCATAATTCATCCCGCTGAGCTTTTCTGTCCTAGGAATATTGTCATATTTTGAAATCTGTGTTGCTAGCCTTAGATATGAGAAAATTGTCAGTTCCTAGTGTGAGTCTGTTTTCTGTGTGGAAAAATTTTTTCTAACTACAGTTCAAGAAATGTCGTCTCCTAGTACCAGTCCTCCTTCTCCCACTTCTTTCCTGCTCCTCACCTCACCTAACTTTTACATCTACATTTATTAGAGCTGCCTGGGGCTGACAATTGGCCAAAACAAAGCTAGTATTTTCTGGAGGAAGAGAGGGTAGAAGATCTTGTATCTCAGACTTATAAAGTAAAATCTCATCTTAAGTCTATTTGGAATTAAGTTCTATGTGTTAACTTTAACTTTTGAACTCATGAAATAAGAAAAAGATGACCATTCTCTGTAAGCATTTGAGGCTTTTTCTTTTTCCTTTTATTATTCCCTTTTTGGGTAGTAACTTAAATTAAACTTTCCTACCAAATCTTGCCCTTTCCTAGCCATTAATTCATTTTGTTCCCAAAAATATTTAAGACCACTTTACCCGGGGAGGAACTGCACTTAGATACAGGATTCTGTGGTCACTCTTTAGATAGTCAGATAGTCTAAGCTGCAAATGAGGACCATTTAATGCTTCATTTGATCTTAATTAATTTCAGTGGGGCCTGTTTTAAATGGGCCATCCCCTACCATCTTCTGCAGTGTTATTTAGCTCAGCAGGAATGAAGTAGCTCTTCTAACTCACCAGGGTGTAATGACCTCCGTGAGACGAGCATTGTTAGCACTCTGTAAAAAGCTATTTTTGAACCATGTTATTTAGAAGTCATTGCTGTTCTTTGTTGCAAAAGAAGTTTTGCAAGGAAATGGCCTTTGTTCCCAATGAGTTCATCCATAGTGGTTGGTAGGGCATGTCTTTTCACTGGATGCCACACCATGAGCAGCTTGGGATATTAGGGGAGGATTGGGTATGGGACAGGAGCTTGGCTGTGGGGAGAGTGGAAGAAGCCCTGACTGTAGCCATCAGCAGAAGCTACCTTCCTTTCAACAGAATGTTTGGTTTCCCTCTGGCTTTAGGGTGAAATCTTGAAAACTAAGATCTTGTCAAGACTAGAAAAATTTTGTTATTGGCAGGCTATGTGGCTACCCTCTTTATGTGTAGGTTTGTGTTTTCATGATTTTTTGTAACTGCCCTTCCATAGGAGAAACCTACACCTACGACTGGCAGTTGATTACTCATCCTAAAGACTATAGTGGAGAAATGGAAGGGGAACATTCCAAGATCCTGAAGCTGTCCAAGGTGAATTTGCCTCCTGTCATTTGCAGGGATGGGGTAGAGGTCTTGACCATTTTCTAAAATGTATAATATAGAACTTTCTGTCCACACTAAAGTTAGGAACAATCTTTTCGAAGTGAATCCTCCAAAAGTCTGGCTGGCTGACATCCAGTATTTGTTAGTGTATGATTCTCAATTTTTCATTTATGGTGAGAATATAAGCATAGTGGTGATAGCTGAAAATATACACCAAACAGCTTTTAAGGGTAACATAAGGATTTTAGAATTTGGGAGATAAGCTAGGTTATTTGTGGCCATATGACTGTGTAAATTGGCTCAGTCTTTTTTGGGATTCTGTATAGTTATTAAGAGCCATAAAAATGTTCATATTCTTTGGCCAAGCAATTTCTCTTTCTATCTGTCTGTCTTTCTTTTAACAACTGTTCATTGTACATTAGTTATGTGGCAAGAATTGGGGATTTACTAGTTACCAGTGTGAGAGTTGGACTGTGAAGAAAACAGTGCCGAAGAATTGATGCTTTTGAACTGTGGTGCTGGAGAAGACTCTTGCGAGTCCCTTGGACTGCAAGGAGATCCAACCAGTCCATCCTAAAGGAGACCAGTCCTGGGTGTTCTTTGGAAGGACTGATACTGAGGCTGAAACTCCAATACTTTGGCCACCTCATGCGAAGAGTTGACTCATTGGAAAAGACCCTGATGCTGGGAGGGATTTGGGACAGGAGGAGAAGGGGACGACAGAGGATGAGATGGCTGGATGGCATCACCGACTTGATGCACATGAGTTTGGGTGAACTCCGGGAGTTGGTGATGGACAGGGAGGCCTGGCGTGCTGTGGTTCATGGGGTCGCAAAGAGTCGGACACGACTGAGTGACTGAACTGAACTGAATCATAATATTAACATTTATAGAAAATAGAGTCTAGTAGGTGCTATTGACTGAAGCAGGTAAATAGAACAAGGATACACTGGGTCAGTGTAGGGGTTATTGAAGCCCCAGGGAGTTAGAGTAGATTTCTTAGAAGAGTTGGCCTACTTGGGTCATGAAGTGTGACTGGCTTACTGAATAAAGGGTGGAGTGGTAATATCCCAAACAGAGGAAGGAATGTGTCCACTGGGCCAAATGATAGAAATATGGGGAAAACGGAATTATATGTGGTTCATCCTGACTGGACCCCATGGTGTGAGAAGAGCAGTGGCACAAATGAGTTGGAGAGATGTAGGGGCCAGATTGCACAGAGCCTTGTGTGCTAGAAGAAGGACTTTGATTCTTATCCAGAGGGAGCCTTTGAAAGGTTTTAAGCCCGTGAATGACATGTTCAGATTTTCAGTTTAGAGAAATCACCCTGACTGCAGATTGGAGGAGAGGAGACTCACACTAGGGACATGGTGAGGAATCTGTTGGGACATGTAGGTATGAGATTGATAATAGTCTGAGTGAAAAAAAAAAGCAAAACAAATAACATAAGCCTTGAAGACCACCCACTGAGTGCTTTCCATGTGCTAGATAACAGTGCTAATTGTTTTATGCAATTATTTCATTTAATCTTCCTAACAACCCCAAGGCATAAATATTAATATCTTTTCTACAAATGATGAAGCTAAAAATTAGAAAAATAATGTGGTTTGGTCTAAGTGCACAAGGCTATTAAATGGTAAATTTGAACTAGAATTTTCCATCTCTGAAGCCCATGCTCTTAACAACTGTGCTATGATGAATGGTTAAAAGCTAAGGTGATGAATAGTGTGAACAGAGAGAAGTGGGTGGATTTGAGGAATATTATGGAGGTCAATCTGGTGATCAGTTAATTGGATGGAGGTGTTGAGGAAGAGAGATATAGGATAATTTTAGCCTTTTGGCCTAGGAACTGGCTGGATGTTGGTGTATTTGTAACAGTATTCACCGAAATGAGAAGTATGGAAAGAGGAGCAGGTTTGGAGGAGATTTGCAGATGATTAATTCATTTTGGGACAGAGTGAGTTTGAGGAACCTGTGAAACATTTGAGTGGAAGTGACCAATAAGCAGGGGCCAGAGATCAGGATGCAGGTCTGGGCTACAAAGATAAATTTGTACACCAGCATCAAATAGGTGACAACCAAAGCCATGGTAATAGATAATCATCCAGAGATCATAGAGGGTGAAGAAGCAAATGGGTTGCTGTTGGGGTCCTGGGGAACAGAGTCATTAACTGTGTGGAAGGAGAGGAGATGGGAGAAGATGAGGAGTGAAAGTCGAGGAGGCCATAGAAGTGAAAGCCGAGGAAGGGGAGCGTTTCAGGAAGAAGAAACCGGCCAAAACCGCTACATGCATTCGATTAGCATGCACCCAAAGGAGATAATTCAAAAGAAAAAAGTCATTTTGCCTGAAAGATGTTCATCACAGCTTTAGTTATAATATTTAAACTTGGAAACAACTCAAATGTCCAACAATGTGAAATGCTTATGTGAATTATGGCACATTTATTCACGTACTATTCTGCAGCCATTAAAATGACTATTAAAGAGACTGTTCTAATGGGAAAAGTGTTCATGCTAAATGAATTGAAGAAAGAACAATAAAAAGTTTGATATATACTGCTGAAATAATGAGCTCCTTGAAGGTGGGGACCTTGCCTTATTCATCTCCAAACCCCAAGCCTAGAACAATGACCATATATAATGGATCTCAATAAATGTTTGCTGAACAAATGAACTATTTGTAGCTCTTTGTGTGTGTGTGTGTGTGTGTGTGGTAAAAGATTAGAAGGATATAAGAAAAATATGATTAATTGGGGTATTAGGACAATGGGATTGTGGGATTTTTTTGCTGTTATGTTCATACAGTTAGTAGAAATCAGGAGGGGAAAATATTCAGATAATTGAGAGCTATTTGGTGTTTTTACAAAATGTTTTTCTTTGCAGAGTTGATTGTTTTAATTTCATAACTGAAGTAGGATGGTTGGGCCCTTAATGTTCTTCTGAAAAGAAAATGGGAGTACAGAGATACTGAAATCCCTTCTGTTGTTCAGAGTCAACTAGTAATAAGATTCACATTAAAAGCTATGGGTTTTCAGTTTCTAATTCATTGTTTCATCTCTTTAGCTAGTTTACTTTCTCCATTTGGAAATGGTGAAGAACAGGAATATGCAAGAATCAGCATTGAAAAGTTTAGAAATATGTGTTATTTTAAATATAATTGCTGCTGTTTGTGGTTTTCTAAAAGATCTTCTCTCACTTCTGCAGCTCACTCCAGGCCTGTATGAATTCAAAGTGATTGTAGATGGTCAGAATGCTCATGGGGAAGGCTACGTGAATGTGACAGTGAAACCAGGTATGTTTCCCAACCCCAGCCCTGTCCTCATTGCTCCCTCTGCAGGATTCCCAAGGAGATGGAGATTTAACTTTAAGGGTCTTAAATTCTCATTCCTTTTTGGTAATATGTTTACGTATTGGGCAATTCCTAGTTCAGTGGAGTAAAAGGTTAGCCTGGCAAAGTGTATGTAATTTGATTCTAATTGGCATCCCTCACTGGGCAGGGAAAAGTTGGTCACATGGCCCACAGTGTTGTGTGGCCTATCTACTTGAGAATTACTTCTCCAAGTGGGTCATGCTGAGAGAGGACCATGTGTTGTAATTAAGAGACACAGGAAAGGCAGGAGCCTGGGAGAAGCATGCATAAAGTAGCAGGCTCTGTCTGATCTCTTTCCAAAAATGTGGGCCTTTACACACACAATTCCTCATTTAAACCCTGCCAGTCCTCTTTTATCTTGGAAGCCAAATCTCATCATTCTTCTCAAGTGATCCATGAGGGCTTCTCTTGTGGCTCAGCTGGTGAAGAATCCACCTGCAATGAGGGAGATTTGGGTTCAATCCCTGCGTTGGGAAGATCCCTTGGAAAAGGGAAAGGCTACCCACTCCAGTATTCTGGCCTAGAGAATTCCATGGACTGTATAGTCCATGGGGTAGCAAAGAGTCGGACACGACTGAGTGACTTTCACTTCCATTGGTAGATTGCAGCGCATTATCATGGTATCTTGTTTCACATTTTCAGAAAAATTTGGGGGTAGTTGGAAAGTGACACATGCATTGGCACAAATTCTTAATGCTGTTTTCTTTGTTGGTAAAAGGTGTCTTTTCCTTCCTTGAACTTTGTAGCCAAAGTAATCCCTTCACCTTCTTAAAAATGTGTTAAGCATGAAGACCGTTTGGTCATTTCTCAAAGAGGAGGCTGCTGGGTTTGTAGCTCACATTCATGAGAGTGGACTGAAGTGTTTTGTTACCTTCCCAGCACTCAGGCCTAATAATCTCACACACAGTCAGCTCAGGGATGGTGGAGAAATCACTCATTATTTTTTTCACACAGTCTGTGCCAGGAGATAGTTTGCTTGCCAAGTCCTTTATTGCACAAAGCTGGTTTGTTGTCCACCTCTATTCAGCTTGCCTGAAAGCAATCAGTTGCTGCTATAGTCCTTACAATATACTAGATAGAGCATGAGCATTGAAAGTATGCACAGGGCATGGCCTTAGCCATTGTCAGGTTTCCAAGAGGTTTTAACAATCCCAGGTGTCTTAGGTTAGAACGCCAGCCTGATCTTGTGACTTTCCCATTTGGCGATGCTCAGCTATCCAGTTATGTAATGGAAACTGACATATACTGCACTCAGATATGACTTGCTTCTCCTATGATATAACTTATGAAGCCCTTCTTCCAGTTTCTGGCGGGTCATGTTTTTGCAGAGCCCCGTAAGAATCGGCCTCCTGTTGCCATTGTGTCACCACAGTACCAGGAGATCTCTCTGCCGACCACTTCTACAGTCATTGACGGCAGCCGTGAGTACATGTCTCAGCATGATGTTTTAGAAGAGCATTCGCTGCGTACTCTTGCAGCCAGCTGTGTCTGAATACTGTTTAGACCAGTCCTCTTGGCCATGCTAGGGAAGACCAACTATCTGAAGCAATCTATTAGGAAGTAAAAACTAGACAGGCCCTTTTTAAAATCCCCATGTGGCCCGACTAAAGTTATAGTTCTTCTCTGAGATGGTAAGAAAGTAGTGTTATTCATGCACTTAGCGTTATATTAATTGAAGCTTGCTGATTTTCAAATTTGCTTGCCTAGAGCTGCCATTCTTAGTTATGAAAACAAAGCTCCTTCCTATCTGTCATGGCAAGATAAGTACCTGAGAGTCTTGACAAAGAGCTCTCACTTAGCCATCATTGCCTGGCAAGATCTTTGTCAGCCTTCTCCTGGAGGGACTCAGACTGTTCCTCGACCTCTGCCTGGGCTCATTATTAACATTTTACCCTTCAGAGTAGTGTCACCCGATGGGTGACATGAGAGAATTTCTGGGTCTTGGCTGTGTGTGCGCACAAGAGGTTCATGCCTGTCATCTTGCCCATGTTCACCTGGCCTCTTTGAGACCCATCAAGGCCCAGTTACCCTGACGGCGTCGGCACCACCAGTGGCCTCTGGTGGAGGCAGTCCCTGCTTAGCAGAGGAGTCTCTAGCAAGGTTAAACATTTCATGTAGATGCTTCTGGCAAGCAGAGGAGGATGGAAGAGTAGCAGGCCAAGAGGAAGAGACAGAACAGAATGAAACACTTGTGCGAGTGGTAGGAAGAGTTCATGTAGTACCATTTATTTTATACTTTTGAAAAGGTCAGAGTTAAATATATGTAAAGGTATACAGTGAAAAGAATCATTATCATCCCTTTCTCCCAACTGTCCAGTTTTCCTCCAGACAACCAATGGTATTATTTTATGCATCTTTCCAGAGATATTTTATGTGTTTATAAGAAAATATACAGTCTGTGACAACACATTACAC
>SJYQ01093664.1:441608-470196 GCA_006410935.1 Redunca redunca | reverse complement strand
TTCATTGTATAAATATATACTTGTTTTCAGTCTCTATTGACCATTTAAATTATTTTTGATTTGCTTTTAAAATAATATTACCATGAATAATCTTACAAGCATGATAGTTAACACAAATATTAAATGTTCTACAGATATATAACACAAGTGCAGGATTAAGTTCCTCGAAGAGGTATTGCAGGGACAAAGATAAATTTTCTCAAATTGCTGTTTATAGAGGTTTCAATTTATGCTTCCACCATAATGTTATGAGGGGTCCTCTTCCCCCACACCTTTATCCATATAATCTGTTAGGAAATTTTGGTGTTTACCAATTAGCTAGGTTAAAAAGTGCTGTGCTAAGTGTACATTTCCTTTTCTTTTATTTTAAGTAGGTTGAGTATCACTTTTGATTTTACTTTTTTATATAGTAGCATTTTAACCAGAGGTTGCCTATGTTGGAGTCGTTGGAAAACTATGCAGTGGAATATTCATAGAGAGGGAGAATGACCCAATAATCCTAGGAAAGAAACACTCTGGAGAGATAGTCTGTAATTTCATTAAGTTTTCCTAATAGTTGCCCTGGTTTGTGTAAGCTGGATAAGTGCTGAGATCCAATGCTCTCATGTAACTGATATTTCTTTATGACCAAGAAAGCACTGATGATGATAAAATCGTCCAGTACCACTGGGAAGAACTTAAGGGACCTCTGAGAGAAAAGAAGATTTCTGAAGATACCGCCATATTAAAATTAAGTAAGCTTGTTCCTGGGAACTACACTTTCAGGTAAATTTGGATCCTTCAAGCTTACCATAGGCCATTTTTCAACCCCCTTGTGAGTTTTACATTATTAAAAGAGTAACTCTGACAGATATCAAAATTCCCTATAGAGTTGATTGATAATATAGCCTTTGGTTCCATTGGTTCTTTAAGCCATGTGGTAATTGTGGTCAAAACAGTGATAACTTTTTAGGGCAAAGGTCCTTGCATAATAGATCAGGATCCACATGGCTAATCCTTCTCAGAGTCATACTTGGCATATATCCAAACCTTTTTATGGAATTTATGTCATAAACTAGAAGGACCCATCTTCCTTTGCCTTTTCTCAGGAAAATTCTATAAGGAATCTACTTTCATCTCTTCCCTTTGGGAAATGCTTCCTCAGCTCCTGATATCTCAAAATCCTTACTTTTGACTAATTATTTATTTGAATATAATTTGTAGGATCTTTCTCTATTGGGGACTTTACAGAAAATATGATTCAAAGTCAGTTCTTTTGGGAACTAGCATTGACATAATAGATTGTGATTAGTGAGTATGAGGCTGATTCTAGAGTAATCTTCCTTGTATTTGCATTATTCCTTGTATTCTGCAAAGCACTTGTCCTTGAGTGTCGCACAAACACCATATGTACACTATACTATCCTTATTTTACCGCTGAGAAAAATGAAGCTAGCTACTAACTTCTCTGAGGTCACACAGCTAGAGCTTAAATGTAGATTTTCTAACCCCAGGGTCAGGGCTCGTTCTCTCTGCTCCTTGAGTTGACCTGTCTGTGTTTTGTCTCTGCTTCCCTGAGTGCTCTTCTCACTCAGGTTCTGCCTCTCTTTAAGGACCTCCTCCATTTTCAGCGAGGCTCTTGGAGATCCCTTCAGAGAAGAGCAGTCTCTATTCCCAGTTACACTCTGTGTTTCTGTGTGGCACTTGCCACGGTGCAGCAGCTTGTTCACGGGTGTCTGTCTTCCCCGCTGAACCTGAGATTAGTCACATTTGAGACACGACCAGGGACGCAGCAAGGACCTAGCACAGCACCTGCCATATAAATAAATAAATGAGTCTGACTTAGCCGCACTCTCACTGACTCCAGACTTCAGGTGAATGAAGGGCAGCTGCCGTTACAACAGCATAGGAGCCTTCTCATGGGCTTAAAATGGAAATATGAGTTGGTTTTTGCCTTGAATTTCTAATATAGAAACTTTAATATTTATGGAATTTAGCCTGGGCCATGTGATCCTTTTAGAAATAGTAACAAAAATAGCTACTGCTTCTTGAACATTTACTGTGTCTTTAGTACTATTTGGAGCTCTTTGCACGCAGTAGCTCATTTAATCCTTGTAACTGATATTGTAATTATTCTTATTTTACAGATTAGGGAATACAGTCACAAAGAGGTTAAGTAACTTGCCCAAGGTCACATAGGCTGCTGACTCAAGTCTAAGCTTCTAACACAGCGTTATAACACTGTGTACCCAGAGCATTTCAGGAGAATGGGTTACTGGGTGCAATTCTGTTTTTCCAAGCCTCAGTCTGTAAAATGATGGGATTGGGTTTGACTAGCATTAAGGTCCAATTTGTTTGATTCCGCTTGCCTTTTCTTGTCCCCTGCTTTGACGTGGCAGTGGCCTCTTTCCCCAGCCCTGTGGTCAGCTGCTGTTTGATTCCAGGATTTTTACATGCAAGCCAGGGACTGTCTAAGGTGAAAGTCAGAGTAATGGGCATTTGCCATTTTGCATCTGTCTATAACTTGCTTTTGTTCTGAAAGAGTAGACAAAGAAAATATGTTAAAAAAATAAACAAAAAACTGAAAACAGGGAAACTGGAAAAAGAGGACAACTTATGTGGATTTTTCTTTTCCGAGTATTTGCTGATTTGTGTGTGATGTTTTTGTGTTCTTTTTCTCAAGGCTGTAATATCAGAAATCCCCTTAAGACCATAGGTAAAAAGTGAGATTGTGGGATTAAAAACCCACAGATGTCTGGCTCTTTCTGTGGCTGGTGGTGAGATTTAAACAAACGACATGTCTTTTATATGCTTTTCCTCTTTCTGTCAGCAAAATGGAAGGAGCCCAAACCTCCTTGCTTGCTTATGCTCACATTTTGAGGTGGCAAGAGAAGCTTTAGGCTGTTCAGCTGGAAGGCATCATTTAGGTAAAAGCCTGCTCTTATAAATGAACATTTTTTTTTTCTCTTGCAAATTCTCTTTCACACTGGCACAAACTGTGGGACTGTTGCGTAGGAGATTCATTTCCATCTCAGGCTCCCATCTTACTGGAGCCAGCCTTCCCGGTCCATCCTAGAGGCTGTCTGCCCAGGAAGTCCATTCTCGCACTGTGTACACAGCCAAAACAGGATGATGGGAGGAGAGCCTGCTGCAGTGAGAGCTTGCTTTATTTAGTGTAGCATCTTTGAACCTCATAGGGATAGGGGCTGGGAATTATTGCTTCTTAAGACTTGATTCTGGGCTTTGGAGTCAGAGCACTGGGCTTGCACCTTGACTCACTATTTAGCTGTGGACAGGTTTCTTAACCTCTTAAAGACTTGTATAATTGTGAGACTGATGATACCTCTTTCTGTATGGCTGTTGGGAGGGCCAGATCAGACAATGCTTGGAAAGGTCCCAGCCACGGACGCAGGTAAGCAGCAGATTGAAGCGGTGTAGAGATGTATTGTCTCGATTTAGATCCTGACTCCACTACTGTCAAGCTTTCAAGCTTGGGCAAGTCGCTTTACCTCTTTCTGCCTTGGTCTCCTCATGTGTATAGGGGTGAAATAAGGACAGTACTTTATAGAGCTGTTGTGAGGATTAAGTGAGATACAAAGTGCTTAGAACAGTGCCTGCCACACAGTAAACCCTCAGTCAATCTTAGCTTCTAGCATTATCCTGACTCTGCAAAAAGAGTGGGTTAGAATTGATTGCCACCTGGTAACCCTGCCACATTGCTGTTTTTTAGCCTTGAGTTCTAGTTCTTCCATGTTTATTCCTCTCTCTTTAAGCCCATCCCTGACGGTACTTCTCTCTCTGTCCTGACAGCTTGACTGTAGTGGATTCTGATGGAGCTACCAACTCCACCACTGCAAGCCTGACTGTGAACAAGGCTGTGGACTACCCGCCTGTGGCCAACGCAGGCCCCAACCAAGTGATCACTCTCCCCCAGAACTCCATCACCCTCTTCGGGAACCAGAGCACTGATGACCACGGCATCACCAGCTATGAGTGGTCGCTCAGCCCAAACAGCAAGGGGAAGGTGATGGAGATGCAGGTGGGAAGCAAGAGCACCTATCTTTCTTGCCCAGGGAAATTAGAGCGGCTGCACTGGGCCACCCATCCAAGGCTTATTTTTCTCCATCTTAATAACGAAAGTCAGATTAGTACATAGAACATTGATTTTTTTTTTTTTTTTAAGAAAAGTTACAGGGCCTTCAGTTAACCCATTAGCAAAAACTTTTTATCTTAAATATTTAGTATTAGAGGAAAAGACTGATAGCTGTTCTTGGAGTCAAATTCTTTAGAAACTGCCAAGGGTACAAACCTTTTTTTTTTTTAATCAAGTTTTTTTTTGGTGTATAGTTACTTAACAATGTTGGGTTAGTTTCTGCTGAAGAGTGCACATCTTGAAAGGAAAGCGAAAGTAAAAGTCGCTCAGTCGTGTCCAGCTCTTTGCGACCCCATGCACTATACAGTCTACAGGATTCTCCAGGCCAGAATGCTGGAGTGGTTAGCCTTCCCCTTCTCCAGGGGATCTTCCCAACCCAGGGATCGAACCAAGGTCTGTCTGCAGGTCACACTGCATGCCTGCAAATTGGGAGACCTGGGTTCGATCTCTGGATTGGTAAGTTCCCCTGGAGGAGGGCATGGCGACCCGCTCCAATATTCTTGCCTGGACAGAGGAGCCTGGTGGCCTACAGCCCGTGGGGTCGCAAAGAGTCAGACACGGCTAAGTGGCTAAGCACGGCACAGCACATCTTCGTGAGCTCTGTTAAAAACTGGAGCAGATTGCCTGGCTGGGTGGTGCGCATCTTCCCTCTGAAGATGTTGAAGAAGAGCCTAGTCGACAGGCAGGCGACTAAGTGAAGAAAAGTGGTTGTGGCAAACTGGACAACATAAGCCCCAGCTAAAGGGCTCAGCAGCTCCTCGAGTCCGACTGGTTGCTGCCACTTTGGAGTACGGTCCCAGTGTTGGCAGATCCTCCAGCTTTTCAAGAGAAGACAGGTCTAGGCTTTACATGAAGTTTTCCAACTTTTAAACCCTAAGACCAAATAAAATGCCTGCAAGCTGGATTCAGCCCAGCGGCTGCTAGGTTTTGCCCACTGTTTTAGAAGTTCCTGCATTGGCAGTTGGCTCTAAATTATCTGTAATATCCCTTCGGATACTCAGAAGTCTTACGTTTTCATATTTGAGGCATGACTTAAAGCTCACGTTTCATCCGGCTTTAGTTTAAGTATTATATGAGGTTTCTCTGCTGTCGCAGAATCTGTTCAGACCTGTAAGGGGATAGCACAGCATTACAGAGTATCTTGAGTTGTTGCTGCCATGTTTTATTGAGGCAGCTTTGTTAAGCATCACACTTTGTTAGAACATTGTTTTTTAAATTGTGTTGTTTTGTTATATGTTGATGGTCTTCTTTTTGGCTTGAGTCATAGAAATGGATCTTGGTTATCTCTGCACATTTTCCTGTACTCCCTTCCCTCATGAGCGCTCTGACTTTATTTGAAACTGTTGCTATGTCAGAGGTTTATTCCCTTGAAGGGTCACAGTGTCTGGTTGAGTATTCAGTAATTGGGAGGTGGTGGCCCAGTACCAACCTAGGTTTAGAATACTGGATGGATGATGTAGACCAGAGAAGGACTTACCATATGATGTGATTCTGAGAGTCCACTTCTCTGTATTTATTCATTCAGGGGGTTAGGACACCGACCCTACAGCTCTCTGCCATGCAGGAAGGAGACTATACTTACCAGCTCACGGTGACTGACACAATAGGGCAGCAGGCCACCGCTCAGGTGACTGTTATTGTGCAGCCTGGTAAGTTCTGACCCTGTGGCAGGCTCTTCTGTTGGCTGGTCTTTTGACCCTTGGGTGAGAAGAGGGCTTGGGTTCTGAGCTATACGAGGGTAGAAATGAGAGTTACCAATCTACCATCCCCCTGGCAACTTCGACTGTCCTTTCCCCTGGTGCCTTCTTCTTGGGTACAGAGAAAGAGCATTTCACAGCCTCATTTGTGCCCTCGCTCTTGGCTGGTTACTGTGCCTTCAGGGGGAGCTAACAGGTGGTCTCTGCCATCCCCAATCCTACCATATCCTTTTTTTTTTTGTTTTGACCCACCTTGCAATTTGCAGGATCTCAGTTCCTCGACCAGGGATTAAACCCAGGCCACAGCAGTGAAATCCTAACAGACCTAGACCACTAGGGAACTCCTCCTACCATATCCTTTAAGGGCCAGCATAAAGCCTACTTCCTCAAGAAAGCCCTGCCTTATCCCTCAGGCCCTTTCATTTAAACTCCTGTAGAATTATACTTCAAATTTAGCATGGCACTGTAACTTCATTATGTTCTGCCATGTTCTTTCAGGGTTGTTTTATACGTTTTGGCCTTATATTCTTCATCGTGAGCTCCCTGACCATACTCTTACCTCCCACAGTATCTGAAAGTTCTGTGGGTGGAGAGGCAGAGTCCTTGAGGCTTCCAGAACATATGTCCCAGTTGGTTCCTCTGTTTTCCCAGCTGGACTGCCTGCTTTTGACCTCCAAGTCTCTGTCTTCTAGAAAACAACAAGCCTCCACAGGCAGATGCAGGCCCAGATAAAGAGCTGACTCTTCCCGTGGATAGCACAACCCTGGATGGCAGCAAAAGCTCTGATGACCAGAAAATTATCTCATATCTTTGGGAAAAAACACAGTGAGTACTGAGACGAAACCTTTGTGTTGGCAAAGGCACCAGACCTTTGAAGAGCTAGGTTTTACTTCCCTTTAAGAGTTTACTTTCTTATTAGCTTATCCAAGGGGGATTACTGAGAAAGAAATGTTTGCAGTTCCAAACTTCAACTCTAAGAAAATGATACAATTTTTATAAGAAAGAAGGAGAATGCTTACCATCAACTGTCCCCAGGTAGTATTTTGTGGTTCTGGTGCTTTTACAGGTACAATCCGTCTGCTGAAATGCATAGTTTAATTACACTTGAGAGGCAGGATGGAAGGGGTAATGGAGCAGAAAAGTACTGTTGCTCAAAATTAACTGGGTAAGGCTGGCAGGGGGGATAGGGCAGAACCGCTATTAAGGAGAATTGAAAACTCATCTACAAAATGAAAGCATTACTCTGTTATTGTTTCCTTGAAGACACCGGTTACCACTTAAGTTAGCCAGAGGCCAAAGGCAGTAACTAAAATACTACTAATTAAATTGGAATTTCCTAATCGAACCATTCCTGGTTCTCAGTTTCTTTCATTTCCTTTAAGCCGTAACAAGTGGAACTCAGATTATATGCAGGATCCCACAGGAAGCAAAAGAATATCAAGAAAGAGTTAAAAGCATTCTCAGTTTCCAGAGATAGCAGCCAAAGGAGAGACTGGGTTTTTTGATTTTGGTTTTGACTGGGATGTTAGAGATGGGTGGGTAAGGGCTGTAATTTGACTTGCAAAGCACTTGACTTGTGATTGGTGAGTTGGAGTCTAGAAATTATTTTGCTTAGCTTTTGTTTCTTTCTTTTAGAGAACCTAATTTTCCTCAACCTAGAATGTTTTAATTATAACTGTCTGTTGAAGACACAGCAGATAAACCGTTTATTTGAGTTTTATTGGTGTTTACAGCAGAAGTAATGCTTAGCATGGCTTCTTGGAGGAGAATCTGTTTTAAGAGGGGTGGCGGGGGTCAGGGTTATACATTTAAAACAAGAGCAAAACCCTGCGAGTGTGTGGATTTCTCTGGCTGCCCCTCGGTGTTAGGAGGCTCTGAGGCTCTGGGCCCTGGAGCAGAAGGGCTGTCTGCTGTGTGTAGTGAGTGTTGTGCTTGCGTGTTGGCGCAGAGCTCACTCCCCTGCTGCAGGCTCCTTGTGAGGCCACAGGGGACAAGGAAGATACAGGCTTCTGGGTCCTCTGTGGCCCCTGTCTAGGGGCAGGAGGGAGTTTTGCTTATGCAGCTGCTATGCTAGGGAGAGGATGGTTTTTCCCTGAGTGCTCTCTGCAGCCTTGGCCTATTTCCTCTCCCTGACTTTTCAGCAGGAGGGAATTTGGCATGTGATTAAGAAATGCATTTTGCTTCTTTGCTGCCAAGAGCTGAACCAACTACTGGGCCAGAAATGCTTTTCAGAAACATGACTCTTAAATAATTCTTTTGATCAGAGACCTGCTCAGAGCACTTTCTTCCTTTTGCAAACTGGAACAGCACAAAGTTTGGATGTTCTAGAAGCTCTCATAAAGGATAAGGCTAAATGTGTCTGAAAGCAGGTGAATGGAATTTTCTGATCAGCAGGTAGCTTGTATTTTTGGGGCCAGATGACACTCTGTCCAAATGGAGTATTTTTAAACATGCCCTCTTGAGGTGAAGGAAACAATAGTTCATGTCTTAGCTGAGGCCGTAATTCTCCGCCCCTGCTGAGTCGGGGACAGGAGAACAGTAGACAGGCGCAGCTCCTCCCTCGGGTTTCTCTTTGTCTAGGGGACCTGACGGGGTGCAGCTCGAGAACGCCAACAGCAGCGTCGCCACTGTGGCTGGGCTGCAAGTGGGAGCCTACGTGTTCACCTTGACCGTCAGAGATGAGAGGAACCTGCAAAGCCAGAGCTCTGTGAATGTCATTGTCAGAGAAGGTATATCTTGCCGCCTTGGGTTGGTACAGCTGCCTCTGGGTCAGATAAAGAATCCATCATCTCTTGTTTGTTTGAAGAATTGATTACAGACAAAGGGGAGAGAAGAAAGTTAGGGGTAAGGGCAGATGTTATTTGCTTTTCTAAAACAGTCTTTGATTGAGTGGCTTTTAAGGTAAATTTTAGCTCATTGTTTTCCCTCCCTCCCTTCTTCCCTCCTCAGCTGAATAGGAAGGTTTTTTCCCTTTGCATTTTTATTTTATCTCTGCGGCCAAGTCCCCGGTCTCTGTAACTCTGCTGCTAGCTACAGTGACACCTGCTGTCCAGCCTTAGAATGACTGCCCTGCGCTGTTGCTTCCTACGCTCCTCCTGGAAGCCTGCACACTGAGGCCAGCTTAACAGGAGTGGCTTAGCCTTGCTCTGGTTTGCAGGCACGGTGATCAGTGATGGTCTTGGGAGAGGCCCATAAGCTGATAGTAGGAAAATCTATCAGATATGCAGATGACCCCCCCAGTACAGCATCCTGAACTCAGTGAACAGAGAGCACACACTGAGTAAACAAAGCTGCAGGTAGGCCCCGGCAAGAACAGTGTCTCTCTCCGTTTCCTCTATTAAAGTGCGAGGGAAGGGATCAAAAAGAGATGCTCAGAGAATAACATTTTAAGCCACATTTTGAAGATAATATGTGGTATCAGCTGATGAAACTTGAACTTCAGGGCTTTAACCACTTTAGGCCGTTGTTTCCAATCGTCTTATGTCACCAAAGCAGAGAAACAGATCCCTTCCAGAGGCTGCTGTGAGGATTTAGGAGGAAACTACACTTGTCCCCTCTGCTGTGCGGTGTCGGGGCACTTCTCTGGGCGGGACTGGAGCCTTAGCCCCTGTGGCGCTGGTGGTGGTGACTCCACGCTGTTAATTGCTGGCGCAACAGTTCTTCAGTTAGGGTGTTTCTGATGTTCAATTTCCTCACAAGCACCATGAAGAAACATTTCTTTTTTTCCTGAATCATACAGTTTTTTCAATGGTTTCTCTTTGTTTAGAAATGAACAAAGCACCTGTAGCCAAGATAGCTGGGAATGTGGTAATTACCTTGCCCACGGACACAGCAGAGCTGGACGGCTCCAAGTCCTCAGATGACAAGGGAATAGTCAGCTACCTCTGGACTCGAGATGAGGGGAGCCCAGCAGCAGGGGTAAGTGTGCCAGGAGGTGGAGAGCTACGCAGGTCAGGTGGTGAGACGGGGAGAGGAGTCTGAGTCAAGCACTCCAGGACCTGTTTTAACCAAGTAGTCTCTTGTGTCAAACCCGAATTGCTCTGAAATCCAGGGAGATTAAATGGCTTGCCTAGGGTCACCCCTCAAGCTTGTGTGGAGCAGAACATGGTTCTGTTCTCTGATCCTCATCACTGTGGGTTGCGATGCCATCACAGAGCAGGAACTCAAAGCTGTCTACCCAGAGGGGCTCAGCTATGACAGAGGCAGCTGACTCCCGTGAAAGGAGTGTGGCTTTGCTCTGCAACTCTGCTGTGTTATTCCACCCCACAGGAGGTGTTGAATCGCTCTGATCACCACCCTGTCCTCTTTCTTTCCAACCTGGTCGAGGGAACCTACACGTTTCACCTGAAGGTGACTGATGCGAAGGGTGAGAGTGACGTAGACCGGACCACGGTGGAGGTGAAACCTGGTGAGTTCATTTAGTGAGGAGCCAGATGGAACTGCTGGGTCAGCCCAGCAGGGCCTGGATCCTGAAGACCCTTCCCCCAGCATGGACAGAGCCAGATGGCATATCCAGCTTTAAAACAATCTAGAATCCCCAAGCTAAGAACTCTGTAGAGACTCTCTGTTCCAGCAAGACCTCTCCTACGCACACAGAAATATGGACCTCCCCCTACTTAACTCAGATGGAGAAACAGAAACTCAGAGAGGGCAGGGCTTGCTCAGCTTCACACAGCCGTTGTGTCAGAGCCAGGCCTTTGGGCCCCTGTGCCAGCACTTTCTCCTCTCTGTGTGACTGATGACAGAGGGCTCAGGGTGCTTTGGGAATCTGAGCACAGGAATAACTTGAGTCATGATGTCTCATCAGCACCCAGCTGCAGAAAACAATTTATTTTTGTACGTTGAGCCTCAGGCTTTATCTGACAACCCCCAGGGAAGGTAAAGTAACTGGTGTCCTTTACATTTTTCAGATTTGCAGAAACAAAATTTCTTTCTTAAATAGAACCGTGTTTTTGTTTTGTTTCGAGGCTAATTTGGTATTAGGGAGGAAATGAATACAGGGTGGGATAGAGTGTTATAAATTCCTGAGCATCTGATGAGAAGGTATAAACTTTCAACCTACTCTTCATTAGGATTAAGGCCAAGCTTATGTACAGATGTCTTAGAAGGGAAGGGATCTTGGCAGGTCTTCCAGTCCTTGCCCTACCTCTCTGAAGGACAACAGCCAAGACACTGTGAAGTCTCCTCTGTGTTAAAAATCACATCACAGATAGTCTCTGATTATGTAAATGATACATCAGGACAGACAAATGGTGCATCAAGTATGTGAAGAAGGTATTCTGAATAGTCACTTTTAACTTCCACATATAGAACAGTCTTTAGGACATAATCAAAAGTAAGACATAATGGTCTCACAGTTCTAGAGTTGTGAAAACATTGTCCTGCTGTGATGTTGTTTTAAGGAAATCCTTGTTTCTTGGCTGCCTGGATTTCCTTCGTGTTTATGGTTTTCAAACCTGTAGGGCAAGTGCATTCCCATTGGTAAGATTGTTGGCATGGAAGATTTCCTTCCCATTCTTGCATACAAAGTACAACAGTCACTGAAAGTCAGATTGGATCAGGAGAGACTGCTGGACACCCACCACTTGGTCTGGAGAGTTCAGGAAAGCCAGTTGGGCAGAGACTTTTAGAACAAACATTGAAGCGTTTCTCTTTTCCCCACTTCCTTCACTAAACCCCATTGATTTGGACTGGGCCCCAGCACATGTGTGGTATTTCTCAGGTTAGTGGAGAGACAGGAATGCTTCAGAAGCTCTCCAAGGCAGCCCCAGATTGCGGGGCTCAGGATGACGCAATGGGGAGTTCACCATGGGGCCTTTCCATTTTGAAGGAGGTCACTTGCATTTCTGAATGCTCTCAACCACATTCTCTCCGGGGCCAGAGCGCAGGCACAGTGGCAGGTCTCTTAACTCTCCTGCTTCTGAAGCCATGACTGATCCACGTGCTTTCCAGATCCCAGGAAAAACAGCCTGGTGGAGATCATCTTGGATGTCAACGTCAGTCAGCTAACTGAGAGGCTGAAGGGGATGTTCATCCGCCAGATTGGGGTCCTCCTGGGGGTGCTGGACTCCGACATCATTGTGCAAAAGATTCAGCCGTACACGGAGCAGAGGTAGCTGGGCATGAATGGGGGGAGACGAGGAAAGACCAGGGGTCCCTGGGCTTCTTGACTGAGCTGATAAAGTAGTGTGGGTAGATAGAGAAGAGTGGGCCCTCTGACCAGGAACCACTCACGGTGTTCATTTCTTTAACAAAGAAGAAATGTACTCTTTTAGGACAGGTCATGTGCTCGGTGGTAGACACTGCATCAGGTTACAGGGTCAGAAGAGGGCCATGATGTTTGACGACCGTGTTCTAGGAGGGGAGATGATCAAGTAAATACATAACATCAATACACAGTGGCTTTGACAGAAGGCCAGTTGGAAGCAGATAGGGTAGAGGGTCCCCAGAAAAAAAGAATCAGGCTTTTCTTAACTTAAGCCATTTTTGGCCTAAGCCGTTTTGTGATGTAAACCTGGCTACGGTGCTCGCCCTTGAGGCCTCACTAATTAATGACCTTAAGGGAAGAAAGAATGCAGAAGCGGGGAGTTCCCTGCTGGCCAGGTGGTTAGGATTCTAGGCTTTCTCTGCCAGGGCCCACGTTCAGTCCCTGGTTGGGGAACTGAGATCCCACGAGTCATGCAGTGTGACCAAAGTGAAAAAAGAATTCAGGACCCAGTGATTCTTCTCAGGTAAGAGAAGTAACAGTAGCAAAAATAATAAATCAGTTGTAAAGACTCCCAGTTCTGTTCCAGTGGTAAAGATAGCCTGAAGCCCTCATCCACCAGATCAACTGGAACTTAAGAAAAGATATTGACCTTTTCTGAGCCTCATGATTTCGATCAGCTAAAGCTTGGACTCTGTTGACCTACGTCCCAATTCTGTGCTGAATTCTCTACTCAAGCCCCTTTGTGAATGTGCGTGTCCCCTTAGCTTAAAGCTTCCCCAGTTTTGCCATCTAGGGAGACATTGCTTTGGGAAAGATCCCCGGTGTTCTCCTCACTTGCTGCAAGTGATAAATTCTTCCTTCTTCTCACCTTTGGCTTGGTTGTGTCTTTTGGCTCAATACCACCTGGAGGATAACCCAGTTTTGGGGTAACGCTATCATGGAGACACAGGCAAGGGGGTGATTATTTTTTCAGGAGAATTGGGATCGAGGTAGTTCAAAGATTTTCCAGAAGTAGAACTTACACTGATCGAGCATAGAAGGACAAGGAGGAAATTCAGTATGGGGGAACAGCATAAACAATATTCCTGTGATATGAACGTAGAGTTTGCTCTGGAAGAAGCCCATGGGTTCAGAGCACTTACCCGGCCCTAGGATATGGTGGACGGTAGGCTGGCTCTGTAGACTCAGGACAGTCATAAGCAGGCCAGGCAGGTCAGTTTGAAGAGTTTGGGTGGGAGGACTCAGAAGTTAGTTCTGTGTGTGAAGTTTTTGTTTATTTTTGAAACAAGGATATTCTTTTTTATTTTAAAGGGAGGTTGGTAGTGTGGAGGCTAAAACTAAAATAGGAAGAGACCAAAGGCTGGTAGACAAATCAGGAAGCTTTTGGACTAGTCTAGGAAAAGGGTGCTAACACCAAATGAGGTGGTGGCTGTGGAAATGGCAGAAGATACGAGGAAATTAAAAGAACGTCAGAGTAAATCAATAGGGCTTGGTGACCCTTTTGGAATGAAACTGAGTGAACCGTCAAATATGAGAATTTTCGTTTGCATGCCTGGATAGGTGGTAGGCGCTGAGATTAGGGATACAGAAGGAACCAGTTTCAAAGAAAAGATAATGAGTTCAGTTTTGACTTTTGAATTTGGGGTGTCTTGGGCTTCCCTGGTAGTTCAGATGGTAAAGAATCTTGCCTACAATGCAGGAGACCTGGGTTCAGTCCCTGGGTTGGGAAGATGCCCTGGAGAAGGGAATGGTTACCCACTCTGGTACTCTTGCTTGGGAAATTCCATGGACAGAGGAGCCCGGTGGGCTACAGTCCACGGCATTGCAAAGAGTTGGACATGACTGAGCAACTAGAAAACGCTTTCACGTGGGTTACGTAGGGAGATGCTTCATCAGGTAGTAGAATGCAGAGGTGGGAACCTGAGGTGGAAGGAAAGGCCAGGGGTCAGGAGTCACTGCACAGGCAGCGCTAAAGCCACGAGGACTGACGAGTCACGCTGGGAGAGGGTCGAGAGGGCTGAGGACAGAGCTCTGGAGAACATCAGTGTTCAAGAGGAAGGCAAAGAAAGAAGGGCCAGCAAAGGAAACAGAAACGGCGGTCAGAGAAGTGGGAGGAGAGCCAGATGGGAGCCGCCTGCTGGAAGTTAAGAGACAGGCTGGCAGTGAGGGGTGGGCTGCCGAAGGATTCAGGTGCTACAGACAGGTGGGGTGAGCACGCAGAACAGGCTTTCGAGTGTGATTAGCAGCTCATCAGAACTCTAGTGAGATCATTTCACTTAGATGCTGGGAGCAGAGCTTTTTCATGGTTTGAGAATACAGAGATGGTATAATCCCTCTTTGAAGAGGCTAGTGTTGGAAACAATATGGGAGACAAGCTCAAAAGAACGCCTTTTAAAGGTAGGAAATACTTGAACATTTTCATAGACTGAGGGAAAGATGTAGAAGAGAAGTAGGTGGTGGAGGTTGGGGGGGAGGTAGTTCTGGGGGACTGCCTGTGGACAGAGCAGGAACACCACTTCCTCTGGAGACGGGAGGAGAGGAGGGAAGATGCGCTCTTACAGGTGAATTTAGAAGCAGAGAAGGACAACATTTGAAAGGGTTAGAACAAGCACCCAGTTTCTCTAGTACCAACGTCCAGTTTCTCTGAAGCTGGAGGTAAGGCCGTCTGCTTCGAGGAGGTAAGCGTGAGGTGAACAGTCTGAGGAAAGTGGTGAAGGCTGAGAACACCCACTCCAGGAAAGATGCTGGCTTTGAGCAGTATTGGGGTCTCACCCAAGGTTAGAGACAGGAAGTGAGAGCAGCGATTCCAGCTGCACAGTAGTATCACTTAGAGCTTTTATGAACATACCATTACCCGAGCCTCACCCCCACAGATGATGGTTCCATTGGTCTGGAGTAAGGTCTGGGCACATAAATTTAAAAAAAACCCCAGATGAATCTAATATGCAGTCAGGGTTCACTGGACTGGAGACAGCATGATAATTAGGACTTTGTTTTTAAGCTCTGCTTAGCAGCCTGGGAGGAGAAGGCAGTGGCACCCCACTCCAGTACTCTTGCCTGCAAAATCCCATGGGTGGAGGAGCCTGGTAGGCTGCAGTCTATGGGGTCACTAATCATTAGACACGACTGAGCAACTTCACTTTCACTTTTCACTTTCATGCATTGGAGAAGGAAATGGCAACCCACTCCAGTATTCTTGCCTGGAGAATCCCAGGGACGGGGGAGCCTGGTGGGCTGCCGTCTACGGGGTCGCACAGAGTGGGACACGACTGAAGTGACTTAGCAGTAGCAGCCTGGGCATAGGAATAGGAAGGTGGCTGCTGGATCAATGAAGCTGGTGGGAACTGGCTGGGACGCAGCAGTAGCAAGACTCCAGTGAGAGCGCGGGTGAGCGTTGAGGAAGGGGCTGCTTGCAAACTTACATCACTGCATCTGAGACACAGGAAGGGAGAAGCATCTGGGTTTCTGGTCTGGCCTTGATGGGCCTTGCTGAGGAATTCAGGGGGCGGATATGATTGGAGGGGGAGAGAGAGTGTTATTACGATAGGAAAGAGCATGTGCCTCTCACCAGGCAGCCCGGCCTCTGTCAGTGGCAGCTTTGTGACAGTGGGCAGGTGACTGTATCTCTCCAAACTCATCCTTCACCAGTAGAAATTCTGGCAGCCGTTTTGAAGGCTTGGTGAAGATTACGTAAGATAATGTTAATGTAGTCCCTAACACATAAGGAGTTAGTTAATGATTATCATCAGTCTGTTTTGAACCATGCTGGGTTTGAGATGTCTGTGGTAGGTCTGGTGTAGACACTCTAGCAAGCATTTGTAGGTATAGATTTGGTCACTCAAGAGGGACATGGGGAAAGGAGATAAAGCTTTGAGGGTTATTTGTGTATAGACGAAAATGGAAACTATAAGTGTGAGTTATTAGGTAACTAGGAGAAAATATGAGAAATGACCGCATCTTTTAAAATTAATCTTTATGGAGTATGGTTGCCGTGCAGTTTTGTGTAAGTTTCTGCTGTGCAGCAAATTGAATCAATTATACATAAACCTGTATCCACTCTTCTCTTTTTTAACGAATTCATTTTTAATTTGAGGATATTGTTTTACAGTGTTGTGTTGGTTTCTGCCGTATATCAACATGAATCAGCCACAGGCATACAGATGTTCCCTCCCTCCCACCTCCCACCTCATCCCCCCATCTGGGCACTCATAGCCCACTCTTCCTGGGTCTCCTTCCTGTTCAGGTCACCAGAGAGCACTGAGTGGCGTTCCCTTGCTTACAGCAGGTTCTCGAAAGTTACCTATCTTACATGTAGTATGGGAAATGACCACAAATCTCACGGAAAAGATTTGCTTCTTGATTCTGGAGTTTATAATACCCCATTTTTAGCCTCACTACACAGGGAAAAAGTCTTTTAGGAAAAGACTTCCCAAACTTTCATGTCAGTCTATCCATAGGAGATGGTACTGTTTCTATGACACTTGGAGATACACAGTTGGGATAAACAGACAGTTATACTAAATGAAGCTGGTCCAGGCCCTCTGGGATACCCAGGTCCCACCCAGCCCCTGTGTGCAGTGGGGATCCTTACTGGGGGCGCACCTATGAACCCAGTGTGACCCACTGGTTGGGAGAGTTCAGTTATGAGACTAACATGGAATCACAAAGCAGGTTGCCAAAAATGGAGGCCAAGGCCTAGTGAATAGATTCCATGCCACCCAGAGGTGAGCTCAAACATTGAACAGAAGTTGACAGTCAGAAAGTAAACAGATCTGGACAGAGAATAACATAATCTTGTACCAGCCACACCATCGTGTCAGACTTTTCTTGTTGCTGCCACGGTAGTTATCATTTTGGCCATGTTTTGGCCTACAGATGCTCTGATGCCATGCAACAGTTTACATTTTAGAAAACACTGTGCTTTGTCTTACAGAAAATCTAGGCACAAACCCAACATCACTACACTTTTAGCTGTTAAAAGGCTGAGAGCAGAATGTACCCAAAACTAAATCCCTGTGTTTCTGACCTCTGGTTACCTTTTGGAATACGTCTTTGTGTTAATTAGGGCAGCTTAGGGCTTTTCTAAAAGCCTAGGCTTTGGAGTCAGGCATATCAGGGTTGGGATCTGGCTCTGCCATAATTACCTGTGTGACCTTGGGCAAGCTACTCAACCCCTCTGAGCCCCAGTGTTGTCCTCTGGAAAATGGAGACGGTGCTGGGCAGCCCCTTTCTCACTCACTTGCTGTGAGCGAAGGTGTGCAGTACTTAGCACCGTGTCTGGCACATACAGAAGGCACCTAGCGGTGGCAGCTCCCGCCACCCAGTGGACAGCGTCAGCTCATCCACACTGTTGCATGTCTCCGCAGCACCAAGATGGTATTTTTTGTTCAGAATGAGCCTCCTCACCAGATCTTCAAAGGCCATGAGGTGGCAGCGATGCTCAAGAGTGAGCTGCAGAAGCAAAAGGCAGACTTTCTGATATTCAGAGCCCTGGAAATCAATACTGTCAGTGAGTAATTGTGGGGAGTTGGGAATGAGAGCCTGCCCAGTGCCCAGAGCTCACCTGTCATCTCTGCTCTACTTGGGCTACATTTCTGGTTCTCTGGGAATAAGGAAATAATCACTTTCTTCCACTACCATTATCATGAAAGAGTCCCAACTCGTTGCAGAGCTTCTTCACCTGGGGTTTCTGGGCCCCTGAGACAGCGTTCAGAGGAGCTGTGAGTTCAAATGGGAAAAAAAAATTAATTACATCTTTGTTTTCATGAGCCTCTGACTGAAATTTACTCTTTTCCTCAGTCACAAAGTACTGTAGTTTTAACAGAACATGTGACTTTAAGGCAGTAGAAATTCAGATAGTTTTGTATCATACCACTTGATGAAATAGCATTTTTATTCATCACTACTTCAAAATTATAACAGTTGTCAGACACTGTTATAATCTTATGATGTAATATTTTAATAAAGACATATATTATCTTTAAAGTTTTGTATTCTTAAATTCTTCAAAAACATGTTTCGTACAATTGCCTTCCTCTATAATACTATGTCTATTATCTTGGCAATTAAGTTATTCTGAGAAGAAGGTCTGTGGGACATGAAAGGTTAAGAACTGCTGGTATGGACAACAGCAAGGGAAAACAGTCTGGAGCCTCTCTGCTCCAATTGTATCCAGCCACGATGGGGATAACGGGCGTGGTGCCAGCTGTAAAGGCCCCGGGGGCAGGTCTCGAGGACACGTCCCCATAGGCGTGGGTCTGGGGGTCCCGTCCCGTCCTCATGGGCCCCAGAAGGTGGTCCTCCTCCGGCTCTGACTCCTGTGGACCTGCGTCCCTCTTCTGCTGCTTGCAGCATGCCAGTTGAACTGCTCTGACCATGGCCACTGTGATTCATTCACCAAACGCTGTGTCTGTGACCCTTTTTGGATGGAGAATTTCATCAAGGTGCAGCTGAGGGATGGAGACAGCAACTGTGGTGAGTTTCCTGCTTTGTCTGTGCCAGCTGGTTTGGCATTGACTGTGGCTCTGAGTCGAGTGGGTGGGTGTTGGTGTTTCCGAGGCAGATGAGAAAGCAAGGAGAAGAACTTTGTGTATTTGCTGTTTGCCGAGGACTTAATACTTCCTTCCTCTGCACTTGCTCAAGGTTAGAGGGAAGCTCTGAGGCAGTTTTTTGTGGTTTTCTTTTTCTGTTGTTGTTTTTTGGCCATGCCTTGTGGCTTGTTGGATCTTTGTTTCTTAGTTCCCTGACCAGGGATTGAACCCAGGCCCCAGCAGTGAAAGTGGCAAGTTCTAACCGCCAGACCGCCAGGGAATTCCCCTAAAACAGTTGTTAAAAACGAAACAAGCTTAAATCAGACCAGCCACAAAATGCAGCATAAATCAGACCAGCTGTATGGCCTCCTGTCCTTTCGGAGTGCCTGTGTGCTCTCGCCCCATGGAAGCCCATAGATTTCCATTCCCCACTTTTCCTCTGTTGAAGCTCATTACAGCCTGCCCTGCTGCCGCAGGGTCTCAGAGCCAAGCTCAGATTTCAGCTGCTTTTATCTCTAAGGTCTCATCTTCCCTGGAGAGCCCTGGGGACCATTTTGTTCACGGAGTGTTTCCTGCCCCAGCTGGGCAGCCCAGCCCTCTGTTCAGCCTCTCTCCCCACCGTCCTTACTATCCTGTTTTTCTTGGCAGAATGGAGCGTGTTATATGTTATCATTGCTTCCTTTCTCATTGTCGTTGCCTTGGGGATCCTGTCCTGGACTTTAATCTGTTGTTGTAAGAGGTAAGATGCACTTGCCCTGTAAATTTGTTCAGGCTTCTAATTACATATTTGTTCATTAGAGAGGTATCTGGCACCTTCTACATGGGAGCACTGAGTCCTGGGATTTTCCCCTTACCTTCACTGTTACATGGCCCACCCACAGCATGTCCAAAAAAGGTCTCCTTACCTTCTGACGTTCCTGAGGGAGGGAGTGGCTGTCACTGCAGTGATTTGCAACCTGGAAATTGTAGCTGTGGCTGAGTGGGCATAGGGAGGGCCTGGGCCATGGACCTGACTTACATCCGTCTCTAGGGTGTGTGAGCTGTAGTACTCCACACCTCAGCCTCACCACTGTTCCCCATGGATTCTTAATTTGTCTGCCTCCCCTTCGATTTGAGATTCATGTGCATGTATTTTCTTGTACTTATAGACTTAGGTTAGCCATGATTAAGTCTTCAGGTTTTTTTCGTTTAGTATTCCTGTCTAGTCTTATAATATTTGAGAGTAATATTTATTATGTTTCTCATTATTAGTAATAGGTATCACTTCAGTGTTCACTCTGTGCCAAGTATCATGATGACATTGTTTCATAGGCATAAAGAGCATTTTCTCAGGAAAATGATGTCATCCATCCAAGGATACACAGTTAGTAAGCTGCAGAGCTGAAATGCAACCTGCAATATAACCTCACAATAAAACTTAGCAAATTAAAAGAATTAAAAAAAAATTCCCACCAGTCCAGGACAACCACTGTTAACCACATTGCTGGTTTAAGCTTTCCTCCACCTTCCACCCTTCAAGGATAGGGGTTTCGTTTTATTTACATTTTTAATCAATCTGTCCAAGACAATGTTTCCTTTACTTTTTCCCTAGTTAGTGAGGAATATTTGAGTAACAAATCACAGTTGCTGCCTTTCCCAGCTGAGAAGTAAGAGAAGCAGCTCTTCCCTTAAGCAGCATCCCTGGATCCGGGCTCCATGTGCAGAGTCTGGCTGTCACCTGTGGGTGGCGACCTGAGCCTCACACAGACCCTCTTTCCTGAGCAGAGACAGGGATTGTGTTTTTCAGGCAAAAAGGAAAACCGAAGAGGAAAAGCAAGTACAAGATCCTGGATGCCACGGATCAGGAAAGCCTGGAACTGAAGCCAACGTCCCGAGCAGGTATGTTGGGAACTGGGTGCCGGGGCCACCCCGTAGTAGATGAAGGGCCACCACCATCACCCTTCCCTCCCAACAGCTCTTTGTGCTGGAAAAGCATCTTGTCCCCTCCCTGATGAGGACCAGGGTCCGCTTTGCCCTGTGAGTGCAGAACCTGCCTGTTGGACAAGCTTGGGCTCCAGGGCTCACTTCTCAGCCGCCCTTTCCCTGTGCTGCGGGGACTCACCCTCTTGCTCTCCTTTGCCTGCTCATTCCCCTTAGGGTTTCTGCCTGGAGTTCAGCTTTTCAAGCTGCCCCTTGAGGTTGAGCTCAAGGACCTTGGTCTCTTTCTCCTGGTCAGTCTGTCCTTTCTGAGCAGACAGGGTGAGGCTGTGAAGAGGTCGAAGCCAGTGTCTGCCTGCTGGCCCTCCTCTCCAGCCAGCCTTCCCCGCCTGTGTTCTCCCTCCCGTGTCTGTCAGGTGGATCCGCAGGCTCCGCGACTGGCTTAGAGCCCGTGGAGGGCTGCTCCCCTGCTGGCTCCAGGGGCCCTGGGCTCCTCTGTCAGAGCATTTCCAGCTGCACAAGCACGGAGACTGTGTTCGGCGATGGGGTTGGGAGGGCCGAGGCAGGTGCAGGGCTCTCCTTCCTGTCTGAGCTTGGTCATTGGTGAGGTTCGCTTTCACCATAGAGGCCCCAGGACAGGCCTTGTCCCCTGTGGGAGCTGGACTCTGTGCAAAGTGCTCTGTGGGAGCGGTTCTGTGTAGAACGTAGACTTGGTTTTTTTTTTACAACATGTTTGTTTAACATCTCTCATACTTAAAACTTGATATTAGGAAGGCTGTAAGGGGACTGTGTAGCGTTCTTGGATGCAGGCTCTGCCCTCGGAATCTCACTGTAGTGAGGAAAGAGAGACATGAGATGAAAATAAAGGCTCGTGGGCAGTCCGGGCTGTCGGCAGCAGGGTGGCTCGGTTCCGGAGCACGGTGGGGCAGTGTCTGGCGGTGGGGCTGGCAAACCACAGAAGTACCGCCAGGGCGCCCCAGAGATCCTGAGGGTGGCGGCCAGAAGGGAAACGCTGCATAGCGCCCTCCTCGAGGTTGCCAGGGTGGCTGGCGCTGGGGCAAGGCTGTTCTACGCCATGGAGTCCTGTGGGGACTTTTGGTCTGTTAGATGGTGGCCTTGGTGAGCCTGCGTCAGTGTGTTTTTCTGAGATCCTCCTCCTTGCTGATGTCTCTCTTTTCTAAACCAAGTTCATTGGTTTGTGTTTCTGTCCAGAAAGTACTTTCTCATCCAGTCCTTAACCTGCCAGTTAAAAGTCAAGCTCTTCTTCCTCCCGCGCGTTTATTTTGGCGTTTCTCTCACTGTTGTTATGTCAGTTATCTTACTGTTTGTCCCTTTACTAGTCAGTAATACCCTTGAAGAAGGTAAGTTCAGTTCAGTTCAGTTGCTCAGTTGTGTCTTGACTCTTTGCGACCCCATGAATCGCAGCACGCCAGGCCTCCCTGTCCATCACCAACTCCCAGAGTTCACTCAGACTCGCATCCATCGAGTCCATGATGCCATCCAGCCATCTCATCCTCTGTCGGCCCCTTCTCCTCCTGCCCCCAATCCCTCCCAGCATCAGAGTCTTTTCCAATGAGTCAGCTCTTCGCATGAGGTGGCCAAAGTACTGGAGTTTCAGCTTTAGCATCATTCCTTCCAAAGAAATCCCGGGGTTGATCTCCTTTAGAATGGACTGGTTGGATCTCCTTGCAGTCCAAGGGACTCTCAAGAGTCTTCTCCAGCACCATAGTTCAAAAGCATCAATTCTTCGGTGCTCAGCCTTCTTCACAGTCCAACTCTCACATCTATACATGACCACTGGAAAAACCTTAGCCTTGACTAGACGGACCTTAGTTGGCAAAGTAATGTCTCTGCTTTTGAATATGCTGTCTAGGTTAGTCATAAGGACTGTATCTTATTCATCTGTGCATATGGATTAAAACCACTGTGTACCAGGCCTAAGCCAGACACTGGTTATATTATGGTGAACTCAATAGATGATGCTTTTGTGTAGTTTATATCACACAGACATTAAACAAACAAATTCACAAATACACAAAATGTGATAGTGGAAGGTGTTTATAAAGAATAACATTAAAGCTGAGACCCCAGTGTCAACGAGAAGGAGAGATGGCACGTTGAGGCTCTGAGAAGTAGGGTCGCAGGCCAAGCCGGTTGATCAAAGGCCCAGCTGCCAGAGGGAGCAGGGGCATTTGCAGAAGGTAGTGAGTGTGGGGTACGTGGCACAGGGCAGGACAGGCGAGCAGGGATGCTGCTGTGGGCTCCTCCTAGGAGCAGTCCAGAGAGTTAAGGAGGTGTGAATGGTGCCGTTAGATTTATTTACGTTATAAAAAGACAACTGGCTGCCATGTGACGGAATTGGAGAGGAAACTGGATAGAACACCCTCGTGGTGGAGAGATGATGAGATAGAGAGGTGGAGTCCAGATACACTTGAGGGAAGACTTGCTGAGGCTCACGATACGTCTCCAGAGGGGCGTGAGGGAAAAGGGGACGCAAAGGATGGGCCCCAAGCATCTCCTTTGAACGAGAAAGACTGGAGAAGAAATGCAGGGGAAGGTTGGTTGGTTTAGAACGGTTGTGAATGGGGTTGAGGAAGTGAGGCTAGAAGATGGGTGGGGATGAGTTTATGGGAAGTGTTGAATGTCAGCTTAAGGATTTAGGCATTTTTTCTGGTGGTGACTAAAGTGCTGGCTTAGGAAAATTAGTTTTGTGGCATTTCATTCACTGAGGAGATTACAGGTGGAGGCCAGCAAGGAGGTTTTTGTGAGGAGGGGATGATGATGGCTTGAACAGCGTGGCTTCAGTGAACCACAGGGACAGGAAAGGTCCAAGCCAACTTCCAACTCAAGAGACAGACTGATAGCACCGAGGACAGAATTAGGACATTCGGCCCAGTTTCAGTAACGAGAAGAGGAAGATGGAGCACAGCAGTGCAGGATTGGGTAGGAATCTGCTATATACTGGAGACGCACTGCTAAGGAGGGCCACATCCCTCAGAGGGGAGAGCGGGGAGGGTCCATAGAAGAGCTGAGGAGGAGGAGGAGCAGCGTCCCCAGAGAGCAGCCAGGAGCAGCGGGGAGAGGGGGGAGAGCGGGGAGGGTCCATAGAAGAGCTGAGGAGGAGGAGGAGCAGCGTCCCCAGAGAGCAGCCAGGAGCAGCGGGGAGAGGGGTGAGGGGCCTGAGGAGAGGGCCAGGCACCAGGCGAGGAGCTGAGGAGGAGGAGGAGAGGTGTTCCCAGAGAGCAGTGGGGAGAGGGGTGAGGGCCCTGAGGAGAGCGCCAGGCAAGGAGCTGAGGAGAAGGAGCGGTGTCCCCAGAGAGCAGCCAGGAGCAGTGGGGAGAGGGGTGAGGGCCCTGAGGAGAGGGCCAGGCGCCAGGCGAGGAGCTGAGGAGGAGGAGGAGAGGTGTCCCCAGAGAGCAGCCAGGAGCAGCGGGGAGAGGGGTGAGGGGCCTGAGGAGAGGGCCAGGCAAGGAGCTGAGGAGGAGGAGGAGAGGTGTTCCCAGAGAGCAGTGGGGAGAGGGGTGAGGGGCCTGAGGAGAGCGCCAGGCAAGGAGCTGAGGAGAAGGAGCGGTGTCCCCAGAGAGCAGCCAGGAGCAGCCGGGAGAGGGGTGAGGGGCCTGAGGAGAGGGCCAGGCGCGCCGCCAGGCGAGGAGCTGAGGAGGAGGAGGAGCGGCGTCCCCAGAGAGCGGTCAGATGAGAATCGGCGACGGTGATGGCGGTGATAGTGCGGAGAGGTTTCTGGGCACCTGAAGAGCTGGAGTAGATGGTAAGCGGACAGATGGCTGAAGTGGAAGCACGGTCTGTTTAGGAAATAGGTAGGTGGTGAGGAAACGGAAGCCCTGAAGAGTTAAAAGTCCTTCCAGAAGCTGGGTAACAATGAGCGGAGATTCAGGACTGTGTGGATGGGTTTGGGAGCAGGTTTGCGGGCAGAGAGGCAGAAGATGGAGGTGAGGTTTCTGAGGGGGACGGCGGGCATAGAGGACTTGAGATCCCTCTCCTGAGCAGGAGGGGGGGACAACCGGGAGGAAGGGGCAGTTTGGAAAGGCAGACTTGTGGGGAGAGGTGGGGGACGCAGGTGGCCAGCCGCTCCCAGGTAACCCAGAGGCGAGGACAGACGAGGGTCGCAGGCCCTTCTCCTGGGGTCGGTGTCTAGCCAGGGAGGTGGCTTGAGGTGAGAGGCCATTGGGTCTGGCGTGGGTCCGACCAGGCCAGCAGGCCTGGCGCTCGTTCTGGGCTCTGCGGCAGGGGCGTGGTTGCAGGCCGGGACAGAGCCGCCAGTGGGATGCGGCGAGTGGCTTCAGGACCTGGAGGGGTGCGGTCTGGAACGGAAGTTCAGCTTGAGGAAGAGTCAGTCTGTGGAGCCTGGCGTGTGTGGACGTGAGCTGAAGTGGACACCACGCCGGGGCGCGGTGAGGCTGGAGGAAGAGTGCCAGGACGGGAGGGCCCCCGCCTGTGGCGGGCCGGGCTCGGAGCCCAGCCGCGGGGCGTGCTCTAGGTCCGCACCTGTGGGGCGGGGTGTGATTTGGTTTTGTTCTCCTGTTGAGTTTTTTCACAACTTTCTGTTGCTTCTGGTCGAACCATATAAAATTACTGATAATTTGACTTTTGACCTAGAAGACAGCAGTTTCCTCCGGTGATTCAGCCTGATGTGTACAGAGAATGTGTTTCTTAAGTGAATGTGCCGTGTGATCAGCCCCCCAGAAGCACCCGCTGTGTGCTTCTCCGCAGCCACTGCCTCCCCACAGTTGGCGTCTGGTGTCTTGGAGTAGCTGATGTGGACAGAGTTGCAGCGTGCGCCTCCTTCGCCCAGCCCTGTATTCAGGACACTCACCCGGGTCCTTGGGCAGAGCACAGAGCTCGTTCCCATTGCTGTAGTTTCCTTTGTAGGAATGCGTTTGTCAGGCGTGCTGTTGGCATTTTGGCGGCCCTGGGGGCTGCTGCTGTAAACCTTCTGTTCATGTCCTTTGGTGGACAGATGTATGGATTTCTGTGAGGTGTAGACCTAGGACTGGGGTTGCCGAGTCAGAGATGTGAGTGGTCGGCACCCGTTGATAGTACCAGTGTCCTCGCTTGAATTGCTTAGTGGATGGATTCCACTTAGTTCCCCAAGCAGAGCAGAGCTCACTCGTCTTGAGAGGGCCCGGGGCGAGTGCTGTGTACTGCGGACCCAGAAACCCATCTCCACCTCAGGCTCCTGTCCTCCACACCTATGGCCCAGAAGGGCTTTGGGGAAGAAGAGAAGCTTCGAGTGCTTGGGTGCTGGGTGGAGAAAGCCCCCAAAGGGATACTTCATCTATAGGGCAAAGCAGAAGTTGTGAGACCCTTGACCCTCCTGGTCTTGGTTCTTAGGTCAGCACTGTCCCCACCACACTGGAAAAGGCTATAAAGCCGACCCTGCTGCTCTGCCGTCCTGAGAGTCAGCGGAAGGCGTGACTGTCTGCAGTCATGTGTCAGAACTGTGCCCCGAGATGGACAAGCTGCATAAGCTTGCCTGCGCCCCAGAGCACACTGCACAGGCAGACGGCATGCGGGCAGGGTCTGTGGGCACGAGGTTCCTGAGTACTGGGCGTGGCCACAGTCTCCATGCCCTCATCATTCACAGCCTTACGGCCCGTCTGGCCAGGAAGGGGCAGAGTGGCTGGCGGTCATCTGAGGAGCCTCTTTCAGTGTTTACTGGGGGTGGGACCAGGGGAGGTTCAAACGTGGCTCACCTGACTGGTCACCTTTTTAAGAAAGGAGGTAGGCTAGGTCCTGGGGGTGGACTGTGCCAGGCCCAAGCACTGCCACGCTGCACTCTCGATGCTGGCGACTTGTGCTCTGGTTCTGCCATCTCAGCTGCGTCTGCTTGCAGTGGTATTTGCACCAGCCAGAGGGCACCCATCTTGCTGCTGGGTGGGGTCCACCCTGAAGTTATTACCCGACCTCGTGGTATGATCTGGCCTCTGCAGCCTTAAGGACGAGCAGAGAAGGTAACTACGGTGACTTAAAGAATCTCAGGCATCTTTTCTGACGTCGGGTGTTTCTTATGGGTCCTTATTTGTGTGCTCTGACCAACTGATGCCCTGGGACAGTCCGTCCTCCTGTCCCTGCTTGGAGAGGCCTCTCCAAGCCACATGCCTGCTCTCCCACCGCTTGTTGCCACTCAGCGAAGCCAGAGTAAACGTCTGCGCGGAGCGAGGTGGTGTCCTCAGCGCCAGCAGCTCTGCAGGCGCTTTCCATCCGCGCTGAGCCAGGGTCCGCGAAGAAGCCCAGTCTCCAGAGCATCAGTGCTTGTTCCTTGTTTGCCTGCCTCCCACAGAACTCTGCCCTGTGCATGAAGGGACATGATAAAACACCCCACATTTAGGAGAGAGAAAAGAGCATGTTGTTGGGTGGACTAACCGAAGCTAATAGATGCTGGAGGCAGAGAATCTGCAGTGGACGCTGACGCGTGGGCCTGCAGTCTACTCCCTGAGGCTTCCCTGCTCTGTCTAGCCAGGCCTGGGAGGACTTGGGTAGCCTCCTGCCCACAGGAGAGGACCACCCCGTCGCTCTGCTCCTCTTCGGGCTGGGGTGGGGGGCATGGGGGGCGGCTCCCAGCTCCTGACGCCCGGCTCCTTGACTCCCTCGCAGGCGTCAAACAGAAAGGCCCGGCGCTGAGCAGCAGCCTGATGCGCTCGGAGTCCGAGCTGGACAGTGACGACGCCATCTTCACGTGGCCAGACCGAGAGAAGGGCAAGCTCCTGCACGGTCAGAACGGCTCTGTGCCCAACGGGCAGACTCCGCTGAAGGCCCGGAGCCCCCGCGAGGAGATCTTGTAGCCACCTGGTCTGTCTCCTCAGGGTGGGGATTGGCAGTGCCAGGGTCCAGAGCATCACCAGGCTGGTTCTCCTACCTCCCACATTGGAGGGCAGCTGTTCTCCCAACCTTTGCTGGCCACTCCATCCCAAAACCCTCAACCAGAGCTGCTGGTACTTGAATCCAGAGACATTCTCTAGGAACCCCTGAATGAAGCTGTGAACGAAGAGGTTTCCTCTTTAAACCTGTCTGGTAGGTCCCTCAAAATGTCCTCACCTCAGGGCCTCCTTTTTTTGCACCCCTCTGCTGTTCCAAGGGTGGACACCGCCAGCTCCTGGCTTCCCCTCCAGCTCCTTGTTGGCAGGACTGCTGCCGCCGGGGCACCTGCACAGCGAGGCCTGGCTGCGTCCCCCACCCCGGGAACAAAACCAAGCGCCGCCAGCTCCTGGCCACAGAAGCCTGCCTGCGGGCACGTTCCTTGTTCTCTGCTTTGGGATGGAACGTGCCCTGTCTCTCGGCACAGAGGAAGTGGCGCCCGCTCCTCACCCCCGATGGTGAGCTGGAAGTGCAGAAACAGTCTGCCGAGTAGGGGAGGGCTGGCTACTTCCGGAAAGGAGAGGCACCCAGGCCACGGGGCTGTTGGGTCATAGTAGCCAGACTGGACACAGGCTGCCACCCTTCCTCCTGGCCACCCTGGCTGCTTCCAGAATCCGCCCGCACTCCCTGTGCCGAGGATGCAGCCGCAGACAGACTGGACTGTGCGGCCTGAGCGCACGCGTGTGGCTGCCCCAGCATGGCCTGCTCCGCGTCCGTCTGTCTGAGTGTCTTCTCTGCCCCTGCGTGTGTGGGTGTGTGTTAGAGTGCGTGCGTGTGCATCAGCTCCTCCTGGGGCTTTTGGCTACTCACAAGGCAGCCTTGGCCTGGAAGGGCTTTGAGCTTGGTGGGAGAGACTCTGACCCCTCTGGCCCTGTTCCTCACCCATGAGGAACAGTCCCTCCACTGTGATGTCTGGGTGTTGAGGCGTGGGAGCTGTGGGGACGTGATTTTTAAAAAGAAACTTCGGTTTATACTACTGCGCTAGTCTGTCGGGAGATGATTAAACCTGCTGTTCAATTGCGTGCCTGCCTGCTGGGGGTGCTGCTTTGCGCTCCGGGCCCAGCCACCGTGCATCCCTGATGCCCCTGCCGGGCCGGTCGGGGCCTGGCGTCTGCACGTGGCTGGCAGTCCTGGGCTTTTCTCTCAGTGGTAGCCTGGCCCCTTGGGCCAGCTGCTGCTTTTGTCTTTCAGGACGGGAGTTTTCTGCCGTTTCTTCAGCCTTTTGCAAACA
>SJYQ01093664.1:399655-441554 GCA_006410935.1 Redunca redunca | reverse complement strand
CCCCCCCACCCCTGTCTCCACTCCGTGGACCAGCTGGGGACACACAGGGTCCCGACACCCAGGTGGGCCTTCAGGGGCCCTGGTCTTCCACTTGGGTTTCCAAAGCAGTAGGGTTCGGCCCCTGCCCCCAGGACAGTGCCGAGCTGGAGGGACAGCTTGGTGAGCTCGGCAGGTGGACGGAGGCTGCTGTCCAGTCTCAGAGTCCCAGGAAAGGGAGGGGAGAGAAGGACCAGGGAACTCTTTATCTCCCCAAGGCCCTGTGCACAGGTGAGGGTATTGGTGACACCAGCTGAGGATACTGGTTCTGTTTTTACAGAAGCAGAGACGAGGCATCTGGGAAGTAACTCAGTCCACACACTGTCCGTGAATGAGTTGGAGCTGAGGCCCAGCAGAGGCTGTGCTTGGTCTAGAGCACGGGTGCATTTCTGACTGAGTGGGCCTGAGGGGAAACGAGGATCTGCCCTTCTAATGTGATCCCAGAGTGCTCCGCTGCTCGTCTGGGGACCACACTTTGAGAACCACTGGTCTAGAATCGCACACTCTGGGGCTGGAAGAGGGGGCGGCAGCTGACCTGTCCTGAGCGAGGGCGAAGGAAGCTTGGAGGAGCGGGTGCTCGAATCTGCAGGGGTGCTGGAGCTGGGGTGTGCAGAGCCGACTGCACTGGAGCTGCTGGTGAGCAGGCGGTCAACACTTGCTGAGGATGTTGTATTGGAAGAGCTTTGAGGGATTCACAAAAGAGCTACAGGACTTGATGACTTACTGGCTTTTTCTGGTTTTCTTTGGGCCTCCTTGCTACATCTTATTTATTTTACCCATGGCTCATTGAAGGATATATTTTTATCTCCATTCCAGAGATGAATATAATAATTTTTCATTCCCTACTCCCACCAAAAAAGGGAACAAAACTGAGAAACCAGTGCTGCTTTCCTGGCTTGGGGTCTTTTGGGGTCTTGCATTGAGAAGATTGCCATGGCTCTGTTCTTGCCTGACTCAAGAAAGAGGCAGAAATCCTCGGGCTGGCTTAGGGAGAGCGAGGCTACTTCCACATAACCTGTCACCCCAAAGAAACCCTTCTGAAATAACTGAATTTCAGGAGCTTGGTAGCCCCTGCCTTGACCAAACTACTCCTCCACCCTCAAAGACCATCTTACATTTTCTATTTAGAATGGCCAGAGGGAGGCCAGTAGAGGGCATCCTCGCGTTTCTCAGAGCCCGCAGGTGCTGTGTGTGGAGAGGATCCTTAGTCACCAGGAGGCAACACTCAAGAAAACCCCGCCAGGCTGGAAGGCTGTGGTGCTGGCCTGCCTTCTAAGGGAGGAAAGTGGGGAGACTCTGGTTCTCCCAGCTTCTCTTCAGCCCATCTGCTCAGTGAAAGGAGCCAGAACAGGTGGTCACACACACCGAGAGTTGCTCTCTGAAGACAAATAGGTCTGGAAAGAAGTTGTATGCTGTCAAAAGCCATGAGTCCTTGGGAAGGAGGGTTTGGGGAGCCTGGCTCGGGCCCGTGACTCCTCTGCAGAATTTGTGTTGAGGTTCAGGGGTCCCTGTTTAGCCTCTGGTCAAACCCGTGCCACCGCTGTAACCCCTCTCACCTGCGTCACCCCTCAGTCTGCGGTTGGTGCTGATGGTGGCTACTTAATACCCAGCATCTCCAGTGCCAGAGCTGGGGCTGTCCACGCTCAGGCCTCCACAAAGGCACAGGTGGGGTATGAGCCTCTGTGTCCAAGTGCTGCCAAACAGGTAAAGCTCCCTCCGTCCTCCATCCTGGGGAACTCTCTGAGTTGTCGGGTTTGACACTGGAGGTTAATTGATCAGGCCTCTTTGGTCACAAGGAACAAAACTAAAGTTACCTTTCCTGGGGAGGCCAGCCTTCTATCCAGTTGTCAGCACAGATACGAAACTCTGGCTGGCAAGTTACAGCTGTGCCCTAGTCTAACCTTCCGAGCTACACTCTAGGTCCCCCTCATCCCCACACGTCTAACAATCACATTCCTGTGTATCGACATGAGTGGTTCTCACTGGCTGCACATTAGAATAACCTGGGCAACTTCTCAAACATACCGATGCCTAGAACCCACACCTCACAAGCTACTGTGACTTAATTGACCTTTTATTAATTCCTCAGATAATTTGTGCATCCATACCATACGCTTGACAAGGCGGCAGACAGCCCTTAGCAGCGCAGCTCTAAAAGCTTTGCAAACCAGTTGGATTTGGTGACAAAGAAGGAAAGTACCCAGACACCCAGTTCCTCTTCATCTCCTCAGGGAGAAGCCCTTGAAGTGGCGTGTGGCAGAGGTCAGCAGTTTGCCAAACCAGAGTCCATTTCTGTGGCACATAGCTCACTCCATCTCCAGCCTTCTGCACAACATGGGCAGAAGAGAGGTTCCATCCCCCACTCTGACCCATTAGAAACTTCTCTGTGACTCTCACTCCCTTCCTCCACCTGCCCGCTGGATGCAGAGGAGCGCTCGGGGCACTCTGCAGCCCTGTAGAGACGTCCAAGGGGGAGGCAGCCGGCTCCTGAACCGTTGTCTAGCAGATAGCTGCTCTACCCGAGTGGGCGTGGGGTGGTTTTGAGAGAAATGAACTGTATTGTGCTAGCCAAACCATTTTTTTTTTTAAAGTGATAGCTGGTGGTAAGATTGTGGGCCTGGGCTCTCCTCTGTGACAGGCCTCCCTGGGCCTGAGTAAGCCACCAGGGTTGACAGAGGTGCCTCAGCCCGGGGCTCCACGGCAGCCATGCGGGCTGCAGGAGGGGCAGCTGGAGAGAGCGAAGGCCTGCTGCAGTCTTGGCCACACAGCTCTAGGCCTCATGCTCTGGCTTTTGTTTGGCTGTTTTCTGGAGAGCAGACCCTAATACTTCAGGTCCTCCCTTAGGATAAGGGCGACATGCTCCGCAATCTGCAGTCAGAGGCACGATTCCCTATAGTGTGTAGTCTGGGAATTGGGGGGCATGGAGAGGAGTGATCAGTAGCAGTCAACTTCCAGATCTGTATGTGGGGGAACTTCCAACCTGGCTGTTGACAAGAGGTATCTCAGTTGTTACCATATCTTGTAGCCCAGAAAATGGAAGAGATTTTCAAACACTTATTTCTCTGATCAAAAAAAACTTGAAAAGCCAGGACAAAACCAGTGCAAAAAGTATTTAATTCAAACTTTGTGCTGGAAATGACTACAGCATTTTACTATTCAACTGGAAATATGGCCACATGGAGGAAAGTTGTTATCTTTGTAATCTGCAGGTAACCACTCACACCCTGAATCTCTGAAGGAGTCCAATACCTGTAAGAAAAACAATGTCAATATAAACTTGGAATCAGACCTGGGCTCCCAGTTTGAACTGTAGGGCCCAAAATGGGGAATCAAATCATGGGACTACCTGAGTCACATGATTTTCTTGGCATTTACAGAAATTAAAGCCTGAAAGCAGATTAAAGTGCCATCCCATTAGAGCAGTTTAAGCTTTTCCCCAGGCAGTGCCCTCCAGCCTTCAGGTAGGTCCAAGCAGCCTAACATCTCTCTCCCTCTAAAACCTGGGGTTACATCTGGGCCTGCCTTCAGGGACCCATGTACCGCTTACACGGGACAGCATTCAGCCATCTGTCTCCTACTCAGAAGTTCGTGAGGCTGCGGGGCCACCTTAAGTTTTATAACACTCTTCGCATGCTGATGCTGTTACATGGAGATAGAACACAAGTTTCCATCGCCTGTGCCTCAGAGAGTCCCGTGACCTGCCCGTGCTCATCAGTGACTAATGCCAGCGACGGGCAGCCATGGAGAAATCACACCCCCACTCTATCCCTACCTCAGCTCCAGAATCCCAAGCTATCTCTATCAAAAGCAGGAATCACTTTTAGACATGGTTCTCTTTGGAACTCTTACATACCATATTCTTATTTGAAAAAGCAGTGTCCACTTTAGCACTCCAGAAGCACCCATGTCATCTTACTCACTCATATTTCTAGTTCCTAGCACAGTGGCTGATATGCACTTGAAAGTGTACCTGTGATGAACACAGAGATTAGCACAGGCTGACCAAGCCAGGTATGTGGAAGGGGTGGCTTCTCAAAGAAAATGCCAGCTGAAGGGCGGGGAGGATCTAGTCCCTGCTGAGGTGCACTGACACTCCAAGGGAATCTGGCCTAGTAAGCTCTCAGGTAGTATTACTTGGGGGAAGAATAAAAATATGGAATTAAAATACTGAACAATGAATGACATTTAAGATAGGAGTAGGGTAGTAATTGAAAGTAATCTAAGGTCCTCTCATAGAAGGACAGTAAAAATGCCAATTTAGAATTTAAGTCAGCTGTTCACGTTAAAAATACTGAGAAAGCCACTAAGAATTCAGAACTAGAATATGTAACATCTAAACAAGAGGAAAGAAAAAAAAAGCCACACTTCAGTCAGCCAAGCAGAAAGCAAGAACAGAGGCCAAACTGCAGCATTGAAGATCTGGTCACTTAATGCGCAGAAGTCAGACTGGATGTTAACAGAACCACCACTGCCACCTCCAAACAAAAGTTAACAGATTGGATATAACTGTGAAACTAGATTCACAAAAGACACCTAGAATATAGCGTGAAAGCGAAAGTCGCTCAGTTGTGTCCAGCTCTTTGCAACCCCATGGACTATACAGTCTGTGGAGTTCTCCAGGCCAGAAGACTGGGGTGGGTGGCCTTTCTCTTCTCTAGGGATCTTCCCAACCCAGGTATCAAACCCAGGTCTCCCACACTGAAGGTGGATTCACACAAAGATTGAAAATAAAAGCAAAAATAATACTGGGGGCTTTGGTTCGTATGAAGACAATGAGGTACAATCAGTACACATTAGAAAGGAGCATCAATCTGAGGGACCACCACCAAAAACCAAACCAAGAAATCTCCCCAGATCCCGTAAGAACCCCGAGGACACCAAAGGTCATCAGAAACTAAAAGGATGTGGGACATCAGTGAGATGTCTACCTCGGTGAACCCGAGATGCAGGCGAGTCACGGGGTAAGAGGCACACTGTTGAGTCAGCACAAAGGCTCTGCTGGGGGGAAGAGAGTGGGCTCGGCAGCCGCTCTTGGGATTAAAACTTTTTTTCCCTCCAAAGCCCCAGCATTGGGAAATGACAATTAGGAATTGCTGCTTCTTCCCAAGGCTCTGAAAGGAATCTTAGAACAGTTGCTGGTGGAGTGGTTGACAGTGACCCTGAGGTACCCAGAGGCCATTACCTTCCCTTCAAAATTGGAAGGGACAGAAGTGGCCTTGCTTTTTCCCCAGTAAATACTACCAGGCAGAAGAGCTAGTGCTATGAAGGGACATGAGCTCACAGGCCAAAAATAACCAAACCCTGGCCCCCATAGACAGCAAACTACATATACTGACTAACCAAGAATTGAAAAAGCAAAGTAAATATACAGGGAAATATCAGCAATATGAAGCAAGTGGAAATATTAAGTATGGAAAATATAATGAATGTGATAGACACATACAGGTCAAAACCCATTAGCTGGAGTGTCATCTCAGGGCCTTTACCAAAAGGAAGCAGGAAGGGGTTAGAGGAGATGGATACACACACGGCAGCACAGTGGCAGAGCAGAAGTGCTGACCTCTGAATAAAGGGGAGTCTGAGAAGACAAATAAGGAACTATTTGGAGAAACAATAGGTTGATGGGAATTAAAGGAACTTACGGATGATTAAGAAAAATATGCCAAAATGAAAAATTCTGAAAGCTCCCAGAGAGAAACTGCAGATCAATGACAAAAGAACAAGAAACAGATTGACATCAGGTTTCTTAACAGTATCCGCAGGTGAAACAAAGACAAGTCATGTTTCCAAAATGCTGAAGGAAAAGAATGTAGTGGAACTCACAATTTATAGCAAGACAAACATGAAAGTAGAATAAAAAATATTCTCACGGACACATTTTTTTTTCCCCAATAGATCCAATAGTTTTTTCCCCAATAGTTCCTTAAAATGTACTTAGAAGAGGTGGTTAAATATGAAAAAGAGAGACTTCCCTGGTGGCCCAGTGGTTCAGAATCTGCCTGTCTGGAAGAGCCCAGACGCCACGGAGCAGCCAAGCCTGTGCACCATAACCTCGAAAGCCCGTGCGCCAGAGCCCACAGTCTGCAGTGAGAAGCCCGCACACTGCAATGGAGAGGAACCCCACTCGCCACTAGAGAAAGCCCTCGCACAGCAAAGACCCAAGAGTAAACAATCTTCAAAATTCTACAGAATATGAAAAGTAAATTTAGACATGGAAAGATATATAGGAAGTAAGAGTGAGCAAATAAATTATTTGGCACAGTTTGTACAGATGGTTTCCAACTTAAAATGGTTTAAGATTTTTCAACTTTATGATGATGTAAAAATGATACAGATTCAGTAGAAACTATCAAATTTTGTATTTAAAAAATTTTTATTTTGAAGATTTTTTTAAAATGTGGCCAATTTTTAAAGTCTTTAGACTCTGTTACCATATTACTTGTTTTACGTTTTGGTTTTTTGGCCACAAAGTATGTGGGATCTTACCTCCCTGACCAGGGACTGATCCTGTACCCCATACTTTGGAAGGTGAAATCCTAGCCACTGGACCACCAAGGAAGTCACTCGAATTTTAAATTTTAATCTTTCCTGGGCTAGCAATATGTAGGATACCTGCTTGTGATGCTGGGCAGTGGCAGCAGCCGCAGCTCCCAGTTGCCACAGATCAGAAGGGTAAACAACCGATACAGAACAACTATTCTATATCTATACAACCCATCTGTTTCTCACTTTCAGTACAATATTCAATAAATTACATGAGAGAATCAACACTTTATTATAGAATAGGCTTTGTGTACAACCCGCAATGGCAAAGCAGCAAAGAATCCGCCTTCAGTGCAGGAGAAAATAGTTCAATCCCTGGGTCAGAAAGATCCCCTGGGGAAGGAAATGGCAACTCACTCCAATATGCTTGCCTGGGAAATCCCATGGACAGAGGAGCCCGGCAGGCTACAGTCCATGGGGTAGCAAAGAGTCAGACATGACTTAGCAACTAAACAAAAACAAGAAAATGGTATTGCCCAGTTAATGCAGGCTAATTTAAGTGTTCTGGGCACCTTTAAGGTAGAAGCGCTAAGCTATGATGTTGAGGTTAGGCGTGATAAATGCTTTCTTGACTTAAAATATTTTCAACTTACTGGGTATATTGGGACATACAAGTTGAGGAAGATCGAGATGACGGGAAAAGAGGAAGGAGAAGGAAAGGAAAACAATGAAGTATATTAACAATCCAGAGCCAAAATTCTAAAAAATATCAACATAGTAGGGTTGCAAAGACTAAATCTTATTAGAAAGAAGATTTAGATGACAGTTAAAGAAACCAAGGAGAAAAAAGCATGTTTTAGTATTGAGTAACTCTTAAAGGGTTTATGGGTGTGAAAAAGGAGGTGGCTAGAAAGAGCCCTGAGGTATTGAACTCAAATTGGAAGAACTGATATGAACTCACAAGAGAAATAGATAGATGATAAATTGTTATATATGGTTATATAAGCACGTGTTGTTTCTACTGATTAAACCTAGGGAAATTTGAGTATCCAATTATAACAATAAAATAGGAATATATGAGACTATACTGATATACATAAATGAGTAAAAAATATGAAGGACTCAATATGAAGTTTCTTTTTAAAACCCCAAAGTTTAGGACTAAAGCAACAGAAAAAAGAATAAACAGTAAGGGAAAAAAAACGGGAGAGGAAAAATAGTTATAAAATCAGAGATGGAAGAGAGAAGACTGACAAAACCAAGTGATGGTTCTTGGAAAGATTTTTAAGATAAGTCTGATCAAAAACAACAAACAATATAGGAGGGAGTCTCCATAAGGTTATCAGCTGATTTTCCAGCAGAAACAGGCCAAGAGAGAATGGCATGATATATTTAAAGTGATGAAGGGCAAAACCTACAACCAAGAATACTCTACCCAGCAGGGCTCTCATTCAGATTTAGTGGAGAAATCAAAAGCTTTAAGAACAGCAAAAGCTAAGAGAATCCAGCACCAGCAAACCAACTTTACAACAAACACCAAAGGAACTCCTCTAGGCAGGAAAGAGACCATCAACTTAAAAACAACTTTGTATATATACAGACTGTTATATCAAAACCTCATGGGAATGGCAAACCAAAAAACTACCCCCCGCCCCCACAGACACACAATGCCAAAGGTAGTCATTCAAATCACAGGAAAACAAGACGGGAAGAAAAAAGACCTACAGAAACAAATCCAAAACAATTAAGAAAATGTCGATAGGAATATGCATATCAATAATTACCTTAAATGTAAATGGATTAAATGTTCCAACCAAAATATACAGACTGGCTGAATGTATGCAAAAATAAGACCCATATATATGCTGTCTACAAGAGACCCACTTCAGAGCTAGGGACACATACAGGCTGAAAGTGAGGGGATAGGAAAAGGTATTCCATGAAAATAGAAACCAAAACAAAACTGGAGTAAGCAATACTCATGAGCCAAAACAGATTAAAATGAACAGCGACTTTAACACCCCACTTATACCAATGGACAGGTCATCCAGATTCCAGATAGAAACTAAGGAAACTTAGGCCTAGAATGACACATTAGACAGATGAACTAATCGATATTTTAGAACACTCCATCTGAAGGCAGCAGAATATACTTTCTTCTCAAAGGCACATTGGAACATTCTCCAGGATTTACCACATATTAGCCACAAATTAAACCTTGGTAAATTTAAGAAAACTGAAGTCACATCAAGCATCTTTTCCAACCACAATGCTATAAGATTACAAATAAATTACTGGGACAAAACCTGTAACATAAATACATAGAGATAACAATATGTTATTAAAAAACTAATGGATTGCCAGAGAAATTTTTAAAAATACATGGAGACAAAATGACAATGAAAACATGATGTTCAGAAACCTATGGGACACAGCAAAGCCGTTTTAAGAGAGAAGTTTATAGCAATACAATCTTACTTCAGGACACAAGAAAAATCTCAAAGAACAGAACCTTACACCTAAAGCAACTGGAAAGAGGAGAATAAACGAACCCAGATTAGCAGAAGGAAAGAAATCATAAAGATCAGAGCAGAAACAGAGATGAAGACAACAGAAAAGATCAGTGAAAAGTTGGTTCTTTAAAAAGGTAAACAAAATTGATAAACTTTTAACCAGACCCATTAAGAAAAAAGGAGAGGGTTCAAAGTCAGTAAAATTAGAAATGAAAAAGAAGTTACAACTGACACCACATAAGTATAAAGGATCATAAGAGCTACTACAAGCAACTATATGCCTATGAATCTGTCCATTTTTTCTAGGGGGACAAATTCATAGAAAGGTACAATCTTCCAAGACTAAACAAGAAATAAAATATAGAAACAGACCAATAAGTACTGAAATAGAAACTGATTAAAATAGCTTCCAACAAACAAAAATTCAGGACCAGATGGCTTCACGGGCAAATTCTATAAAACATTTAGTTTTGGCACGTGGGATCTAGTTCTCAGACCAGGGATCTAACCTGGGTTCCACACATTGGGAGTTAATGGAGTCTTAGCCACTGGACCACCAGGAAGTCCCTCTATCAAACATTTACAGAAGAGTTAACACCTGTCCTTCTGAAACTCTTCCAAAAAACTACAGAGGAAGGAACACTCCCAAATTCATTCTGTGAGGCCAGCATCACCCTGATAGCAAAACCAGACAAAGATAGCACAAAATAAGAAAATTACAGGCCATTATCACTGATGAACACAGATACAAAAATCTTCAACAAAATACTAGCAAACCAAATCCAACAATACATTAAAAGGATCATATACCATGACCAAGTGGGATTTATCCCAAGGATGCAAAGGTGTTTCAGTATCCACAAATAATGTGATACACCACATTAACAAACTGAAGAATAAAAACCATATGATCATCTTGAGAGTTGCAGAAAATGTTTCTGATAAAAAAACCCTCCAGAAATAAGGCATAAAGAGAACATAACATAATTAAGGTCACATGACAAACCCACAGCATATGTCGTTTGTCAAACCCAGTTTATCAACAGTGAAAAACTGAAAGCAGTTCCTCTAAGATTGGGAACAAGACAAAGATGTCCCCCCTCACCACTTTTATCCAACACAGTTTTGCAAGTTCTAGCAAGGCAACTGAAACAGAAATAAAAGGAATCCAAAGTGAAAAGAAGTAAAACCTTTCACTATTTGCAGATGACATGAGACTACACATAGAACATCCTAAACATACCACTGGAAAGCTGCTAGAGCTCATCACTGAATTTGATAAAGTTGCAAACTTTACAACATACTCGTACACAGAAATAAAATTAATGCACAGAAATCTCTTGCATTACTACACACTAACAATAAAAGATGAGAAAGAGAAATTAATGAAACAATCTCATTTACCACTGCATCAAAAAGAAGAAATACCTAGTAAAGACTTGTATTCAAAAAACTATGATACTGATGAAAGAAATCAAAGATGACACAAACAGTTGGAGAGATATACCATGTTCTTGGATTGGAAGAACCAGTATCATCAAAATGATGATACTACCCAAAGCAATCTACAGATTCAATGTCAAACTGACATTTTCCACAGAATTAGAACAAAAAATTTTACCATTTGTACAGAAACACAAAAGACCTGAAATAGCCAAAGCCATCTTGAGAAAGAAAAGGGGGGCTGGAGGAACCAGGTTCCCTGACTTCAGACTACACTACAAAGCTACAGTAATCAGACAGCATGGGGCTGGCATAAAAACAAATATAGATCAATGGAACAGGGTAGCAAGGCCAGAGATAAACCCCCACACCTATGGTCTAATCTATGACAAAGGAAGCAAGAATATACAATGGAGGAAAGACAGTCTTCAACAAATGGCGCTGGGAAAACTGGACAGCCACATGTAAAAGAATGAAATTAGAACATTCCCTAACACTGTAGACAAAAGTAAACTCAAAATGGACTAAAGACTAAGTGTAAGGCTGAATACTATAAACCTCTTAGAGGAGAACATAGGCAGAACACTGACATAAACTGAAACAAGATTTTTTTTGATTCATCTCATTATACTAATGAAAATAAAAACTAAAACAAATGGGACATAATTAAACTTAAAAGCTTTGCACAGCAAAGGAAATCATAAAACCAAAAAATAGCTCACAGAATGGGAGAAAATGCTTGCATTTTCTCCAACAAGGGATCAGTCCCCGAAGTATACAAACAGCTTATGCGGCTCAGTAACAAAAAACAAAAACCCAACCAAAAAATGGGTGGAAGATCTAAATACACATTGCTTCAAAGCAGATATACAGATGTTTAAAAAGCATAAGATGCTCAACATCACTATTACATGAACAGATATAGAGATTGTCATACTGAGTGATGTAAGTCAGACAAAGACAAATATATCACTTTTACATGGAATCTTTAGAAATGGTACAAATGAACTTATTTACAAAACAGAAACAGAGGCAGTGATGTATAAAACAATCTTATGGTTACAAGGGGGGAAAGGATAAATTGGGATATTAGGATTGACATACACATACTGTATAAAATAGAAAACTAATAAGGATCTAGGGTATAGTACAGGGAATTCTACTTAATACTCTGTAATAATTTACATGGGAAAAGAATCTAAAAAGAAGTAGCTATACATGATTCACCTTGCTCTACAGCAGAAACTAAAACAACATTGTAAATTAACTATACTCCAATAAAGATTTTTTAGAAGAAGGCAGATCAGGAAAAAACAAATGCAAACCAAATAACAAGAAATATAGAATGGAAGAAGGAATTATGTAACATGCTAATAAACCTGAACATATAGATCAAACTGAGAAAATTACCAAAAAATCCAAATTGATAAGACATAAAAACTTGAGTAGATGAATGACCATTAAATAAACCTAAATGGCATTAAATCAAAATCCCTTTAGAGGAATTTAAAAAACAATTAAAATTCTAAAAAAAAAAAAAATTAAAATTCTATATGGACCTTCCCTGGTGGTCCAATGGTTAATACATTGCACCTCCACTGCTGAGGGTGCAGGTTCCATCTGTGGTTGAGGAACTAAAATCCCACATGTCACATGGCATGGCCAAAAAGTAGAGAAAAACTTTTATAGTTTGACTACATTCTCAAGAATATAAGTTCTATATAAGTTGTTCTGCACACTGGAAAAATAAAACTTGCCTATTTCTTTTTCTAACAGTGATTCCAAAATCAGATGAGAAATCAAAGAGAAAAATAGTCAAAAATAATTCAAAGAGAAAAAATATAGTCACTTGTGACTACTGATGTAAAAACAGAACTGAATATGATATTAGTTAGCCAAAATATGTAAGCATAAGAGTTTATCCAAGGAATGTGCTTCACAACATTAATGAAGACAGAAAAGTAAGATGAGTATTATTTTGAAAATGCAAAAAGAAAAAAAGAATGGCCTTTGGTAAGCTCAACACTTATTTAAAATTTAAAGAAAAATTCAGGGCAAACTAGGAATGGAAGGTATTATCTTTACCTTGATAAAGGTTATATATCTAATCCTGTATATAAATCACATTAGGATTTCACCAAGGAGTACAGGGATGATGGGTCAACATTAGAAAAATCCATCAAGGTATTTTGGCAAATGAATAAAGATAAACATTGCATGGACATATATAATGAAAAACAAACACATTTAATAATAAATCATTTATTTAACAAGAGGAAAGGGTCAACCTCTTTGTAAAATCTACCAAACTTCTTTAATGTCCAAGATTGACTCCAGAGTGGGTATACAGTTCTACATTTATTCTTGCAATATATAAGGGTTTTAATATCCCTATATCACCAGCACCAGTTGACATTATCCCTTTTTTTCCTTCTAATTTTGGCTAGTCTTAAAGATGTAAAGTGATAGTTCTTAAAAAAAAAAATCCGTTGATTACCGATGAGTTTGAACACCTCTTCGTGTATTTGCTTACCCTTTGGGGCTCCTCATCTATGAAATGTGGGCAAGAATCCCTTAGAAGAAATGGATTAGCCATCATAGTCAACAAGAGTCCAAACTACAGTACTTGGATGCAATCTCAAAAACAACATAATGATCTCTGTTTGTTTCCAAGGCAAGCCATTCAATATCACAGTAATCCAAGTCTATGCCCCAACCAGTAATGCTGAAGAAGCTAAAGTTGAATAGCTCTATGAAGACCTACAAGACCTTCTAGAGCTATCACCCCAAAAAGATGTCCTTTTCATTATAGGGGATTGGAATGCAAAAGAAGAAATCAAGAAATACCTGGAGTAACAGGCAAATTTGGCCTTGGAGTACAGAATGAAGCAGGGCCAAGAGAACACACTGGTCATAGCAAACACCCTCTTCCAACAAGAGAAGACTCTGCACATGGACATCACCAGATGGTCAATACCAAAGTCAGAATGATTATATTCTTTGCAGCCAAAGATGGAGAAGCTCTAAACAGTCAGCAAAAACAAGACCAGGAGCTGACTGTGGCTCAGATCATGAACTCCTTATTGCCAAATTCAGATGTAAATTGAAGAAAGTAGGGAAAACCACTAGACCACTCAGGTATGACCTAAATGAAATCCCTTACAATTATACAGTGAAAGTGACAAATAGGTTCAAGGGATTAGATCTGATAGAGTGCCTGAAGAACTATGGACAGAGGTTTGTGACACTGTACAGGAGGCAAGGATCAAGACCATCGCCAAGGAAAAGAAATGCAAAAAGGCAAAATGGTTCTCTGAGGAGGCCTTACAAATAGCTGTGAAAAGAAGAGAAGCTTAAGGCAAGGGAGACAAGGGAAGATATACCCATTTGAATGCAGCGTTCCAAAGAATAGCAAAGAGATAAGAAAGCCTTCCTCAGTGATCAATGCAAAGAAATAGAGGAAAACAATAGAATGGGAAAGACTAGAGATCTCTTCAAGAAAATTAGAGATACTAAGGGAACATTTATGCAAAGATGGGCTCGATTAAGGACAGAAATGGTAGGAACCTAACAGAAGCAGAAGACACTAAGAAGGGGCAAAAATACATAGAACTGTACAAAAAAGAGCTTCATGACCCAGATACCCAGACCCAGATAACATGGCCCAGATCACACCACAATGGTGATCACTCACCTAGAACCAGACATCCTGGAATTCGAAGTCAAGTGGGCCTTAGGAAGCATCACTACAAAGCTAGTGGAGGTGATGGAATTCCAGTTGAGCTATTTCAAATCCTGAAAGATGACGCTGTGAAAGTGCTGCACTCAATATGCCAGCAAATTTGGAAAACTCAGCTGTGGCCACAGGACTGGAAAAGGTCAGTTTTCATTCCAATCCCAAAGAAAGGCAATGCCAAAGAATGCCAAACTATCGCACAATTGCACTCATCTCACACGCTAGTAAAGTAATGCTTAAAAGTTTCCAAGCCAGGCTTCAACAGTACGTGAACTGTGAAATTCCAGATGTTCAAGCTGGATTTAGAAAAGGCAGAGGAACCAGAGATCAAATTGCCAAAATCTGTGGGATCATTAAAAAACCAAGAGAGTTCCAAAAAAAATCTACTTCTGCTTTATTGACTATGCCAAAGCCTTTGAGTGTGTGGATCACAACAAACTGTGAAAGTTCTTCAAGAGATGGGAATACCAGACCACCTGATCTGCCTCCCGAGAAATCTGTATGCAGGTCAAGAAGCAACAGTTAGAACTGGACATGGAACAAATGACTGGTTCCAAATCGGGAAAGGAGTACGTCAAGGCTGTATATTGTCACTCTGCTTATTTAACTTATATGCAGAGTACATCATGAGAATTGCTGGACTGGATGTAGCCCAAGCTGGAATCAAGACTGCCAGGAGAAATATCAATAACCTCAGATATGCAGATGACACCACCCTTATGGCAGAAAGCAAAGAACTAAAAAGCCTCTTGATGAAAGTGAAAGAGGAGAGTGAAAAAGTTGGCTTAAAACTCAACATTCAGAAAACTAAGATTGTGGCATCCGGTCCCATTACTTCATGGTAAATAGACAGGGAAACAATGGGAACAGTGAGCGATATTATTCTGGGGGGCTCCAAAATCATTGCAGATGGTGACTGCCTCCATAAAATTTAAAGATGCTTACTCCTTGGAAGAAAAGTTATGACCAGCCTGGACAGCATATTAAAAAGCAGAGACATTACTTTGCTGACAAAGGTCCATTTAGTCACAGCTATGGATTTAGTCATTATGGATGTGAGAGCTGGACTATAAAGCTGAGCACTGAAGAATTGATGCTTTATAACTGTTTTGTTGGAGGACTCTTGAGAGTCCCTGGGACTGCAATGAGATCCAACCAGTCCATCCTAAAGAGAGTCAGTTCTGCGTATTCATTGGAAGGACTAATGCTGAAACTCCAATACCTTGGCCACCTGATGTGAAGAACTGACTCATTTGAAAAGACTGTGATGCTGGGAAAGATTGAAGGTGAGAGGAGAAGAGGATGACAAGAGGATGAGATGGTTGGGTGGCATCACCGACTCAACAGATGTTTGAGTAAACTCCGGAAGTTGGTAACGGACAGGCAAGCCTGGAGTGCTTGGTTGCAGAGTTGGATACAACTGAGGGACTGATCTATGAAATATCTTCATTTAACTTTACAATTTTGCATTTTTCTATATTCTAGGAATAAATCCTTTGGTGGTCTTACACAAGTATCTTCTCTCAGCCTCTCATGTTCATCATCCTTTACAGATGATTAGTGACTAAATACTGTACAATTTGCATTGCTACTGTGAATAGTTATCTTTTTAAAAAATTAGTATCTTTTCCTTTTAATTACATCTAATTGGGTACTGCTCTTGTGGAAAAAATGCTTTTTTATAAACATTTTATGGTTAGCAACCTTAAACTTAGGGCTTTAAATGTGGTACACTGGTAAAGAACCCAGTGCAGGAGACACAAGAGATCTGGGTTTGATCCCTGGGTCGAAGATCCCCTGGTGTAGGAAGTGGCAACCTGCTCCAGTATTCTTTGGAAAGTTCCATGGTCAGAGGAGCCTGGTAGGCTACAGTCCATGGCGCTGCAGAGCTGGACATCACTGAGCACAGCAGCAGCAGCCTTATTTTTAATGGTATGTTTTTTCTCTTGGTTACTTTTTTTGGCTTCATGGCGTGGCTTTTGTGATCTTAATTTCCTGACCAGGAATTGAACCCAGGCCCACAGCAGTGAGAGCAAGCAGTCCTAACCACTGGACTGCCAGAGAACTCCCTCTCATGGCTTTTTGCACAAATTTTCTACATCTGAAAATCCTGACTTAAATATAATGGGTTTTCTCACTTGCCAATATTGAAAAGCTCTTTGTAACCTGGATCAGAACTCCCAGTTCTGTATTAAGCAGTAGCATGATATGAGGCACAGTAGGTCTGTTAGGATACTGGTTTGGCTCCTTTAGCAGAAACCAAATAATGATGGCTTCACTAAGATGGAAGGTTTCTTTTTTTATGTGAAGGTCTGAGCTAGTAGGCAATTCAGGGGGTAAGTGGTTACCCCATATGGTTACCGTACTCTCGCTATATTGCCCGTTCCCACAGAAAAAAACTGGTTTGCCATAACCACTGACTGACTACATTCACATTCTGGTGCATGGGGAGAGGAAAATTAAAAAGGAGAGGAAACTCTTCCCTTTTAAGGATATGGCCTGGTTGTTACGTACTTCTGTTTCCATCCCGTTGGTCAAAACCTAGTCACTTGTTTACATCCAGTTGCAAGATAGGCTGGAAAATAGTCACTTACCAGGAAACTACTGCCTACCCAAAACGTAGGGGATGTCGGTTCCGAAATGAGGAAGAAGTGTGAAGATGCAGATTGCGCAGCAGCCTTCCTCCTCTATGGTGGTGCATAACTATTGTCAAATAAATGAAATCTCATGACAGATTCAGAATTTCAATTTAAAAAAAGGTAAACTATCACAGGCTCTTCTTGTATTCATTGATATACTGTGTATTATTTACCTTTTTCAATGTAGTGAAGTGTATCAAAGGATTTCTGTAATGTTGATTACAATTTATATGCATGTAAGCAAGCATATGAGTGAAGAATATATGATTTAGTGTATATAGTCTTTAGTTATTCTAAATAGTTCATTCCAATATATTGAATTGATGATGCTGGGTATTATGTTTTACAGAATCTGAAGCACTGAATTTAGTGAAAATTCAGGCTGTAGTGGGGGAATTAGCATTTATTTAAAATCTTACTATATGCCTAGAATTTGCAGGTGTTATAGTAAAAAAGAGTTGACACTGAAAACCTAGCATGTTCCAAGCACAACTTACAGAAGTTGGTATTATTCCCAGTTTAATAGAAAACTGAGGCACAGAGAGGTTAGGTAACTAACTTAAGGCTATACAAACAGTAAAGCAGAAAGACTAGGCTCCAGAGCTTCTGATTTTCCCACCCTGTAACAAAGGCTCACAATTATTTTTCAATGATGAAATAAAGTATGATGATGATAGACAGGAGGAACTGGGGGTTCTGTTGCTTATTTCAACTCAGAATCAAAAGGATTTTTTCTATTGCATAGAAAATTAAAATTTGAATTTAATAGAAAAACTGGGACTCATTTACATAATTTCATTTTAACTTAAAACTTTTCAGAAAACTTTGTTAAAAAAGTAGGAATGCCACAAGGCAGGTAGATAAAAACAATTTACGTGGAATCTGAAGGTATATTTGCACAACAGCAAGATAAGTAGAGTCTAAGGAAAATGCTAGTCTTATATTCCCAAATTAACTATGTATTCATACTTAAGAATATATTCTTTATTCTAATCTCATGATTTCAAAATGATTCAAGCTGAACTAGGTAAGCTGCATAAATCTAAAAAAAAGTCTGCCTGAAATGAAATAAAGATCAGGTTGATGCAAACGTAACTGCGGTTTCGGACTATGAATTTTAAATCATTATGAGTAGGATCAAGCACATCTCTATTAATCAAAATAGGAATTACTGCAATCAACATATTTTTGCCAATGAGAAACAAGTTTTATTCCCATCGCATTTAAGAATCTGTGCTTCAGGATTCGAAGAACTCTTGGAAAGCATTTTCTGCCTCCTGCTGGCTGTGGAATCATTTTCTCTGTAAAAAGTTGAGCTGCTTGAAGAAGTGATGGTTGGTGAGAGGCCAGGTGAGTGTGCCAGATGGGGCGACACTTCCTGCCCAATTCGTTCAGCTTTTGAAGTGCTGGTTGTATGACGTGCAGTCAGGCGCTGTCGTGCAGAACTGGGTCCTTTCTGGTGACCAGTGCTGGCCACAGGCACTGCAGTTTTTGGTGCGTCTCATGGAACTGTTGAGCATATATCTCAGATGTAATGGTTTTGATGGGATTCAGAAAGCTACAGTGAATCAGATGGGCAGCAGACCACCACTGACCATGAACGCTGGTTCAAGTTTAGCTTTGGGAAGTGCTTTGCAGCTTCTTCTCGATCCAACCACTGAGCTAGTTGTTTGTTGCCTGTTATAAATCCACTTTTCGTCACATGTCATAATCTGATCAAGAAATGGTTTGTTATAGTTGTGTAGAATTAAGATGACACTTCAAAATGATGATTTTTTTGATCTGCAGTCAGCCACAAGATAAGTGAGGTACCCACTTACCAAGCTTTTTCACTTTTCCAATTTGCTTCAAATGCCAAATGACCATAGAGTGGTCCACACTGAGTTCTTCAGCAACTTCTTGTGGAGTTGTAAGAGGATCAGCTTCGATGATCCTCTCAATTTGCTGTTGTGAACTTCCCACAGCCAAACACTGCACTCCTCATTGTCAAGGGTCTAGCCTCCTTTGAAAAACTTCTTGAATCACCAGTTCCTGGGCCAAGTGTATTGTTGACGTTGCAAGTTGTCTCTACTGCTTTACAACCCATTTTGAACTCGAATAAGAAAATTACTAGAACTTACTTTTTTGTCTAACATCATTCCCCTAGTCTAAAATAAATATAAAATAAACAGCAAGTAGTAAGTCATTAGCAAAAAATTAAAGAAATGTACATTAAAATAATGTATAATATAACCACATTTAAGAAATGTACTCATTAATATCAAATAGCAAAGTTCAATAATGCAAAACCGCAGTTACTTTTGCACCAACCTAATACTTGATGCTTCTAGCTTTCAGGGCTTTGAAAATAGTAATAAATTAAAAACCAGAACAAGTCTTTGATGGGGGTGGGGGGGAAACAGCTGAAAGATTTTGCAATGAAACAATGTTTTCTGGACAATGTTTTCTGAGTAAAAACCAAATAATTTATTTTCTGAAAACTGATCTCTTTCTTTGTAATATACCATCTGTTGGATCATACCAATAGGGTCAAACAGAAAAAAATATTTAAAATTCTTTCAAGACATAAAGAAAATGAATAATTCACCCATCAAATACAAATATACTATTTTATTCTAAGGGAATATTTCTGTGGTTTCTGCAAGGTGAAAACCTGAAAGTGTTTAAAAAACAAAGAACAGATAATTTAATGTTTCTCTTGTTTGATAGTTTTTCCTCCCCTGAGGGAAAAAAAAAAACAATTTTACATAATTTTAATAAAATTTAAAAAAGCAAATAACTGGACACACACATCAACAGCTATGCTTATGAGAAATGACCAATAATGAATCAATATTTTCTTTTACAAATTATTCCAGGATCTGGACAACTCTGTGGACTAACATGCAATTGACATCTTGATACAGTTGTTTACCTGGATACTGGCTGTTCTCAATTAAAAGATACAGAATTTTTTCCTCTCTCTCTAGTGTTTTATAATAGTTTATCTACTATGCCATAAATTTGCATTTCTACAGAAGGGGAAACATTAGTGTTTATGTAAACCATAAAATTTCTTAGTGGGGACTATTACACCTGATGTTTCTGGATAGTTTATTGGCAGACTTATCAGACAATCCAATTGTTCTTCCTCCATATCAAACAAGGTCTGGAAGTAAGTTTTCCAGTCAGAAATGACAAATACAGATGGAATTAATCATACAGAACCGGGGCAGATTTACTTCTTTCACATAGCTCTTGGTAACAAAAACAAGATTTGTTACAGGCAGAGGGACAGAACCATAAGTACACAATGTCAAAAGGCCTACTTTAAAATTTTTATTGTATTTAAATTTATTTATTAAAAAACAAAAAAAACCACCTGCCACTCCCATCTAAACAATGGGACATATGGTAAAGTCTTTCAAGGTTAAAATGTCTAAGAGGCTTTTTAAACTTCTCTCATTTCTATTAAAGGATCAAATTAACCTCAGCTAAAGAAATTCTGTGATTGGCCAATATTACAGAAGCTTTGATTCAAAATTTTGTGGGGAAGAAACAGAATGGAGAAGAAGGAAATGGATCCATTTGCCAAACACTCCTATGACTTGATCCTCATCAAACTACTGAAACAGCTAGAGTCGAATATGCTATAAGACGACCTTGTGGATACAGGCAAGACCGTCAGTGTCTTTGTATCCTGATCCCAGAATCCTGTTTTTAAGTTTCTTAGGGTAACAAGGTCATCTTCCAATGCTTTATATAGGAAAATACTAGTTCTTCTTCTACCATAATTCTGATAGCTAAGTAACACTGAGTCTCTGTGGAATCACCCACAGGTTTGCCACAGAAGGAGAGACTTCTTTTTGAAATGACAAGAGCCTCCAGAAACTGGTGCAAAAGACAAATTATTTGGGAAACGGGAAGATAAAACAACAGGAGGAAAGCTGCCATTTGGGGATAAAATAAAAACAAAAGAACCCCCACTTGTGTGTACCACAGCTCATGCTGTGAGACAGCAGCAATAGAGGCTGACACCCAGAGAAGCGGGCATTTTAGTGGGTTTTCTACAAACATTTCAAGACACTTGGGGTCTAACAAGTGCCACAGGTTTTCTGTGTGCATAATTATTTTGCAGAGTTTCAGCCCCTTTAACTTAATTTACCCACATCCAGACCCACAGCTGAGAAGGCTAGACCCAGAAAGTGAAGGGGACACATTACTGTATGAACAGCAGGGAAGGCCTTTTCCCCAGATGTGAGGGACCCTACGGCAAAAGCACCAGAGGCTTCTATCCTTCACAGAATTGGCTTGGCAGTGAAAATCAAAATCAAGACCACTTCATTCTCTACCTTTAAAAAAAAAAAAGGCTGAGTATTTTTATTGGGTCTTCAAGTCTGGGTCCCACAGTCCTCATCTGATGCCACTCTTAGCTCTGTACTGATTTCTCCCCTGACTTTTAGACGGCTTGCCCAAGTAGCCTACTGCAGCCAAAGCTACCTCTCTAAGGTCTAAGGTTACTATGGTAGAATTTTATACAACAGTTTTCCTTAAAAATATTCCACAATTTGTTATTCCCAAACAAAATAAGATTATGCACCACTCAGAGAAACTGGTTAGTCATTCTGAAGATGTCTAAGAACTATATCACTGCCAAAGAACAAGGTTTCTCAGTTCATATTCTTTCCTTCAATTTTCATTTGCACATCCACACTGTGGTTCACGAGTTGTCTGTTTTCCATTATCTCATAATCAAGTCAAGAGGACTTGGGACTTATCGTTTTCCAAAGCTGGATGCATTCACAGTTTGGTGCATACCAACATGTATGAAAATAGGAACCCCACTTCCACTTTAATCTGATAATTCAACATCAGAGTCTTCTGATTTGGCTTTGGCAAGTTCTTCATGTACCTCCCTCACCATGAGAATACGTGTTAACATGGTGTCCAGGGTCCCAGGGTCTATGGGAAATGTGGAGTACCACATGGGGCTATTTGGAACACAGGAGCGCTCAGGCTGAAGGTAAAACACATCATTCCTCTGCTTCACACTTTCAGAACTATCCACAGGAAAGAAAAGAGAGAGAAAGAAAATTGAGATCAGAGAGCACAGCACATATGTAATTAGTCTTTAAGTATAACGGCCCTCTATCTTTTGTACTATGGCTAACATCGCAAATGATGTACCCACAGAGATAAACAAGTTTTCAGACATTTATGCTCCAGGAGCAACCTGTGACTGCCTATTTTTTTCCCCACACTCAAGAATCACACTGGATTCGAAGTAAGTATAATGTTAATAGACGACAAAATGTAAATCCTTCACAAGTGTTAGTACTTAAAACTTACCAGGAGCAAAAAAAAATTCAACTCACAAGTGACACTACGGCTGAGACTCATTCTCAGTACCCAATACCCTGTAATGAGTCCCCAAAATACTCCACACAACTCTACTAAAGAGCAAACCCAGTCACTGTATTTCTTTGGGAAAAAAAAATTGCTTTAGTGTGGATCTTGCAACTTCTTAAAATCATAAAGCTTCTGTATGAAAAAGACCACTCAAAAAATGTCAATTCTTTAAAAACTGTTTTCTCATTTATAGACTTAGTAGTACAGTCTTTCCCCTATTTTTCTATGTAAATAACAAATTCACAGCAGTTTAGATGTCACATAAAGTTAAGCAACAGTTGTAAAAAATTGCTTAAGATAAAGCAATTTGTTTCTTGGTTCAAAATCCAGGCAGATATGAAAGTGGGGAAAAAATGAAACTGTAAGTAAATCTTTGTTTGAAGTCACAGACCAGCTACATTTCTGGGATTTGAGCATCTGACATCTAAAATATAATAATTACTTCTTGAAGTGTGCTGTATCGAGTTCAGAGGACAATCACTTACCATTTGGACAGGTAAAACTCATAAAGTCGGACTGGGCATCTGAGGGGGTTATCAGTATTCTCTGCCATCTCCACACCCACTGGAACATCATCATCTTCATTTCGTTTCCTCTTGCCGACAGTTAGTTTGTCTTGAGATGGAAAATTATAATCAAATAATTAGAAAAGTCTTTCTTCAAGTCTTAAGACACCCACTATGTGGCTCCCTTTCCCTTCCTTTCACTTACTTCACACGTTCAACAAACATTCATCAAGGATCTCCGGAAGCACTAGAGTAGTGCTGGGCTAATCAAGCAAAGTCCCTGTCCTGGAGGATGTATGTTTCTATCCTCACCCAAGTTGGGGCAGCATGACAAAAACCATGATGCTTGAGAGTATGTCTCAATCCTGAGCCTGACTTTGTTAGGCGATTTTATTAGGCATAGGGTTCTTAATCCGTAGCAAAATAAAGAGAAAAAAGGGTTCTGCATGTTCTTCTCCTATAGTAGAGATCAAAACAGAAGTTGGCACCTCTTTCTCTGAAAATAGTTCTCCTGTGGGACACCAGTGTCCACTGGGCATTTGTTTTAAGTCTCTTTCATTGGTTACAGTATTATGAGAAATGAAATCTTTTGTTAGAAAAAGAATTCTCAGTAAAGCTGACCATTTGATAAGGAAAGAGCAATCAATCCCTTTTTCACCAACAGAGTTGTGCAGAGGCCAAGGGTTATCAGAAAGAAGCCAGGGTAAAGACATGGAAAGCAGGCTGTTTCCTTCCCACTTTCTCCATTCAAACTTCAAGAGAATATTAGATGGATCTGGAAACCCAAAGGAAAAAGGTTTTCTTTTTCTTTTCTTATATCTGCTTTTAACAAGCGATCCAAAAATTTCCCCAGCTTCCCGTATTAGTTCTGAATTAGGCATAAGTCATCCAGTTTTCCATTTAGAGACTATCTAAATAGAAAATGTGCTAGCTGCTCATTCATAAAAGCAGCGAAATTTATTACCAATCTGGTCAAGCACCTAATCAGAAAACAGGAAAATGTTGTCCCATTGTCTCTACCTCCCTGAATTAATATAAATTTTTAAAGTTATCTATTTTATTTGGCAGAACCAGGTCTTAGTTGCAACATGTGGAATCTTTAGCTGTGTGGCATGTGACCTCTTTAGTCATGGCATGTGAGATCTAGTTCCCCAAGCAGGGATCACACCTGCAACCCTGGCACTGGGAGAGAGGATTCTTAGGTACTGGACCACCAGGGAAGTCGCTGAATTGATATCAATTAAGAGCATAAAGTGGGCTATATATAAACAAAATATAAGAAAGAGGGTATGAATGCATGGTGGAAAAAGCAAGATAATCTTAGTATTTTCTAAAGTAAATGAGCAACAGAAAAAAGTAAACACAAAGATGAACATCACAATTACTCTTTACAGATTCTAGTTTCAGTAATTTAAAATTCTTACATTCAAAATATATACTTCTCTCTTATCTCAAGGAAATAACAGCTTGATANNNNGGAATTTCAGAACTTGCAATTCTGTTCAAAATCAATAAATATAATTTCTAGTTCCATAATAACATTAATTTTTAAACATTAAAAACAAATTATTAACAGACTTTTTAGAATGCAAGATCATAAACCTTCTAATAAAACAGTCGCTGCTGATATTTTTCTACTGTGTATGAAGGCAGTATACTCTAGGACAGGTTTAAGTTCCCTCAGAATTTTACAACGTTAACATATTATTGACTAGAGACGTATCAACACATTTTTAGAGAGTGATACAAGTAACATCACCAGGTGAAGCTGTTAAGAGTTTAAAGCTGATCAGGGACTCATTATGTAACTTATGATTGTTATCATTCACATTTTGCTCCACTAGGTTTTTGTACCAGCCTTGTGTATATTAACATAAAATTTTCAAAACTGACACATAAGAAGAATTTTTTGGTGGATTTTATACAGGTACTTTCTCTGATTTTCCAAGTGACATATAAACATACTAGTGTCTTGGAAGATGATAGTTCTTCAAAATATAGCTCTGATTCAAACAACGCAAATATTAGGACAAAAATAAGACAAAAGGCCATAGTAACTGATTCTGATACAAACAGGGAAGCTCATGGTGCTGGAGAATGTACCTTCGCTTCTACGGAAGAGTGGACTAAAGACATCTCAAGAAAACGAGAAGACTTCACAGGTGTGTCAAGTGTGACTGCTGAACGCAATACACACACAGTGTTAGTGAGATAACAGTTTCTGGCTGGTCAGAATAAAAGCCACCAGCCACAGGTGTTAGTCTCTACAAAAATCCTGAGGCCAATAATGAGTTAACTAAAACGGAGTACTCTGGTCAAAAACCCCCAAACTTTTAGAAACACTAGATTTAAAAGTTATGCAAGTTCCTTTTAACTAGTAATTGACCCATCTGTTGCCTATTAATCAATGATCCCCAATCTTGGCTGTATATTTCAATTCCTTGCAAAGTATTAAAATGAAGATTATCTGGGTTACATCCCTAACCAATTATATTAGAATTTCTAATTTAAATGACAATAAAAGAGGACTTTTGAGTGATTAATACTCTGCACTGCAGGGGGCACAAGTCTGAACCCTGGTCAGGGAACTAAGATCCCACCAGCCATGCAGAGTGGCAACCACTGCCCCCCACCAATAAAAGCATCCTGAAGCAACTGATTCTTCTAATTTTGAGTCAAGCCTTTAATATGACCCTAACAATAGAGTAAAGCATTTAAATGTTAAACTAAAGCTATATTCTTCCATGTCTAGAATTTGCAATTACTCTTCTCTGATAGGATTTCCCTGGTGGCTCAGATGGTAAAGTGTCTGCCTACAATGCAGGAGACCCGGGTTCGATCCCTGGGTCAGGAAGATCCTCTGGAGAAGGAAATGGCAACCCACTCCAGTATTCTTGCCTGGAAAATCCTGTGGACAGAGGAGCGTGGTAGGCTACAGTCCATGGGGTTGCAAAGAGTTAGACACGACTGAGCGACTTCACTTCACTTCTCTGATAAGTGTCTATCTGAATACTAATATGATTTCAAATAGGAATCTTACAAGGAGGGGACAAGATGCAAGAATAGGAAGATCCTGGGCTCATCTCTTTCCATGAACGCACCAAAACTACAACTATACACAGAGCAACTATCCTTGAGAAAGACCTGAAGACCAGCACAAAAAATTTTCCACAACTAAAGATAAAAAGAAAATCACCATTAAGATGGGTAAGAGAGGCAGAGATGGTATCTGGCCAGGACCCACAGGCAGAGAGGACATCACAGCTGCAGAGGTCCTCCTGAGGAGCAAAGTGTCTAAATTCCGTGTCAAGCTCCTCAGCCTGGGGGGAACCAGCACCAGAAAGATAAACCGACAAGCCCCCACAACACCTGAATTTGAAAACCAGTGGGACTTACATCCAGAGGTCTGTAGGAAACTAAAATTTAAAGGGCACATGCAAAAACTCTCTTGCCCCAAGTCCCAGAGGTAGCAGTTTGAAGAGGCCCTGGGCCATATGTGAAGGAGAGTCACACTGACTGATCTTAGGGTGTGTGCAGCAGAGCCAGGGACTTTCATAATTCTCTCCGGTGCTGTAGCCACTGAGGAACACCAGGATCTTTGCTCACCTTCTACACCTTCTTGGGCACCAGTCTGACTCTCCCCATCTCATCCCAGGCTCACCTGCAGACCCATCCAGGCTGGCGCTGCTCCAAGGGTACCCTACCACACCTAGCAAGTGGCTCTGGCCAGCGCTAGAGCCCCCCCTAAAAGCGGCTCCACCCCAGGAGACGGCCCTGCAAACCATGCTGCCCCCAACGGCCACAGCTCACCACAACAGCCAGCGATCTCAGGGTCCAGTCCCGCGCACTAGCAAACCTACAGCCATCACAGCCTGACCACAAAGAAGGGCACATGCAGCCCTGGTATATGAAGTCATCCTGTAAAGGATGGCAGATGTGGCTCATCTATCTAGTACATAGAAACACACGCAGAGAGAGAGGAAGAGACAAAGGAATTGTTCCAAATGAAATAGGCAAAAACTTTAAAAAAAGACCGTTTGAAAGATTTCTGGGGACAACATCAAGCATACTAACATATGCATTATAAGGATTCCCAAAGAAGGGAGAAAAGAAACAGAAAATCTATTTGAAGAAAAAACTGGCTGAAAACTTCACTAACTTGAAAAAGTAAAGTCATCCAATTCCAGGAAATGGAGAGTCCCAAACAAGATGAACGCAAAGAAACCTACACTGAGGCACATTATAACTAAAATGTCAAAAGTTAAAGATAGAGAATATTTAAAGCAGCAGGAGAAGAAAGGGGTGACAGAGGACAAGATGGCTGGATGGCATCACCGACTCAATGGACATGAGTTCGAGCAAGCTCTGGGAGACGGTGAAGGATATGGAAGCCTGGTGTGCTGCAGTCCACGGGGTTGCAAAGAATCAGACATGACTGAGCAAAAGAGAGAAATAACTAGCTACGTACAGAGAATACTCTGTCAAGATTATCATTCAGAACTAAAGGTGAAATAAAGTTTCCCAAACAAGCAGAAGTTAAAGGAGTTTATCATTACAAAACTGACCCTACAACAAATGTTCAAGGGACTTCTTTGAACATAAAAAGAAGGCCATTACTTGAAATATGAAAATTATGGAAGAAAAAACTCAATATAAAGGCAAGCACATACGAAAGGTAGTGACTCAACCATCTATGTAGCTAGTATGAAGATTACAAAAGTAGTAAGATCAAACAATCTGTAATTATTAAAATACGACATTAAAAAAATAAAATTTGTCAAAAACATAAAAGATGGGGTGGGTTAGTGAGAGTAAAAATGTAGTGCTTTTAGAACGCACACAAACTTAAGCAACCATCAACTTAAAATAGACTGCTATATACATAAGCTGTTATATAAGAGCCTCATGATAACCACTAACCAAAACCGAATAACAGATACACACACGAAAAAGAAAAAAGAATACAAACAAAACTAAAAACTAATCAAACTGCAAGGCAAAAGAGCAAGAAGAAAAGAAACAGACATGAACAATACAAACAATCATAAAACAATTTTTAAAATGGTAATAAATACATTTTTGTCGTTCAGTCATTCAGTTGTGTTGGACTCTCTGACCCTGTGGACTGCGGCATGCCAGGCTTCCCTGTCCTATACATAGCAATAACCACTTTACATGTAAATCAACTAAATGCTGCAATCTAAAGACACAGGGTGCCTGAATGGATACCAAAATAAGATCCATATACATGCTGTATATCAGAGACTCACTTCAGACCTAAAGACACACACAGACTGAAAGCAAGGGAAAAGAAAAAGATATTCCACGTAACCAGAAACAGAAAGCTGGGGTAGCAAAACTTACATTAGACTAAAAAGACTTTAAAACAAAGATGGAAGAAGGACACTGCATAACAATAAAGGGACTATTCCAACAATAATACAAAACACTTGTATGTATGTATGGATCCTACACAGGAGGACCTAAATACACTATATAAGCCAATATTAACAGACACAAAAGGAGGTAGTGACAGTAATACCGTAACAGTAGGGGGACTCTTAACACCCTATTATATCAATGGATACATCAATATGGAAACATTGGCCTTAAAGGACACATTAGACCAGATGAACTTAATATACAGTTATGTTACATCCCCAAACAAAATAATATTCAAGTACACATGGAACATTCTCCAGGATACATCACGTCAGACCACAAAACAAACCTCAGGAAGTCTGTGTTACTCAGTTACCAAGTCATGTCTGCCTCTTTGACCTCATGGACTACAGCACACCAGGCTTCCCTGTCCTTTACTATCTCCTGGAGTTTGCTAAAACTCATGTCCACTGAGTCAGTGGTGCCACCCAACCATCTCATCCTCTGTCACCCCAAACTTGAAATCATACTAAGCATCTTTCCCAACCACAATGCTATCACAGTAGACAGCAACTAGAAGGAAAACACTGGAAAAAACAAATATGTGGAGTCCAAACAACATGCTATTAAACAATCAATGGATCACCGAAGAAATCAACGAGGAGATTTTAAAAAAAAAAAACATACTTTGAGACAAAAATCTATCAGCTACAGCAAAAACAGTTCTAAGAGGGACATTTATAGTGATATAGGTCTAATTTAGGAAACAAAAAACCTCAAATAATCTAACTTTATACCTAAAGGAACTAGAAAAAGAACAGCCAAAAACTGAAGTTAGTAAAGGAAGTAATAATAAAGATCAAAAGTGAAAATACATAAAACAGAAACAAAAAAATAGAAGAGAACCTGTTCTTTGAAGATGAACAAAACTGACTAACAAAACTCATCAAAAACAAAAAGAGAGGGCTCAAATAAATAAAATGAAAATTGAAACAGAAGTTACAATTGACACCACAGAAATAGAATGGATCACAAGAGATTACTGTGAACAGTTCTATGCCAACAAATTAGACAATCTAGGGAAAAAAATGGATAAATTCTTAGAAACGTACTATCTGACTAAATCAGGCAAGAAATAGAAAACATGAACAGACCAATCACCAATAATAAAACTGAATCAGTAATCATAAAACTCTCAAAAAACAAAACCTGGAGCCAGATGGCTTCACAGATGAGTTTTACCAAACATTTAAGTTAATACCTATCCTTCTCAAACTATTCCAAAACAGGAGAGAAAGGAATTCTTCCAAACTCATTCTACATGGCCAGCAGAACCCTGATACCAAAACCAGACAAAGAAATAAAATGACAGGCCAATATCACTGATCCTCAAAAAGATACTAGCAAACTGAAGCCAACCATACATTAAGAGGATCATATGCCATGAACAAATGGGGTTTATCCCAGGGATACAAGAATGATTCAATATTCACAAATCACCATAATACACCACATTAAGAAAATGAAGGATAAAAAGCATAAGATAATCTCAGTAGATGCAGAAAAAGCTTTTGAAAAAAGTCAACATCCATTTTTGATAAAAACTCAACAAAGCAGCTATAGAGGGAAGATACCCACATAATAAATGTCATATATGATAAACTCACAACTAACATCATACCCAATGGTGAAAAGCTGAATAAATTTTCTCTAAGTTGGAGAGTAAGACAAGATGCTCACTCCTGACAGTTTTATTCAACATAGTATTGGATGAAATCCTAGCCATAGTAATCCTACAAAGGCTGAGGCAATCTAAAAAGTCCTAGGCAATCCTACAAAGTCCTAAGCAATCAAACAACAAAAGGAAATTTTATAAATCAAGAACTTTGCTGGTGGTCCAGTGGCTAAGATTCCATGCCCCCAGTGCAGGGGGCCCAGGCTCAATCCTTGGTCAGGAAATTAGATGCTGCATTTGAAACAATTAAAGATCCTGCATGCCACAATGAAGATCGAAGATGCCAGGTGTCACAACTAAGACCTGGAGGAGCCAAATAAATAAAATAAACAAATAGTTTTAAAAATAATACTAAAAGACATGTCATAGGTTACAAGAAAATATTTTTAAAAATTCAAACTGGAAAAGAAGAAGTAAAACCATCACTACCTGCAGATGACATGATACTATATATAGAATATTCTAAAGACACTACCAAAAAATTGTAAGAATAAATCACTTCTGGTAAATACATTTTACAGGATACTAAATGTGCAGAAGTATTTCAGATTTCTATACACTCATAACAATCTATCAGAAACAGAAATTAAGAAAACAATCCCATTTACAACTGCATCAAAAATAATAAAATACCTAGGAAGAAATTTAACCAAAGAGGTGAAAGACCTGTACTCTAAAAACTATAAAAAGATACAAATAAATTGGAAGATACACCATGCTCATAGACTGAAAGAATAGTGTTAAAATGTCTATTCCAAAATAATTGACAGATTCAATGCAATCCCTAACGAAATACTGGTTTTAGAAAAGGCAGAGGAATCAGAGATCAAACTGCCAACATCTGCTTGATCATCAAAAAAGGAAGAGAGTTCCAGAAAAACATCTATTTCTGCTTTATTGACTATGCCAAAGCCTTTGACTGTGTGGATCTCAATAAACTGTGGAAAATTCTGAAAGAGATGGGCATACCAGACCACCTGACCTGCCTCTTGAAAAACCTGTATGCAGGTCAGGTAGCAACAGTTAGAACTGGACATGGAACAACAGACTGGTTCCAAATAGGAAAAGGAGTGCATCAAGGCTGTATATTATCACCCTGCTTATTTAACTTATATGCAGAGTAAGTATATCATGAGAAACCTTGGACTGGAAGAAGTACAAGCTGGAATCAAGATTGCTGGGAAAAGTATCAATAACCTCAGAAACGCAGATGATACCACCCTTATGACAGAAACTGAAGAGGAACTAAAAAGCCTCTTGATGAAAGTGAAAGAGGAGAGTGAAAAAGTTGGCTTAAAGCTCAACATTCAGAAAATGAAGATCATGGCATCTGGTCCCATCACTTCATGGCAAACAGTTGGGGAAACAGTGAAAACAGTGTCAGACTTTATTTTGGGGGACTCCAAAATCACTGCAGATGGTTACTGCAGCCAAGAAATTAAAAGACGCTTACTCCTTGTAAGGAAAGTTATGACCAACCTAGATAGCATATTGAAAAACAGAGACGCTACTTTGCCAACAAAGGTCCATCTAGTCAAGGCTATGGTTTTTCCTGTGGTCATGTATGGATGTGAGAGTTGGACGGTGAAGAAAGCTGAGTGCCGAAGAATTGATGCTTTTGAACTGTGGTGTTGGAGAAGACTCCTGAGAGTCCCTTGGACTGCAAGGAGATCCAACCAGTCCATCCTAAAGGAGATCAGTCCTGGGTGTTTATTGGAAGGACTGATGCTAAAGCTGAAACTCCAATACTTTGGCCACCTCATGCAAAGAGTTCACTCATTGGCAAAGACTGTGATGCTGGGAGGGATTAGGGGCAGGAGGAGAAGGGGACAACAGAGGATGAGATGGCTGAATGGCATCACGGACTCGATGGACATGAGTTTGAGTGAACCCTGGGAGTTGGTGATGGACAAGGAGGCCTGGCGTGTTGCGATTCATGGGGTCGCAAAGAGTCGGACACCACTGAGCGACTGAACTGAACTGAACAAAATACCATTTGCATTTTTCAAAAAGATACCGTGAGTAATTCTAAAATTTATATGAACTCACAAAATACCACAAATGGCCAAAGGTATCTTGAGTAAGAACAAAGCTGGAGGTTCACACTTCCTGACTTCAAACTACCGCTGATTTTTAAAAACACAAGTTTGAACTACACAGATCTACTCATACATGGAAGATTTCAATAAATACACACTATAGCACTATATAATACATGGCTTTTGAATCTGCAGACATGAAATGGTAAGTGAGGAGAGCTGACTGTAAAGTTATATGCAGGTTTTTAACTGGCTGGCTTAAGGTTCAGCTGTATACCCAAAGCCACAGTGATCGTAACGGTACGGTAGCGGTGTGAAGACAAGAGACGCCAATCAGTGGGACAGAACAGACAGAGCAGACACAAACCAGTCCTTTTACGATCAATGTATGACAAAGAAAGCAAGAATACACAATGGGGAAGACAGACTCGAAAACAAATGGACTGGGAAAACTGGACAGCTACATGGAAAAGAAAGGAAGTGAACCACTTTTTCACACCATGTACAAAATTAAACTCAAAATGGATTACTGACTTACATGTAAGACCTGAAACCATAAGACTCCCAGAGGAAAACACAGGCAGAAAACTCTGACATTGGTGTTAATATTTTTTTGGATCTGTCTCATCAGGTGAAGACAACAAAGCAAAAATAAACAACTGGGGCCAAATCAAACTTAAAAGATTTTGCATAGCAAAGGAAACTCAACAAAATGAAAAGGAAACTTACTGAATGGGTAAGGGTATTTGCAAAGTATACATCTGGAAAGGGGTTAACACACAAATCATACAAAGAACTCAGAAAACTCAATATAAAAAATACAATTAAAAAATGGGCAGAGGATCTAAATAGACCTTTTTCCAAAAGGGACATACAAGCTGCCAACAGACACATGGAAAGATGCTCCACATCACTAGTCATCAGGAAAATGCAAGTCAAAACCCACGACAAGATGTCATCTCATATCTATCAGAATGACTATCATGAAAGGGACAAGGGAACCCCTGTGCGCTGCTGGTACAGCCACTGTGGAAAACAGTATGCAGCATCCTCAAAAACTGAAGACAGAACTACCATGTGATCCAGCAATTCTACTTCTGGGTATTTTTTACCCAAAGCAAACAAAAACACTAATTCAAAAAGATATAAATGCACTCCTATGTCCAATACAGCATTACTGACAATAGCCAAAATATGAAAGTGTCCATCAATAGAAGGGTTAATTCACTCAGCTATGAAAAAGAACATAATCTTACCATTTGTGAAAACACAGAGTATGCTATGCTAAATGAAAAAAGTCAGTAAGAAAAAGACAAATACTGAATGATTTTATCTGTATGTATAATCTAAAAAAATAAACTAACAGACAAAACAGGAATAGACTCCAGATACAGAGAACAAATTCAGCTCAGTTCAGTTCAGTTGCTCAGTCATATCCGACTCTTTGCGACCCCATGAACTGCAGAACACCAGGCCTCCTTGTCCATCACCAACTCCCGGAGTTCACTCAGACTCACGTCCATCGAGTCAGTGATGCCATCCAGCCATCTCATCCTCTGTCGTCCCCTTCTCCTCCTGCCCCCAATCCCTCCCAGCATCAGAGTTTTTTCCAATGAGTCAACTCTTCGCATGAGGTGGCCAAAGTACTGGAGTTTCAGCTTTAGCATCATTCCCTCCAAAGAATACCCAGGGCTGATCTCCTTTAGAATGGACTGGTTGGATCTCCTTGCAGTCCAAGGGACTCTCAAGAGTCTTCTCCAACACCACAGTTCAAAAGCATCAATTCTTCGGCACTCAGCTTTCTTCACAGTCCAATTCTCACATCCATACATGACCACTGGAAAAACCATAGCCTTGACTAGATGGACCTTTGTTGGGAAAGTAATGTCTCTGCTTTTCAACATGCTATCTAGGTTGGTCATAACTTTTCTTCCAAGGAGTAAGCGTCTTTTAATTTCATGGCTGCAGTCACCATCTGCAGTGATTTTGGAGTCCCCCAAAATAAAGTCTGACACTGTTTCCACTGTTTCCCCATCTATTTCCCATGAAGTGATGGGATTAGATGCCATGATCTTCGTTTTCTGAATGTTGAGCAAATTGGTGGATGCCAAAGGCAAGAAGGGTGGGGGTAATTAGGTGAAGCGGATTAAGAGGTATGAGATTTCAATTATAAAATAAATAAGTCATGAGGAGGTAATATGCAGCATACAGAATACAGCCAATAATACTGTAATAACTTTGTATGGTGACAGATGGTTACTAGACTTATAGTGTTGATCACTTCATAATGTATTTAAATGTCAAGTCATTACGTTACACACCTGAAACAGAATATTGTACATCAACTACATTTCAATTAAAAAAGAAAGGAATCTTAAAAACTCCACCACACCTGGTTCTGACTCTTGTTTTTGTGAAGGTGGGAAGAACCTCAGATAGGTCATCTTGGTACTGTACTTCAGAGTCCTTGTCCGTCTCATCACATGGGCAAAGGAAAGCTTCAAGTGCTCAGTAACATTCTTTAGTTGAAAGTATTTGGTATTGAAGAAAAGGAGGGTGTTCAAGAGGACGATTGGTGAGTAAGCGCCCAGCTGTTTGCACTCCCACAAATGCTCTTCTTCAATGCGAGAGAACATGTAACCTGAACAGAACAGGGAAAAAGAAACAGCACTAAGCTCCTGCTAAAAGGGACTACGTAATTTCTTTAATTCTCAGACAGGAGGATACTAAGGAAAACACTGATTGTTCCTCTCTTTGTCCCTCTTCCTCATACATAAAAATAGAAAAAGCACTGCAAAGAAAAGACCAGATGATTCCAGTGAAACAGACATTGTGAGCCTCCCCTAAACAGTTTTAATCTATTGTTATTTTAGACCAGGGCATGGTACATTTTTCCTGTGAAGAGCCAGATGATAAGTATATTAAGCATTGTGGGCCATAAGGGCTCTGAACAACTTTGTTGTTGTGAAAGATAAGGAAATATAGACAATACAGAAACAAACAGGTATGGCTATTTGTAAATTTTATTTATGGAAACAAATCTGAATCTCATGCAATTTTCCCATGTCACAAAATATAATTTAATTTCCCCCAACTATTTAGAAATGTGAAAAAATATTTTTAGCTCCTAAACTATACAGAAACAGGCAAGAGGCTAGATCCAGCCATGAGGTGCAGTTGGTAGACTGTTGTTTGAGATCATTATGCTTACTGTTCACTGCTTCAGTTTTATTTGGCTAAGAACATTAGAAGGCAGCTCCTATGTAAAAGTTATACTAAGAGAAATTACTTCACAGTAGTTTATCTGTATTTTTCCTGAAAAGCAGAGGTCAGAAGAATTAAAATTAGTCTATTTTTAAACACAGCTTCCTCATGATATCAGTTAAACTCAGGTCTTTCCTAAATGTTCTCTCCCCAGTCTTCTTTGTTACCACCTCTCATTCTATTCTTGGCAGACTGCCCAGGAATACATTATTTGTTACTTCCAAATATAGCTTCTTAGCTCCTCCTTTGAAAGCTAAATGCATCATGCCACTGCATTCCTTTTAATGCTTCAAGGGTTCTCTGTAGCCCAAAAGAAGGGGGACCACATTTCTGGGCATTACATTCAACCTCTCCATTCACAGGTAATGAGCGTGAGAGCAGGAGTGAATTAGGGGCTTGTCCAAAAACATATGGTCATAGAAATTCAAAGATGAAGACTTAACTATCTTAACAACCAGTTCAGGGTACTTTTTTCAAACTACTGAAAAAGACCCACTGCTACCAGCGTAGCATCTGTGGCAGCTATTGGTGCAGTGCACCACTTTACCAATGCTATCCAAGACGGTTTCTAAAAAGTAAATGTAACCTTTAGTTGCTTTTTTATATCTAGTAGTCATTATCTATTCATGTACTATATGCAAGATATAGTTTTATTAAGTAACTGATAATAAACCAAAGATTTTCTCCTCAAAAGTCCAAATATAAGTCAAGACAAATGAACAATTTACAAAAGATAATCATAAAAATTAAGCAATTTAAGAAGGCATATCATGAAAAGAATCAAAATATAAGCATCCTACCATTAGGAAGTATTGTAGGTTCCCATATTTTCAAGAGTTTGGTAAGTTCAATCATAAATCTGGAATAGGGCTCAGTAAAAATGTTATCTATTCTACCATTTTCAAACAGGTACTACAAGAGAAAAAAATGGAAACATATATGTTGATACAAAGAAAACATAAAATTTTAAAAATATATGTTTAGGAATATAGTTTACCCTTAGTTTCTATCCTTACAATACTGTGAAATATTTTAAGGATACAGTTCAAAACAGCAGGATTCAAGCTAAATATCCTTTTCACATGAATTAACATTATCTTGACCACTGAGCTTATAAGGTAATGTTTTGTATTTCCTTTTAAAAACTATTATTTAAAATAATAATAATAAATCAGTACCTTTCAGTCACTTAATAAAACTGATATACTAAAAACTGGTCTTAATTCATATTTCTCAAATCATTTTTTAATTCTCAGCATCTAAGATGTACTCTTAAAAGTTTGTTTGCTTTTTAATCTAGTTATAAGATCACTTCCTGAAAATAATACAGTTGGCTAGTGTCAGGTGACCCTAGGGTACTGAAATTGTAAATCTATTTATTTGGAGGCTTCTAACCATAGCTCTCAACTTTCTGCCCCACAAGCCAGTCTTCACAAAGTTCAAGACTAATTATAGGACACAAAAGTATGCTAATTATAACCATCAAGAATCATTTCAGAGAGGAAACAAGCAATAGCTTGAGTAAATTACTGTTAAATATTTTGAGGGTGCAGGTGAGGTCAGATAAGATCACTCAGAGAAATAAAATCAGTAGAATGTGAGAAGAACACAAAGTAGCATAATTATAAGCTAAAAATCTTGGTGTCTTAAAGATCTAGTATTTTAAACATTTATCTATGACTATGTTAGTTTTCTGCTTTCTTGATCTATATAACTTGCTATAAATTTTTATTTCTACTGAAGTTTATTCTGGCTAATAAAGATTACATACCATTTCAATGTACACTTTTATAGGTCTATTTAAAGGCAATTTATGATCATATTGCCAGATTACAGTTTTGTTGTTGAAAAGTATTCATTTCCTTTTTTATTTTAATAAAGTTATTTTTACAACTTAAAAATATTATATCCTCATTATGAAAAGAGTTTAAAATATAGAAAAGGTGGAAGAAAAGTACACTCAGACTCATTACTCAAAAGCAACTACTATCAACAGTCAGGGGTTATTTCAATCTTTAAAAAATTTTCCTTTATGAATACAGAGTTGAGTTTTTATACAGTAACTCAAATATAAGTACATATAAAATACACAGGTTAAAAAAAACATCACAGGACCTCCCTGGTGGTCCAGTGGCTAAGACTCCATGGTCCTAATGCGTGGGGCCTGGGTTCAATCTCTGGTCAGGGAATTATTTAGATCCTGTGCAACTAAGGGTTCTCATGCCTCAGCTAAGACTCAGCAGCCAAATAAATATATCAATAAAATAAAAAGAAATATTAAAAAAAAATCACTTCTCCCTTAGATCAGGAACAATATAAAAATGCCACTTCTATTCAACACTGGATAGGAAATCCTAGCCAGAGTAACCAGGCAAGAAAAAGAAATAAAAAGCATTGAAATAGAAAAGGAAGAAGTAAAACTATCTCTATTTGCAGTGACATGAACATATATATAGAAAATTCTAGAGTCCCCAAAAACATGCTGCTGCTGCTAAGTCGCTTCAGTTGTGTCTGACTCTGTGCGACCCACAGACAGCAGCCCACTAGGCTCCTCTGTCCCTGGGATTCTCCAGGCAAGAACACTGGAGTGGGCTGCCATTTCCTTCTCCAATGCATGAAAGAGAAAAGTGAAAGTGAAGTCACTCAGTCGTGTCCGACTCTTAGTGACCCCATGGACTGCAGCCCACCTAGCTCCTCCGTCCATGGATTTTCCAGGCAAGAGTACTGGGGTGGGGTGCCATTGCCTTCTCCACCCCAAAAATATAATAAGAGCTAATAAATGAACTCAATAAAACTGCAGAATACAAGCAACATAAACTCAGTTGCAATCAACGATCCAAAGAGAATACTAAGAAAATTCCATTTACAACAGTATCAGAAATAGAATACTTGAGAAGAATAAATTTAACCAAGGAGATACACATTTACACACTTATAACTATATACAACTTCTGAAAGTAAAGAAGACCTAAGAAAAACATCTTGTATTTATGGATCTAGAGACAGTATTAATACACTAGAGACAGTATTATTACAACACCAATACTTCCCAAAGTAAACTACAGATTCAATGCAATCCTATCAAAATTCCAAAGGTTCAGATTTTCTTTTTTGAAGAAATGGAAAAGTCAATCCAAAAACTGTTATGAAAATGTAAGGAATCTCAAATAGTCAAAAGAATCTTGAGGAATCACACTTCCCAATTTCAAAATTTGCTACAAAGCTACAGTAATCAAAACAGTGTATATTGCCACAAGAATACTCATATGACCAAAAAGTATTAAAGGCTGAGAGTGCAAAATAAACACATACACATTTAGTCTAATGATTTCTGGCAAGGATGTCAAGAATGAAGAAAGAGCAGACTCTTCAACAAATGATGCTAGGAGAACTGGATTTTGGAAAACCAAAATCACAATAGGATACCACCTCACACCCATCAGATGGCTATTTTTTCTTAAGGATATTAACAAGGGTTGACAAGTATATGGAGATAATGTAACACTCAGAAATTGCTGCTGGCAATGTAAAATGGTGCTGTTATCTTGGAAAATGGTTTGGTGGCTCCTCAACAAGCTAAACAGTTACCATTTGACTCTAGAATTCCACTCCTAGGCATATAGTACCCAAAAGACATTAAAACGGGTGTTCAAACAAAAACTTATATATGAATGTTCATAGCAGCACTCACTATTTAGAGCAGCCAAAAGGTGGACAGAACTCAAATGGCTATCAACACTTTTCCAACAACAGAATAATTCAACCATAAACGGGAACAAAGTACTGATTCATATTACAAAATGGATGACCTTTGAAAACATTGTGTTAAGTGAAAGAAGCAAGGCATGTAAGTCCACAAACTGTAACTTTCCACTTATATGAAACATCTAGAATAGGCAAACCCACAGAGACAGAAAGCACATTTATGGTTGGTAAGAAGGGAAAGCATAATGGTTAAGAGGTTTCCCTTTAGAGAAATAAAATTTTAGAACAAGATAGTGATGATAGTTCCACAACATCATGAATGTAATGCATTATATACTTTAAAATGGTAAATTTATATTATATGTATTTTACCATACTATAATTATATTACATATACAATTTTGTAAGTTACTTTTCAAAATGTATGTCTCTAAGAGTTTCCCATGTCAAAACATATAGAAGTTATACAACCAATTCATTCCTTTAAAACTACTGTTTGATATTTAATAGTATGGATGTACTAATCATTTCATGAACACTAAGGTGGTTTCTAGTTTTCTGCTGTTAAAAACGGTACAATGAAAACACCATTATGTGTTTTCCTAGGTAATTGTAGTAATTTCTTTGTGGGAAAGATACTGATCAATAGATCTGCTAGATTGAAGAATCTATATGCACTTCAAGTTTTAACAGCCACTGTCAACTTGCCCTCTGAAAAGGCCTCCAACAGTGCACATGTGTCTTCACAAATACTTACTTTTATCAAACTTCTCAAGCTTTCAAGTTTTTTAATCCATCTCATAGGTGAAAAATTTCCCTGATTACAGCTGACCACTATTTTACATTAGAGAGGCAGCCCAACACAGTAATTGTAACACAGACCCTAAAGCTGAGCTACCTGCGTTCACGTCACAACTTGGCCCTGCCACTTACTACCTTTAAGACCTTTGGCAAGTTATTTAACTCACTGTGCCTCAGATTCTTCAGCAGAAAATGATATTAGTTCTTATACATCATAAGGGTACACTAACAATTATGTAAGTTAATATATGAAATGGGCTTATGTTAAAATATAGCATATAAAGTAAATGATTGTTAAATATTTCTGATATATTTTATCTATTAGCAATCTTTTGATTTTCTTTTTTTTTTTTTTTCAATCTTTTGATTTTCTTCTGTTACTTGACTGTTTCTTTTGCCAATTATCCCTCCTGCAGAACGTTAACAGTGGTGGTCAAGGCATTGATATTAAAGCTGTTGTTTAACTTTACATTTTTATGTATTTTCAAAACTCTTTACAATTAGCATCAGTTCAGTTCACTTCAGTTGCTCAGTCATCTCTGACTCTTTGTGACCCCATGGACTGCAGCACGCCAGGACTTCCCAGTTTATTACCAACTCCTGGAGCTTACTCAAACTCATGGCTATCGCATTGGGGATGCCATCCAACCATCTCATCCTCTGTTGTCCCCTTCTCCTCCAGCAACAGGGTCTTTTCCAATAAGTCAGTTCTTTGCATCAGGTGGCCAAAGTATTGGAGTTTCAGCTTCAGCAGCAGTCCTTCCAATGAATATTCAGGACTGATTGCCTTTAGGGTGGACTGGTGGGATCTCCTTGCAGTCCAAGGGACTTTCAAGAGTCTTCACCAAAACCACAGTACAAAAGCACCAATTCTTCAGAGCTCAGCTTTCTTTATAGTCCAACTCTCACCTCCATGCACGACTACTGGAAAAACCATAGCTTTGACTAGAAGGAACTTTGTTGGCAAAGTAATATGCTGCTTTTTAATATGCTGTCTAGGTTCGTCATAGCTTTTCTTCCACAGAGCAAGTGTCTTCTAAATTCATGGTGGCAGGCACCATCTGCAGTGCTCCAAAGTCTAACACTCATTGTTTCCCCATCTATTTGCCATGAAGTGATGGGACCGGATGCCATGATCTTAGTTTTCTGAATGTTGAGTTTTAAGCCAACTTTTAAGCATAACCGTATGTTTATAATGCCAACTTTTATAGCATAACCATATGTTTATAATGAGGAAAAAATAAAAAAGGAAACAAATTTGAGATGTAAACATAAGTAAACTTTTAAAATTCCCTATAAGGAGTAAGTTATAGGTTAACGAAAGTTTATTTCTTGCCAAAATTGCTAACAAGTTTGTAATTACTTAATTTCTGTAAGTCATCTGAGAATTTGTTAACCTACAGTATTGTTACAGAAAGTCATTTATTAATATAAACAAATAACAAGAGAAATATACCAGGAAAAAACTTTTAACAGGTTTATGATTCACCNGGTTTATGATTCACCTCACAAATAGAATATATACAGCAGAGTGTCTACATGTAAAATACTCAAATGTTTTTTATTAAAATTCCTAGCAATGAGCACATGTTTTGATTATATTCATAATCATTAATTATTAATAAATACCAAAAACCATCTTATTTCCTGATATATGTATTAACAAAATTAGGAAATGTTCTTTAAATTCTTCATATTATAAACTCCAAAGACAGGAAGTGTGGTCAGAATCTTTGCAACTTTTACCTAAGCAAAACGCCATGTTGACACACATAGAAGGTTCTCAAATCTTGCTGAAAGAATCCATAAAAATCCTCTTATATGAGACTTTAACAAATATATTTTACCATCTAGAAATTGGATCAAAATATAAGGGAAACTTATTAATTAACAGGTGCCATTTTGATTCCATGAACAACCAATGCTGCTTGCATAACCAGCTACACTTCAGATATGTTACTCATCAGCAACATACTTATTTCATGCATAAAAATGAATTTCAGATATATTAACAATGTTGATCTAAAAAACTCCAAATATTTTAGAAATTGATGAGAATTTAAATATTTAAGTACAAAGACCATTCTAAGCAACATGGAAAATATAGGAACTACAAAGGGAAATATATCCATTATGGACTATATAAAAATGAAAACTTTTTAAATAGTAAAACATACATAAAGACCAAAAGACAGAAATATACTAGAAAAATTTAATCTCATATTAGAA
>SJYQ01093664.1:332636-399597 GCA_006410935.1 Redunca redunca | reverse complement strand
TAGAATCAATATCCCTAATATAAAAGAGACTCTACAGATCGGGAGGAAAAATCCAAATGACCAACATAAAAAGACATTTTACTTCACAAAAGTTGGAAAAACACATATTCATATTGGACCCATAAGTTAACATTTTCAAAAATTCCATCAGAATAATAAACATTAGAAAGAGGACTGGTAAAGAGGATTCATAAACAGGCATCACACTGCTGGTAAAACCATAAGCTACCATAATTATCCTGGAAAGTAATCTGAAAATATCTTATAATTAGAAAAATATATGCTTTAACCTAGAAATAAAAGCACCAGTTCATTAGGTATACAAAATATTTACTGAAGCACGGTTTGCAAGAGTAAGAGAAGAGGAGGGAGAAACTCCTGAATATATAAAAGAGGAAAGGCTGAATAAATGTTATGTTTATATTCTGCAATATTATGTGACTTTCTTTTTTAAAGCAAGGAATCTGATTTATATTCATCTCAAGGGATACACAGATTGAGAATAGTAAGCTACAAAAAGTGGGTACAGTATAGGCCCCATTTTGAAAAAACTAAGCAAAATAAAAACTGTTAAATATGTACACACATGTATAAACATATATTGCACAGAAGATAATGAGATAAGTCAACACTACAATAAAAATTACCAGAAAAGAAGATATAGGTCACATATCACACTGCAAACACTGATTACCTCAGGGAGTGGGAATGGACATATATAATACCCCCTGAAATACAAAGGGAATAAAATTTGGCAAATAGAGAAAAAATAATCAATTACATTCAGAGTTCCATCACTCTAACTGGGGGCAGGAGGAGAAGGAGACGACAGAGGATGAGATGGCTGGATGGCATCACTGACTCGATGGACTAGAGTCTGAGTGAACTCTGGGAGCTGGTGATAGACAGGGAGGCCTGGTGTGCTGCGATTCATGGGGTCGCAAAGAGTCGGACACAACTGAATGACTGAACTGAACTGAAGTGAAACACTTTTCATATATTTCATTTTACTATGTTACTTATGTGAATGGCTTATAAACCACTATGTTAAAATACAGTGATACACATACACTCTTACTTTGCTCATTAATGCTTTAGTATTAAGATTTTTATGTTACTAGAAGTCACTTTGTAAACCATTTTTATTGGGGGCATAATATATAACTTTATAAATATACTATACTTTACTTTGGTGGACACTGAGGTGATTTCCAGTTTTGGGCAATGATGTCTGAACTTCAGACTTTTGAAAGATTCCCCAAAAATGAATGACTGGTGAAATAATATGAACACTCAAAAGTATTCCTGAAACATATGCTCAAAACTGCTTTTTATAAACTATGTACTAATTATCATCAACTATGAAGGTGAACCTCGATCTCACAGAACTCATATCAACAAAGAGTATTATAATTTTTTGTCTTTTGCTAATGTGATAAATATTGACATATCTATTCTAATGTGAATTTAAAGTTTACATAAGACTACTAAATTCATATAAATACATACATATATACAGAGTCACCTATCTCACTTCTTTTCTGAATTGCTATTAGGCCTATTTTTGTCCATTTAGCAATAAAATGAACCAACTTCAATTTGTTACTCTAACAGTCTTAATTAAACTTATAAAAGGTTAACGTGACTAAGACTTTTAAATCAGGGTCAGTGGTTCATTAAGAAGAGAGTTTAGGAACAATACCAAACAGACAATATATACAATACTTTCTCAGCTTAATTTACAAGTTCTACCAGAATTATTAAAAATGCAATAGTTTACATAACAACTGATTTCATACCTGCTGAATTCCAAGGCACAAGTATAAGATACTGTCTGGATCATATTTTTCACCATTTGGTCTCCGCACTTCTTGAATAAACTGGCATAAGCCTAAACTCAACTCAGCAAAAGTGCAGGACAAAATATCTTCCTTCAGCTTGATAGAGCGGACTGTGGAAAGGTAGAAAACATCTGAAATACTAACTTATAAGAAAAATAATAGCATTACTCAATTCACTAAATAAACACTGACTACACTGCCCCAGGTATTATGGTATACACTAGTGAATACATGGATTAAAGACAGATACTCATCTCAAGGCTTTTTTAGTTAAAGAAATAAAGATAATTCAGCACATATGATGTAACATTTAAATAAAATGTCTTATTTAAGTAAAATTCTATGAAAACAAATAAAGGCCATCTAATAGTGAAGAGTCATGTTAGATTCCAGAGGATATGAAAGGTGGAGAAAAATTAAACATGTAGATTAAGAATTTCAACTTGAGGATATAAAAAGATTTCCCAAAGTATATTCCAAAAAATGCTAACCATGTGAAAGCTCAATAAAACTAGGTTTCTAACATCTGAAAAATTTGGAAAACAGCAGTATATTATATCTGCCTGTGAAGAATTCACAGTATGTTTTAATGTATTAAAGGCTTGGAAGATATCTGTAAAAGGAATGCTATTTAACTTTAAGTCATATTTATTTGAATAAAGTACATTTCAGATTACATATTAACAATTTCATGCTTTTGAAAATGCTGGAAAATACAGTATGTGCTCAGCCACAAAAGTAAAAGGGTTTGGGGACATAGGAATATAGGAGAGAAGTAAAGAGGGCAGATCATGGTAAGCCTCATATATATATACATATATATATATATATAAATATATATATAAATAAAGATTTTGAAGACAACTAAGAATTGAATTGCTTCCCAGGTGTCTCAGGGGTAAAGGATCCTCCCGCCAATGCAATAGACACAGGAGACGTGGGTTTATTCCCTGGGTCAGGAAGATCTCTGAAGGAGGAAATCGCAACTCACTCCAGTATTCTTGCCAGGAAAATTCTACGGACAGAGGAGACTGGTGGCCTACAGTCCACAGCGTCACAAAGAGTTGGACATAGAGCAAATGAGCAAACGCACATATGACCTGAATTAGTTTTAGGCAGGAGAGTTACCTAATTTTATTTTTAGAGATCCTATGGCAACAGACTGGTCCACACTGTGGGATGAGTTAAAACACCCTTTCCAGTTCCTGCTTTTCCACATGTAGAAAAGACTACATGTTTCCAATGGTACACTTGAGCTTCCCTGATTTGGTTTTGCAAATTTAAATAGGTCATTCATGAGGGCAAGGACCATGTTTGACCTTTTTAACCTCAATATGTACCACCATGCTTGATATATGATAGATAGATACAGTAAGTATTTTTCTGGAAGAATGAGTAGTAGAAATGAGTAGGCATCCTGTGTGGCTACTGCATTTAGGCCTGGCAGTCCAATACAATATTACTTCTCCATTCTCACTACCCCTCCTTTCTCAAAACTGTTGTGGCTCAAAGTGCAAAGTGAAAGGCCTAGTAAACCCCCATGACATGAGCATTTTTACATCACTCTGAAGCAGAGTGATTACACTTGATCTGTGGGAACTCAGTAAGTCGGTCACAGACCACGGCAACAACTAACTGTTCCAACGAGGGTAAACTGAGGTGAAGCCAAGAATACATGCAATCACCCAGGTATCGGAGAGAAGGTACAGTTGGAAAGGGGTGAAAAATTTAGTTACACACTCATGCATTCCTGCCCTATCTCATTCCATAAAGACTTCATAAAATAATTTTTTTGTGATAAATGGTATATAAACAAAATTAAAAAGCAGAACACAAACTGAAAACAAAATTTAGAACATAAAACAAAATCCTGGAAAGAAGAAATCAAGTGATTAGGGTTCTAAACTAACACAGCGTTGCTCTGTTTGAACTGTTTATTGGGTTCCAAATTTCTTGGCACCAGAAGTGAAACCTGCAAACACGGTCAATCATATATAGCTCCCTGATGGGACAAACTACAGAAACAGCAAGGCTTTCCCAGGTACTTTTCTTAACAACAACAACAATGAAGTGTTACACTGGTTTCCACATGGGTTATTGTACAGATATAGGACTCAAAAAAAAGAGAGATTTGAGTCACTTGCACAGTGTTAGAAAAAGACACAAAACTTCTTATATTTGTATAAGAAACTCATGATCTGAAGATAATAACCTTCCCTTAATAATAAGTTCTTGAAAACTGAGAGTGGAGATTAATTTCGCTTTTTAAACATAAACTTCAAATTTTAAAGAATTTTAAATTTCCATTTATAAATTTAAAATCAACGATGATATTACAAGCAATTCAGATCATAAGGAGAGAAGTATTTTACCTTTACAGCCTGGCTCTGAAGATTCTTGAGAGACTGCATGGTCTTGGGTACTTCCTAACGGGTCAGAACACGGGCTAGATGAGGCATGTTCAACTCCTGACATGAAAAGAAAAGTAAATGAGAAGCTTAAATAAAGATGGAAAAAAATTAAGCAAAGCCAAAATCAAAGCTTTATGGGTTTTTTGACTTAGTATTTATCCCCTTGGAGTAGGTTTATGAATTTATTAATCCGTATTCCTCCCACCCCTAAATCAAGACACAAATTCATGCCACGTATTTACCGCCACATTTGAGATCCCCCTGCTCTTCCTTGGCATTTTTCCACTGAACCCAGTTCTTCCACGCGTTTACCCCATACATGTATTTCAATGTCATCCCCGACACTGAGCACCCTTGAAAGGCTCCTTGAATAAGACTCCTGGGCTCCACAGATACTATAGACTTCTTCCGTCCCTGTAAGAATTTCCAAAAATTTACAGAATATAAATTTAGTTTTGGATCTTTAAGAATCATGGTTTGCAAAGATAGAATGGGCATAAATTTACAGAAAATGGAACTCAGTATTACATCCCTGAGATTTAGAGTTCTTACAGCTAGAAAGAGTTTTAGAAGTTATTTAATCCTATCCACAGGAGAAAAAAAAAAAGAGAAAACTGAAGTGTAGAAAATAATACTGTAATAATCAATAATATTTGAGTATTTATTTACTATCTTCCAGATACTAGAATTACAAATTGAGGTATGAGGTATGAGTAACAGTTATTACACTCAGGTCTATTTAATGGAATAGATGAACAGATGGCTAAAAACAACCCTCAATCAACTCTCTAACTACACTGGAATTCAGCAATTAAAACAATAAAAAAATGTTAGAAAAATCCATGAAAGTTAGAATTAACCAACACATGTTAAGAAATCAAAAATGCAATTAGAGAATATTTTGAATTTAAGTAAAAATGAAAACAAAACATATTAAAATGTATGTAATAATGCTAAGCAGCGCTTATAAGGATATTTATATTTATTAAAATGCTTATATGAGAAGTAAGAAAGTCTGAAATCAATAAGCTAGCTCCTATGTTAAGAAACTAGAATAAAGACTACATTAAAACCCAAATTAGTAATAAAAATAAGAGCAAAAATCAGTTAAAAAATAGAGGAAAAGATTAGTAAGACAAAAAAGCTGGTAATTTTAAAAGGTTAAAAAAATTGATAAATCTCTAGCCAGAATGATTATAGAGATAAGAGTGAATGAGTGAGTGAAGTCGCTCAGTCATGATTGACTCTTTGCGATCCCGTGGACTGTAGCCCACCAGGCTCCTCTGTCCCATGGAATTTTCTAGGCAAGAGTACTGGAGTGGGTTGAGATAAGAGAGAAGATATAAATTATCAACACCTGATTCCACAGACAAAATAAAGGGTAACAAAAGAAAACTGTGAACATCCTGATGACAATAAACTAAGACAGCTTAGAAAAACTGAACAAATTTCTTGAAAGATACAACCTAACAAAGCTTGCTCTAGAAGACAAAGATAATGTAAATAGCCAGAGGAATTCAAATTATATTTTAAAAGATTCCCACAAAAAAAATTCCAGACCCAGATGACTTCACTGCTCAAGTCTACCCAAGAATTAAAGTAACTATATAAACTGTATTTCAGAAAACAGAAGAGGAACAGTTAAGTCACTTTACATCACTATTATCTTGCCAGCAAGGGCAGATAAAGTCATTACAAGAAAACTACACATCAATACCAGACCACCTGACCTGCCTCTTGAGAAACCTATATGCAGGTCAGGAAGCAACAGTTAGAACTGGACATGGAACAACAGACTGGTTCCAAATAGAAAAAGGAGGACGTCAAGGCTGTATATTGTCACCCTGCTTATTTAACTTATATGCAGAGTACATCATGAGAAACGCTGGGCTGGAAGAAGCACAAACTGGAATTAAGACTGCCAGGAGAAATATCAGTAACCTCAGATATGCAGATGACACCACCCTTATGGCAGAAAGTGAAGAGGAACTAAAAAGCCTCTTGAGGAAAGTGAAAGAGGAGAGTGAAAAAGTTGGCTTAAAGCTCAACATTCAGAAAATGAAGATCATGGCATCTGGTCCCATCACTTCATGGCAAATAGATGGGGAAACGGTGAAAACAGTATCAGACTTTATTTTTGGGGGCACCAAAATCACTGTAGATTGTGACTGCAGCTATGAAATTAAAAGACATCTACTCCTTGTAAGGAAAGTTATGACCAACCTAGATAGCATATTAAAAAGCAGAGACACTACTTTGCCAACAAAGGTCCGTCTAGTCAAGGCTATGGTTTTTCCAGTGGTCATGTATGGATGTGAGAGTTGGACTGTGCAGAAAGCTGAGCGCCGAAGAACTGATGCTTTTGAACTGTGTTGGAGAAGACTCTTGAGAGTCCCTTGGACCGCAAGGAGATCCAACCAGTCCATTCTAAAGGAGATCAGTCCTGGGTGTTCACTGGAAGGAATGATGCTGAGCCTGAAACTCCAATACTTCCTTATGTGAAGAGTTGACTCATTGGAAAAGACCCTGATGCTGGGAGGGATTGGGGACTAGAGGAGAAGGGGATGACAGAGGATGAGACAGCTGGACGGCATCACTGATTCGATGCACATCAGTTTGGGTGAACTCCAGAAGTTGGTGCTGGACAGAGAGCCCTGGTGTGCTGTGATTCATGGGGTTGCAAACAGTCAGACATGACTGAGCAACTGAACTGACTGACTGACTGACACATCAATAGATCTTTTAAACTGACATACTTAAAAACTTATACCAGCAAACTCAATTCAGCAATATATATAAATATAAAAACATCAAAAAGAGAGTAGTGTTCATCCCATAAATGCAAGGTTAAGTTTATCACTGACAAAAATCAATGTATTTCACCATTTAAAAAGACTTACAAAAGAAAAATCAGATGATCATCTCAAAAGACCACCTAAGTTCAAAACACGATCACAAAAGCTGAGTAAATCAGAAGAGAACTTCCTAACCTTGATAGAGGTCATCTATGAGAGAGACTGCCATCTACAAGAAACCTGTATGGTGGTCAAGAAGCAACAGTGAACCAGACATAGAATAGTGGACTGGTTCCAAACTGGGAAAGGAGCATGTATACTGTATGACAGCTGTATACTGTCACCCAGCTTATTCAACTTATATGCAGAATGCTGGTCTGGATGAAGCGCAAGCTACAATCAAGCTTGTGGGGAGAAATATCAATAATTTCAGATATGCAGATGACACCACCCTTATGGCAGAAGGCAAAGAGGAATTAAAGAGCCTCTTGATAAAGGTGAAAGAGGAGAGTGAAAAAGCTGGCTTCAAACTCAACATTCAAAAACTAAGATCATGGTATCTGGTCCCATTACTTCATGGTAAATAGATGGGGAAACAAAGGAAACAGTGACAGACTTTATTTTCTTGGGCACCAAAATGTGGACGGTGAGTGCAGCCATGAAATTAAAAGACGTTTGCTCCTTGGGAGAAAAGCTATGACCACCTAGACAGCATATTAAAAAGCAGAGACACTACTTTGCCTACAAAGGTCCATCTAGGCAAAGCTGTGATTTTTTTTAGTAGTCATGTATGGATGTGAGAGCTGGGCAATAAAAAAAGCTGAGTGCTGAAGAATTGATGCCTTCGAACTGTGGTGCTGGATAAGACTCTTGAGAGTTCTTTGAACAGCAAGGAGAGTAAACCAATCAATCCTAAAGGAAATCAACCCTGAGTATTCACTGGAAGGACTGATGCTGAAGCTCCAGTACTCTGGCCACCTGATGTGAAGAGCTGACTCATTCGAAAAAACTGATGCTGGGAAAGACTGAAGGTAGCAGGAGAAGCGGACGAGAGAGGATGAGATGGTTGGATGGCATCACCAACTCAATGGACATGAGTTTGAGCAAACTCTGATGGTGAAGGACAGGGAAGCGTGATGTGCTGCAGTCCATAGCGTCAAAAAGAGTCAGACATGACTGAGCAACTGAACAACAATATACAGGTAACACTGTATTTAACACTGCAAGGCTGAACTCTTTGTTAAAATTGGGAAGAAGCATGCAAGTCTGCACTCATATTAAACACTGATCCCAGTTAATGCAATAAATCAAAAAAAGAAAGAGGGGCTTCCTGGTGGTCCAATGGTTAAGACTCTTGCTTCCACTGCAGGTGATATAGACTCAATCCCTGTTTGGGGAACTATGATCCAACATGCCACATGGCATGGCAAAAAAAAAAAAAAGTAAAATAACAAATAATAGTTTTTTTTTTAAAAAAGAAGAAAATACCCTGAGACTGTAAAGGAAAAAATTTAAACTTTCTTAATTCACAGATAATACAACTGTATAGGTAAAAAATCCCACAGATTTTAGCTGAGCAAAATCGCCACATATAAAGTCAATATACAAAATCATCTCCACTTCTGTATGTCAGTGAAGAACACAAGACAAGGAAATTTAAAAACAGTGCTACCCACAACAGGATCAAAAATATATTAAAATATTTACTAGGTATAATTTAACAAAGTGTAACACCTGTACAATGAAACATAAAAATACTGTTGGGAGAAATTAAGATAATCTAAACAGAATAATCCAAATTGGAAAGGAAGAAGAAAAACTGTCTGTGCTTGCAGATAACACAATATTATACATAGAAAATCCTAAACACACCACCAAAAAGCTATGAGAAGTCACCAATGAACTCAGTCAGGTTGTCTGATACAAAATCTAATGCATTTCTATATACTAACAACAAACTGTTAGGGAAATTTTAAAAACAATCCCACTGACAACTACATCAAAAAGAATAAAATACCTAGAAATAAATCTAATAAAGAAGGCAGAAGACCTGACTCAGAAAACTGTAAGATGATGAAGGAAACTGAAGATTAAACAAGTAAATGGAAAAATATATCATCCTCATGAATTAGAATAGTGTAAAAATAATGATACTACCCACAGCAAATGACAGATTCAGTGCAAACAATTCAAAATACCAACAGCATGTTCCAGAGAACTAAAACAAACGGTCAATTACATGGTCACTTAATTTATGACAAAAGAGGCAAGAACATATAATGGAGAAAAGACTGACTCTTCAGTAAATGATATTAGGAAAACTGGAGAGCTACATGGGAAAAAATGGAACTGAACTACTTTCTTACACCATATACAAAATTAAACTCAAAATGGATTAAAGATGTAAATGTAAGACCTGAAACCATGAAACTCGTAGAAGAAAACACAGGCAGGAAACTCTAGCATTGGTTTTAGTAATATTTTTCTAGATCTGTCTCTTCAGGTAAAGACAAAATAAGCAAAAGCAAAGTAAAACAAAATAAAAATAAATAAACAAGTGGAGACTCATCAAATAAAAAGATTTTGCATACCAAAGGAAACTCTCAACAAAATGTAAAGGCACCCTACTGAATAAGAGAGGATACTCGCCTACGTATCCAGAAAGGAGTTAATATACAAAATATAAAAAGAACTTAGAGAACTCATAAAAAGAAAAAAAATGCAATTAAAAAATGGTCAGGGGAGCTGAACAGACTCTTTTCCAAACAGACTGCCAACTGACATTTGGAAAGATTCTCCACATCACTAATTATCAGGAAAATACAAATCAAAACCAACACGAGATATCACTTCACACCTTTCAGAATGACTATCATGAAAGGGACAATAAAGAACAAGTGTTGATGAAGATGTGTAAAAAGAGGAACCCTTGTGCACTCTTGGTGGGAATGTAAATTGGTTCCACCATTGGGGAAAGTGGCATGGAGCTTTCTCAAAAATTAAAAATATTAATAGGACTATCATTTGATCCAGAAATTCCACTTTTGGGTATTTTCTAAAAGAAAACAAAAATGCAAGTTCAGAAAGATATATATACACCCCTATGTCCACTGCAACATTACCAACAACAGCTAAAATGTGGAAAGAGCCAAGTGTCCTACATGAATGGACAAAGAAGATGTGGTGTGTAAACACACACACACACACACACACAGTTACATGCAATAAAATTATTAATCAATCACAAAAAACGAATGAAATCTTGCCATTTGTGACAGCACAAATGGACCTAGAGAATATTAAGAGAAAGAAATTGGACAGAATGTAAATACTATATTATTTCACTTAGATCTGCAATCTAAAAAAATAGGACAAATGAACAAAATCAACAAAACAGAAACAGAATCAAACATACAGAGAATAAACATGGGGTTGTGAGAGGGGAGGGTGCTGGAGAGATGAGAGACACAGGTGAGGGAGATTAAGACGCACAAACTTCAGTCACAAAGCAAGTGAGTCACAGTCAGGTTAGGACACGTACAGCGTGGGGAATACAGTCACACAATACTTATGTAATATCTCTGTATGTTGACATATTGTAACTAGACTTACCCTGGTGAACATTTTGAAATATGTAGAAATGTCCAATCACTACATTGCACTCCAAGAACATAATGTTATGGGTCTATTATATTTCAAAACCAAACAAATTCTTAGAAAAAGAGATCAGATTTGTGGTTACCGGAGGCACAAGGGAGAGAGAGGTGGAATTGGATGAAGGCAGTCAAAAGGCACAAATTTCCAATTTTAGGTAAGCAAGTACTAGGGATATAATGTGTAACATGATACATATAATGAACACTTCTCTATATTATATATGAAAGTTGTTAAGAGTAAACCCTAATAATTCTATTAATAAGGAAAAAACTTTTTTTAAAAAATGTCTTTAATTCTTTATCTATATGAGATGATGTGTGTTTACCATCTTATTCTTGTATTCATTTCATGAAATGTAAGTCAATCAAATCATTATGCTATATACCTTAAACTTATACAGTGCTGGATGCCAAATATATTTCAGTAAAACTGGAAGAAAATAAAATGAATCATGGAAATGGGGGGGAAAGTTGTTTTTCACAGTTAAGAAAAGAAAAAGTCACAGAATAGGAACAACTCATATTTGATACAAGAATTATATCCATAAAAAAAAAAAACACAACTCCATAAGACACCTAACACCCCCCAATGCTCAACAGTTTTGAACACACACTTTATCAAAGATACACAAACAGCAATATACATTTGAAAAGATGCCCACACATTAGTCATGAGGAAAATACAAATTCAAACATTAAATTAATATCACTACACATTTACTAGAATAACTAAAATTAAAAATTGATAATACCATGTGATGATAATTGATTATAATTGATAATAACTGATAACAACTGATAATAATTGCTATTCTCAATAACAATTGATAATTGTTAGTAAAGTCATGGGGCAGACAGAACTCCCAGACTGCTGGTGGGAATTCAAGATGGTACATCCACTTTGGAACACACTTTGTCAGCTTTCTTACAAAGTTAAAAATACACGTCAGACCTCACAATTCCATCCCTGGGTATTTTTCCCCAAATGAAAACATATATTCTTCACAAAGATGTTTATATTAGAATGTTCACAGCGGCTTTACTTAAAAACACCCAAACCGGAAATAACCCAAATATCCATTAGCTATTGAACAATTATATAAACAGTAGTTTTTCCATAAAATGAAATAATCAGAAATAAAAAGGAATGAGCTAGTGATACATGAAACAATATGGATAACTCTCAAAAACATTATGCTAACTGAAAGAACCAAGAAACAGAAGAATACAAATTATATGACTGCATTATATGAAATCTTAGAAAAGGTAAAGCAGTACCATTTCACAGCAATCCACAAAGCAGATAAGCCAGTGGATGTCAGGAGCTGGAGATGAAGACTGACTGGAAATGGTAACAAAGCAAATTTTTTGCACAAGGAAAGTATTGTGATTGTGGAGGTAGTTATGTACTGTATACATTTATCAAAGCTCATCAAATTGTACACTTAAAATTTATGAATTTTTAAATGTAAGTACAACTCAATGGAGTTTCTTTTTTTTTTTTTTTTTTAGGCTATTATTGTTTAAATTTTAGTATGAGAAACCCCAGTCACCATGAAAAAGTCTTTGTGTACTTCACTATTATAACTGTACTAAATAAAACAGCAAAACTCATTATTATATTTAAAAGCTAAATTTAGAGACTTTTAAAAAAAGAGGAAAGTCTATTAACAAGAATTATAAAAGACAAAACAGAAAAATCCTTAAATTGTGGAAAAAGTCCCTCTTAAAGAAATGTAAAATAAAAGATATGGTTTTTTACTTCAAAAAACAAAAACATGAAAATTCAAGATTGGGAAATAATAAATAAAACAAAGTGCTAAAAAAATTAAGCTACTGCTTACTCTTCGTCTGGGCTGGGGGAAGCCATCTCTGTGTCGTCTTCTTGTTCGGGAACGTACCTGGATTCCCTGTCCTTTGTTCAGTGGGTCAAAGGATTCTGTGATAACCAGGAGAAAGCATAATGTGAGATAAATAACTTTAGTTAAATAAAGTCTCAGACTAGAGGAGGAAACATCAGGTAATCATCACTGTATTATTTTGTTTTGATAAAACACAGATTTTACTTGTCTACTTAAGGAAACAGAGGAGATACAGCATGAATAAAAGCTTTATTAACAGTCGAGAAAATGTCCTATATGATTACTGTGGCAAAGTTAAAAATAACAACGAAAACAAACTAAACTTTTGTAAAGAAGAATATGGTATGCATTAATACCTTCAAAGTCAGGGACCATTTGTGCCTTTAAATACTAATCATACATTGTAACTGCTTCCAAATGTCGATTCAGAGTTGTACCAATCTTCTAAAAAAGGACTTTCAGCAGTCAGGTTACAGTGAACAAACCTGAGGGGAAATCTGCTTCCAGATCTTGTTCAGTTTCTCCTTTTGAGAACTGCTTCACTTCTAAATCAGCCTCTTGCACAGTATTTGACTTTAAGGCATAATGATTTAATTCTTCCTCCCAGCTATGCGGAGTAGATACTGCCTCTGATTCAAGATCACCACTATAAGTACTTCCTTGGTCTGAAATAATAACAAACAAACAAGCCCTCAAAATGAAATAAGACTCCTGACATGTTCATACATCTCCCTGAAATCCTAAGTAACAAATAGTCAGGTATAGTTGCTGGACAATTCCGTAGTTACCTTCAAGAATGAAGCAACTTGTTCACCAGAATCACAGAAATGGATTTATGTTCTTGGTGTACACTTTAGTACATTAGCTCAGTTAATCCCTAAAACCAGTATCTGAGGTAGCTTTTATCAGTCTCTTTATAAATTAGCACAAATTCACAGTTCTCTGATGCCCCCTACAAATGGCTTAAATTATAAATATTAAATCCAAGGTTGCTAATACTTTATGGGTTTGCATCACGAACAGAGATACAATATTTCTAAGTTTCATAATATATTTACACTTACAAACCTTTTTCAAATATCTTGGTGTCTAAAAAGAGTTCCTGTTCAGAAGTTTGGGATTCTAAAGAAAAAGAAAAGCACATAATGTCAATTTATATGTATATGTGAACAAACTGCATCTCAAATGAAATGACTGCAAAATACCCTGCATATGCAGAATGAATGATTCATTAATAAAAATTAAGCATTAGCGTAAATACAGTTAAATTACAACTGGGTAACAGTGGTTACATTTCCAAATAGCAGTATGAAAAAAGTCAAGGCAAGAGATGTTTATTTTGGATTCTATGTTATCTGAAATTTCTTTTTTTTGCTTTTACTTTTTAAAATATATTTTAAAAAAATTTTTATTTAAGGATAATTGCTTTACAGAATTGTTTTGCTTTCTGTCAAACCTCAATATGAATCAGCCGTAGGTAAACATATTTCCCCTCCTTTTTGAAACTCCCTCCCATCTCCTGCCCCACCCCACCCCTCTAGATTGATACAAAACCCTTGTTTGAGTTTCCTGAGACATATAGCAAATTCCCATTGGCTATCTATTTTACATATGGTAATGTAAGTTTCCATGTTACTCTTTCCATACATCTCTCCCTCTCCTCCCCTCTCCCCATGTCCGTAAGTCTGTTTTCTATGTCTGTTTTTCCATTGCAGCGCTGTAAATAAATTCTTCAGTACTATTCTTCCAGATTCCGTATAAATGCGTTAGAATACAATATTTATCCTTCTCGTTCTGACTCACTTCACTCTGTATAATAGGTTCTAGGTTCATCCACCTCATCAGAACTGACTCAAATGCATTCCTTTCTATGACTGAGTAATATTCCATTGTGTATATGTACCTCAACTTTATCCAGTCACCTGTCGATGGACATCTAGGTTGCTTCCATGTTCTAGCTATTGTAAATAGTGCTACAATGAACAATGGGATACATTTTTGTCTTTTTCAATTTTAGTTTCCTCAGGGTATATGCCTAGGAGTGGGACTGCTCGGTCATATGGTGGTTTTATTCCTAGTTTTTTAAGGAATCTCCATACTGTCTTCCATAGTGGCTGTATCAACTGACATTCCCACCAACAGTGCAAGTCTTCCCTTTTCTCCACTCCCTCTCCAGCATTTACTGTTTGTAGACTTTTTGATGATGGCCATTGTGACTACTGTGAGATGATATCTCATTGTAGTTCTGATTTGCATTTCTCCAATAATGAGCAATGTTGAGCATCTTTTCATGTGTTTGTTAGCCATCTGTATGTCTTCTCTGGAGAAAATGTCTTTTTAAGTCTTTTTCCCACTTTTTCATTGAGTTGTTTGCTTTTCCGGCATTGAGTTGTATGAGCTGCTGGTGTATTTTGGAAATTAATTCTCTGCAATTTGTTTCACTTGCTATTATTTTCTCCCATTCTGAGGGCTGTCTTTTCACCTTGCTTATAGTTTCCTTTGCTGTGCAAAAGCTTTTAAATTTAATCAGGTCCCACTTGTTTACTTTTGTCTTTGTTTCCGTTACTCTAGGAGGTGGGTCACAGAGGATCTTGCTTTGATTTATGTCATCAAGTGTTCTGACTATGAAATTTACTTTTTTAATAACAAACACACACAATGTCCTATTTACTCATAGGTTGAAAAATCTGTTTTACATTGCTTCCCCCCTGAAAAAAAGATTTACCATGAAATGGAAAACAGACTTAGAATATAAATATATTAGCAATCAGCACATGAAACGAAACAGAACAAAGTTCTCTCAATTATAAACTACCTTATTATTAATACTTTTTCTTTTTTGGTTGTACCACACAGCATACAGGATCTCAGTTCCCCAACCAAGAATCAAACCTGTGTTCTCTTCAGTGGAAACAGTCTTAACCCCTCGACCACTAGCGAAGTAAGTCCCTATAAACTACTTTAAAAGTAAAGAGTTTAGGGCTTTCAGTTCAAGATGGTGAAGGAAGCATGCTCATCTCCTCCTATGACAGCACGAAAATCGCAACTACCTACTGAATAATCGACAGGACACAGGGACGCGCGAAAAAAAGATAAGCCACATCCAAAGACAAAGAAGCTGCAGTGAGGAGGAGTGGCACAGTCACAATAAAATCAAACCCCATGCCCGGCAGGTGGATGACCCACAAACTGCAGAGTAATAGTACCAAAAGAAGTTCTCCCACCGCTGTGAAGGTTCTAAACCCCACATCAGGCTTCCCAGCCTGGGGCTCTGACAAAGGGCCTGGGAATCTCCAGGCAATCTGGCCTTGAAAGAAAGCGAGATTTGATGGAAGGACTTTCACAGGACTGGGGGAAACAGTACTGCAGTCTTGGAGGATTTTGCACAAGCAAAATCTTGTACACACCAAGACATAGAGGGAAGGAGCAGTGACCTCACAGGAGCCTGAACCAAAAACCACCTGCTAGTGTTGGAGGGTCTCCTGTGGAGGGATGGGTCAGCAGGGGCTCCCCAAAGGCACGGGGCACTGGCTGCAGCAGTCAGGACGGTCTCCTTCGGCATAAGCCCCTTTAAAGGCCACCGTTAACCTCCAACCAGTCCATTCCGAAGGAGATCAGCCCTGGGATTTCTTTGGAAGGAATGATGCTGAAGCTGAAGCTCCAATACTTTGGCCAACTCATGCGAAGAGTTGACTCACTGGAAAAGACTCTGATGCTGGGAGGGATTGGGGGCAGGAGGAGAAGGGGACGACCGAGGATGAGATGGCTGGATGGCATCACGGACTAGATGGACGTGAGTCTGAGTGAATTCCAGGAGTTGGTGATGGACAGGGAGGCCTGGCGTGCTGCAATTCATGGGGTCGCAAAGAGTTGGACATGATTGAGTGACTGAACTGAACTGAACTGATTAACCTTACCATTGAGCCTGTGGACCCCAGGGTTGCGTCACCTCAGGCCAAACAACTACCAAAGAGGAAGCACAACCCCACCCATCAGCAGTTAATCGGATTAAAGCTTTACTGACCAAGGCCCTGCCCACCAGAGCAAAACCCAGTTTTTCCCACCACCAATCCCTTACATCAGGAAGTTTACACAAGCCTCGTAGCCTTCTCCATCAGAGGGCAGACAGAAGAAGCAAGAACTACAATCCTAAAGCAGCTAAAACAAAAACCACATTATAGAAAGTTAAACAAGATGAAAAAGCAGAAAGCTATGTCCCAGATAAAGGGACAAGATAAAACCCGAGAAAAACAACTAAGTGAAATGGAGCTAGGCAACCTTCCAGAAAAAGAATTCAGAATAATGACAGTGAAGATAATCCAGGATATCCAGAAAACAATGGAGAAGATGCAAGAAATGTTTACTAAAGATCTAGAAGAACTAAAGAACAAACAAACAGAGATGAATAATACCCTAGAAGGAATCAATAGCGGAGGAAGAAGAACAGATAATTACCTAGAGGACAGAATGGTGGAAATCACTGTTGTAGAAGAGAATATAGAAAAAAGAATGAAAAGAAATGAGGACAGCCAAAGAGATCTCTGTGACAACATTAAACACATCAACATTTGCATTAGAGGGGTACCAGAAGGAGAAGAGACAGAGACAGGATCTGAGAAAATATTAAGAAATAATAGATGAAAACTTCCTTAACAGGAAAAAGAAACAGTCATCCAAGTTCAAGAAGCACAGAGTTCCAGACAGGATAAACCCAAGGAGGAATACATCGAGATACACAGTACTCAAACTGACAAAAATTAAAGACAAAGATAAACATTAAAAACAAGGGAAAAACAACAAATAACAAACAAGGGAACTCCTATCAGGCTATCAGCTGATTTCTCAACAAAAACTCTACAAGCCAGAAGGAAATGGCATATTTAAAGGGATAAAAGGAAAGAACCTACAACCAAGGAAACTCTATCCAGCAAGACTTTCCTTTCAGATTTGATGGAGAAATCAAAAGCTTTTCAGACAAGCAAAAGTTAAAGGGAATTCAGCACCATCAAACCAGCTTTACAACAAATGCTAAAGGAACTTTTCCAGACAGGAAACACAAGAGAAGGCAAAGATCTACAGAAAATAAACCCAAAATAATTAAGAAAATGGTAACAGGATCAAATGCACTAACCAAAAAACAGACTGGCTGGATGGATGAAAGTATGTACGTGTTTGCATTTCCACTTACTACATCACTCTGCTTGACGCCCCAAACTGCATGTAATTATTTTATACTGTTAGGTTAATCATGTTCCCATTATGGTTTGCAATTGTAATTATGTTTTATTTTTTTGTCTGGATATTGACTGTGAAAACTGATAAACATCTTTCACTACTGTGATTATGTAACTTTCACCAGTGATTACTCAGTCAATACCATGTATCATGATTGGTCAACAGAAAAATAATAGAACTCTGTAGCATCAAAACTACCATTTAATAGAAAAACCTGTAAACACTTTTGAAAATCCAGATGCTTATCAGAATTATCTTGGATTTTTAAAATATTTATTTATTTGGCTGCACCAGGTTTTAATTGCAGCACGTAGATCTTCAATCTTCTCTTGCAGCAAGATCTTTAGTTGTGGCATGGGAACTCTGACTTGTGGCATGTGGGATCTAATTCCCTGACCATGGATTGAACCCAGGCCCCCTGCATCGGAAGCACAGAGTCTTGGCCACTGGACCACCAAGGAAGTCCACTATCTTGGAATTTTTTGAAAAATACAAATGTACAGGTATTGCTTTTTTCCCTCCAAAGCTCCAGATATATTTCTAATGAGTGGCCATGTTTAAAAAGAACTGGACTGTAACTTTTGTTGTTGATGTTCAGAGTTCCTCAGTCGTGTCCAACTCTTTGTGACCCCATGAACTACAGCACGCCAGGCTTCCCTGGCCTTCACCATCTCCTGGGGCTTGATCAAACTCACGTCCATTGAGTCAGTGATGCCATCCAACCATCTCATCCTCTGTTGCCCCCTTCCGCTGCCTTCAATCTTTCCCAGCATCAGGGTCTTTTCCAGTGGGTCAGCTCTTCACATGAGGTGGCCATAGCACTGGCACTCCAGCATCAAGTCCTTCCAATGAATATTCAGGGTTGATTCATTTTGGGACTGATTGGTTTGATCTCCATGAGTCCAATGGACTCTCACCAGGACTACAGTACAAAGGCATCAATTCTTCAGTGCTCAGACTTTATTGTCCAGCTCTCACATCTATACATGACTACTGGAAAAACCATAGCTCTGACTATATGGAACTCTGTTGGCACAGTGATGTCTCTCTTACTTTTATCTAGTTTGTTTCACTTTTGGTATTTCATATTCAGTGCTCCCATTTCATTTAGTTTATGTTTTCCAATTTCTCCACCTCTTCTGGTTTTTTTTTTTGGATGTTCTTTCTCAAGTGCAGTAGAAAAGCTTTTGTATACATATATATAAGTAATACATACTATATATATATTTTAGAACTTAGGAATTTTCACCTAACTAAAAAATTTATGACATTTTAATTCCACTTGTTTGACTTAGAATGAATAAATAGAATGCTAGATTTCTAGCTAAAAAAAACAGATATGCAACAAGAAAAGTTTTACTGTATAGAACAGTAAACTATACACAGGAAACTATAATCAACATCTTGTAATAACCTATAATGGATAATAATTTCAAAAATATTATATCTGTATATGTATAACTGAATCACCTTGCTATGTGCCTGAAACACTGTAAATCAACTAAATGTCAATAAAATACATATATTAAAAAATAAATATAAAAAGTTTAAAGATTCAGAGTATTAAAAACTCTGATTTTTTTAAAAACCAAGGAAAACTCTCTCCCTTCCCTGAAATCAAAGATAAATGAGCCAGATGAATTAATTTTTCCCCCTGTTATATTTCTAGACCATTTGATTTTACTTACACTATGATGATTAAAACTGGCTTAAAGCTTAAAGTTTTTCTGTTTGACTCCAATGCAAGTTAAGGCAAACTACAATATTTGTACAGAGGAAATATCTGATAAATGCTGACTATTAATGTGACTGAAGAAGCCAAGTTAAAATGAGGTTTATCATTAAAAATTGCCTGAACTTCCAAAATAAGTATCAGATATTAGAAGATCAACTACAGGAGCAATATTCTAAGACATTAACATCCATATATAAATGAGTCACAACTATCAGATTATATACCAAAGAGCAAAATGAGACCAGAAACTTTGGAATAATGACAAAAAGCTTTTTCTCCATCTCATATATGATTTTAAAATATAGTGGCAACCCAATCGAAAAGTTGACAGTAGTTTTTTCAAATGCTAAACTGTTCATAAAATCTCTACAATGTATTATACAAAATCAGAACCCAGTGGCTAACTTTCTAAAAGCCATCATGGGAAAAAAGTTGTCAGAAAAGAGTAATTTGTTGGCTCATCAATGATATGTGAAAGTTCAGTTCATTCACTCAGTCATATCTGACTCTTCGCAACTCCATGGACCAGAGCACGCCAGGCCTCCCTGTCCATCACCAACTTCCAGAGTTTACTCAAATTCATTTCCATTGAGTCGGTGATGCCATGCAACTCTCTCATCCTCTGTCCCCTTTTCCTCCCACCTTCAATCTTTCCCAGCATCAGGGTCTTTTCAAATGAGTCAGATGGCCAAAGTACTGGAGTTTCCACCTCCAGCATCAGTCTTTCCAATGAACACTCAGGACTGATCTCCTTTAGGATGGACTGGCTGGATATCCTTGCAGTCCAAGGGACTCTCAAGAGTCTTCTCCAACACCACAGTTCAAAAGCCTCAGTTCTTCGGCACTCAGCTTTCTTTACAGTCCAACTCTCACATCCCTACATGACTACTGGAAAAACCATAGCCTTCAGGAGACAGACCTTTGTTGGCAAAGTAATGTCTCTGCTTTTTTTGCCTTTACAAATAATTCACCTGTACATTTCAACTACCTTAAACACTGTTTCCTCCATCTTTTCTTATGATTTTATCTCTTCTTTCATCCATAAATCCCATAAATCAAGAAGATGCTAATTAAGGCTGGAAACCATTCTGGAATACATGCTACTGAGTTCTAATCAAAATCCTTTCTTTGGAGTGAGACGGACCTGGATTCAACTTCTGGTTTCATTATTTCCTGATTGTATAACCATGGCTAGCCTATTTTCCAAAAGAAGAATCTAAAGTAAACAATACCTCCCTCATGGAGTAGTTGTGAAGACTGAATGAGGTGATGTATACAAGTGCATTTAGGACAATGCCTGGGGTACAGCAAGGACAAAGATCTTAACTACGGTTATTATCATTATTATACACTCATAAAATGGGATTTATCTATAGGCTATTTTGAACTAAATGGTTTTCCATCCTAACATTCTATTTACCTTCTACTAACAAGCTGACTATTATACAACAGGAAGTTTTATTTGTGGACCAGGGACTGCCCTGGTGGCTCAGTCACTAAAGAATCTGCCTGCTATGCAGGAGACTGCCTTCAATGCAAGACACCCGGGTTCAATCCCTGGCTTGGGAAGATCCCCTGGAGAAGGAAATGGAAATGGCAACCCACTCTAGTATTCTTGCCTGGGAAATCCCATGGACAGAGGAGCCTAGTGGGCTATAGTCCATGGGGTTGCAAAGAGTCAGACACAACTGAACAACTGAGCACACAGGCTTTGACAACAAGTATAAAACCAGAATATGGTCATGAAACAGGGATTTGTATGTTATTTTTCTGGAAACATTAAGAACCAGAAATTATATCAAAACTTAGTATTTTTTCCTAAACTGCATAGAGTTTCAGAGATAACAAGTTTAACAAGCCCACAGACTTGGTATTTAAACACAAGCTTTTAGACTTAGTGGCTGAACAACAGCAAAAGCTTTTAGAAACTTCCTGACTGGCTAATACTTAAAATTACTCTTCCACTTTCATTGACCTGAAAATCTGCAGATGTGCTTTTCTTTTTTTTTCCTTTAAAATCATACCAACCTCCCTGAGATAGAGTCTTCTCCTTCTCTTCATCTTCTGCAATCATTTCTGCCATTTCAAGGAGATCAGCTTCAAAAGGATGTGAGGGAAGCTTTTCCTTAATGTCCTCAATACTCTCGGTGACTTTATCTTCGTTACCCATTGCAGATGGAATAAGCAAAGGGACAGGCATCTAAAAGACGAAGGACAGACTGAAGAGTTCCTTGGGAAGTAAGTCTATAATAAAAACTATTACTTTGAGATCATTTAAATACAAAAATAATAAACAAATCCAAGACATTCTATGACCAACAATTAAAACAGCCTTGCTAGTTTGTTTTTATAAGACTACAGTCTCTTAAATAAAAATTCAGTAAGTGCTTTTCAGACACTCAAAAAAAGTATCTCTGAATCCTTTAAAAGAACAATTAAGCAATTCATTTTTATTTTTGATTATATTTCTTGTTTAATGTTTTCACACAAGTGTTTCTCATAAGAATTCAGTACCAAGAAAATACGTATTTTCTGATAAGACATGAATACATTTTTCTTTCATAAAAAGTCAGAATCCTGGAAATCACAATACTCCTCTTTTCAGCCATGCTCAAATCTAAGATTCTAACACACACCATTTCCAATCTTTTTCTATGTTAGTGGTCTTATTGTGTTTAAAATATTTTAAAAAACATCATAATCTTATCTGAGAAGGCAGGGTACAATCAGAAGCTGTCCTTTATATACTCTATGTTCAAGTAATCGAAGTAATATGATGATATCCAACATAAGTCAGGTATATTTTACCAACAAGTGAAAAGATTTTATGGAGCTGCCAAATCTTAATTGAGAAAAATGTGCACTAAATTAGCCTTAACCTCTGAATGATTACTCACTGGAACTGGAATTCCAAATGGGACTGGTGCATACTGAGTATAAAGATGAAGAGGTATAGGTACAAACACCGGTACTGGAACTGGCACCACAATAACTTGAGGCTGAGTTGGAGTGTCTTCTAATAAAAACAAAAATAAAAGCAAAAACCCACACAAAAACAAAGAGGGTTAGAAACAACATTTTAATAAAAGATTTTTTTTTGTACTTCAAAAGAAATATCCATGATACTAGGGTGCGTCCCAGGTGACTCAGTGCGTAAAGAGTCTGCCTGCAATGCAGGAGACGCAGGTTCGATCTCTGGGCAGGGAAGATCCCCAGGACGAGGGCATGGCGACCCACTCCAGCATTCTTGCCCGGAGAATCCCATGGACAGAGGAGCCTGGCGGGCTGCAGTCCACAGGGTGCAAAGGGTCAGACATGACTGAAGTGACTGAGCATGTACCCACAGACCCATGATACTAGTAGTTCATAGAAAGGAGAAATTGGGAAGAAAGGCTTGAGTATAAAAGCACTAACAAAAGTGGGCAACACAGTCATTATCAATGACACAAGAATAAGATGAATGGTGGCTATAATCTCAATGAATAAAAGGAACAGTGATCTTAGAAGGGAGGTATAGAAAACTTAACATGAATAGTAGTGTATGTTAAAGAGGAGACTGAATGTATAGAAGGGCCCTTTTTATAAGGCTATAATACATTTAAAATCATTTCTAGTAAACAGTGGGAAGTACTACAAATTGTTTAGCACAAAGTAATGGTATAAAAATTGCATTTTAAAAGATTAATTTTGCTGCCATCTCTGCATGGAATATAAAGTATACAAAGCCACTACAATATACAGAGCTAAGACAGTACAGGCCTGAACTAGGGTGGTTATGATAGCTGCAGAAAAAGACTAAGTATTCACAGCAGAGCATCTAAGATATTAAAAAATTAAATAGAACTTGGAAACTAACTTATACATGAGTAAGGAAAAAATGGGAAGGATGGAGGCAGAAGTCATTCAATTATTTAACAACCATCTACAGTCTTTTCTGTAGGCCAGAAACATGCTGGATAACTGTAAAATCATTAATGTAAGAGAAAAGGGGAACTGAAAAGTTGACAATTTGGCTACGGTTAGAAATGGGGAATAATATGGCATCAATTTTGCCATGGTACAGTGGACATAAAAAAAAAGTTATGATTAGCGATGTCTGATAACCACGCTGTTGTTGTTCAATCAACCAGTTGTATCTGACTCTTTGCAACCCCACAGATTGTAGCACACCAAGCCTCCTTGTCCCTCACCATCTCCTGGAGTTTGCCCAAGTTCATGCCAACTGCACTGGGGATACCATCCAGCCAACTCATCCTCTGACGCCCTCCTCTCCTTCCATCTCATCCTCTGATGCCCTCTTCTCCTTCTGCCCTCGATCTTTCCCAACACTGGGGACTTTTCCAATGAGTCATCTGTTCGCATCAGATGACCAAAATACTGAAGCTTCAGCTTTAGCATCACTCCTTCCAGTGAATATTCAGGGTTGATCTCCCTTAAGATTGACTGGTTTGATCTCCTTGCTCTCCAAGGGACTTTCAGGAGTCTTCTCCTGCACCATAGTTCGAAGGCAACAACTCTTTGGTGTTCTGCCTTTATGGTCCAGCTCTCACAACCATATGTGACCACGGGGAAGACCAGAGCCTTGATTATATGGACCTTTGTTGGCAGAGTAATGTCTCTGCTTTTCACCACACTGTCTAGGCTTGTCATCTCTTTTCTGCCAAGAAGCAATCATCTTCTGATTTCATGGCTGCAGTCACCATCCGCAGTGATTTTGGAGCCCAAGAAAAGGAAGAATTATCACTACTTCCACCTTTTCCCCTTCTATTTATCAAGCAGTAACCAAGCTACATGATGCTAAACTAGGTCACTATTTTGGGATTGACGTGTACACACTGCTATATTTAAAATAAATATCCAACAAGGACCTACTGCAAAAAAAATATTAAAAATAAGATTAAAAGACACACAATAAAAATACAGGACTATCTATAGCCTTGCTATACAACATGGTTCATGAACCAGCAGCACTGACATTACTCAGGAACTTAAAAGATGCAGAACCTCAGCTCCACTAAATCATAATCTACATAGCAACATTCCCAAGTAATTCATATGCATATTCATATGAGAATATGAAGTACTGGCCTAGAGGATAACCTTCCAAATCTAAGAATCTAAGATTCCTTTCTATTTTAAAAATTCTGTGATTTTCAGATGGCAGCATGAGGAGCTCCAGAGATCCATTCCTTAGGGAAACAAGCAAAGCTGGTGAAAATCTAAAAAAATAACCATTTAAATTCTTTCGAAATTGTCCAAAGGGTACACATCAAACGGAGAAATGTTTAAGAAAATCTACTAAATACAGTAAGAGTAGGAGTCTATGACATTTGATCTACCACCTGCTCCACATCCCTGCCTCACCCAGCTCAATATGACAGAAACTCCACTCTGGAATGGATGTCACCAGCAAGAATGGGCTCCTCTTCCTTCAGCTCCCAATTCAAGGTTACTGTATCTCATCAGGAAGGGCAGGCCACCATTATTTCTTATTCCCTCAAATTCCAGGACAGAACAGTTAATTTCTCAGTGAGTATCACTACCACCCATAAAGAGAAAACCTACTACAGGAATTAAAACTCAACATTCAAAAAACTAAGATCCTAGCATCCGGTCCCATCACTTCATGGCAAACAGATGCAGAAACAATGGTAACAGTGACAGATTTTATTTTCTTGGGCTCCACAATCACTGTGGACAGTGACTGCAGCCATAAAATTAAAAGATGCTTGCTCCTTGGGAGAAAAGCTATGACAAACCTAGACAGCATATTCAAATGCAGTGACATTACTTTGCCAACAAGTGTCCACAGAGTCAAAGGTATGGTTTTTCCAGTAGTCACAAACGGACATGAGAGGCGGATCAAAAAGAAGGCTTAGTGCTGAAGAATTGATGCTTTCGAACTGTGGTGTTGGAGAAAACTCGAGAGTCCCTCAGAATGCAAAGAGATCCACCCAGTCAATCCTGAAGGTAATCAATCCTGAATATTCACTGGAAGGACTGATGCTGAAGCTCCAATACTTTGGCCACCTGAAAAGACCCTGATGCTGGGAAAGACTGAAAACAGGAGAAGGGGACAACCCAGGACAAGATAGTTGGATGTCATCACCAACTCAATGGACATGAGTTTGAGCAAACTCCAAGAGATGGTGAAGGACAGGGAAGCCTGGTGTGCTGCAGTCCATGGGGCTGCAAAGGGTCAGACATGACTGAGGAAGTGAACATCAACAACTACAGGAATAGTAAGGCTATCAAAGCCGGGGTCCGAACTACCTTCATCCCAGTTCACTTGTAGGGCAGAGATTCCATGCTAGCAGAGGGAAACTAAGAAGATCAGAAGCTCACACTGTGTCCACAATCCAGAAAAGCAGTAGCTCCAAGAGGGAAGAGGCAGTTTATAAGAAAAGAAAGCCCTAAAGCTCTTCCCAAAAGAACTGACTTTATTTGAAACAGAGTGTGGAAAAGTCCAAACCTAAGAGTGGTCTGGAAAATAACAGTTCCTCTTAACTAAGACCCTGTATATATAATTCCAAAGGCTATGGAATATGGATATATTTCCCATAATATATCATTGTCATGAATAAGGAAATCAAACGAAGCATTCATGGCATGGTATTATCAACTACCTTTTTTTCTTTGCCATAAGTAATTAAGTTAATGAAAACATCTAATCCATGGGGATACTGTAAGGATTCAATTGTGCAGTGTATATCAGCAATGAAATATATCACCTATGAAATAAAAGACAATTAATGTAAGCACATACCACGTTCTTTTCCTTTAGCAAAAATTAAACAAAGAAAACACAAGGAACATACCTGTCTGGCATTCTTTGTTTTGTGTATGTGGTTTGCAAGAGGTGGCCTTGGTCTGTGTGATGGGTTTGCACAATAAAGCTTTATTCTTCAAAAGTCTTGGCGGCTGGGAAGGTGGCAGTTTCAGGACATCTGTTTGTGTACTTGCCTAGTAAAAAAATACATCAGAAATGAAAAGCTTACTAGTTATGAGAAATATTGTATAATATTATTGGAGAAGGAAATGGCAACCCACTCCAATATTCTTGCCTGGAGAATACTATGGACAGAAGAGCCTGGTGAGCCCTAGCCCACGGGGTCGCACAGAGTCAGACACAACTGGGTGACTAACACTTCACTATATAATGTTATATTTCAAAGCATTACAATTTCAAAAGAAATGCTATACTGGAATCACATGGAAGACACAGAATATAAATATTCAATTAAATATGTAAGAAATACAAAATTCCTGAAATATCAACAGCAATAAAGGAATACCCTGATAACTAAATATTGAGTCTGAATGTATCTAATTACCAGTTCTGTTAACCAAGAAAAATACCATTTGTATTTATGAAATATTGTTGATCAGTAACGATGGTTGAGCTTAAAATCAGAACTGTTTTTTCTTGACTGAGTTAAATCTTAGAAGAACCAGTTTTAAGGTAACTAGAAATAATAACATCACTCATGATCCTGGAAGTAACTTGAGAAAAGATGATATGAAAATTGTCCCAGAGACTAGGAAACACTTTAGAAATGCCACTGTTCTAGTCCTACGTTTTTCTCATTATTGATTTTGTCCTTCTTTTAAGAGACAAAAATATTTAGCTTTAAAAAATAAAAGAATGCTTATTTATGGCATAATCTGCACTGAATGGGAAACAAACTACTTTCTACAAATACTTCATCTACAATCTGACTACATTACAAAATGCCCCCAATCCTTGTATGCCTGAATGCTGTAAAATTTAATTCTATACAATTAAAACAAAAATTTTCACTAACTACATAAAGCATTCCAAAAAACTGAAGTGCTTAAAAGACCTAGTTGAATAACCAGGAAATCCTATTACTGAACAAGATTACATGAACTCATGAAATTTATTTTATATGATAAATAAAAAATAAATGAGAGCAAACCAGCTTAGACATATTCATTCTGCGTAAGATGGAAAAGACAGTGACAATAACAATAAAAATAATAAAACTTACATCTCCAATGATTTTTGCTGTTACTGTTGGAACTGCACCTGATATAAATAAAAATATAAAATTTAGGATCTTATTATTTAAACACTAGCATTAAAAGCTGATTTTTAGAAAATAAACACAAAGTTTTATAATAAAAATATGTATTTTATTTTATTCAGGGGAAGAGTAGAATCTAAACTATTACACAAGAAAAAAAGACTTGGAAACTACAAAAACACCGTTTAATGCCACAGTAGCACATAGGGAACCACCGTTCCTAATATGAATGTGACAAACACATGAAAATGATTGCAGAGAGAAAAAAGGTAGAGGACCACTATCGTCAACCTCAAAAAGGCTAAGTAACTGCTGTCAAATCAAGTCATACCTTGTAAGACACTGTTAGAATTCACTGTGGGCTGAGCAGCAGGAGCACTTGCTAATGATACTACATTAGCTATAACTGGAGTTGAATCTTTTCTTAGAGACGGGGGCCCTGCTGAAGCAGCTGGCACCATGGAAATACTTGCTGATTAAAATAAACAAAAATAAGAAAACCTCATGTAATTTATATGAACATACATAGAAACCAACATCTTAAGATGGTTAAACAATGCTTTTAGGTTACAGTAAAATGGATTAAAGAGTCACTTCAAGATTAACTGTATTTTTTTCTATTTTTAAATTACTGAACCTTAAAAGTATTCCATGTACTTTCTCTTGCATAACTATGCATGTGGTATATAAAAAAGGCTACGTGGTTTAGATTCTATGTTCTTTGTTATAATCTTAAATGCTTTTCTAAAGAAGTCAAGATGTATATCTTCAATTATAAAACGTTAACTGCCATTCTTTCCCATGAAGTTCTAACAGAGTTTATTTGACTAAATATGCTCAGAGAAAACTGAAAGAATTTAGGGCATTATCTAAGGTGTTAAACAAAAAGGGATCTAAATGTTAATGTGATTTGAACAGAATGAAATCTACAATTCATGAAATTATTTACAACTGTTTTTCTCAATCTGTGGAACAATAGTTAGTCCCTGGCATTAACCTAAGACTAAAGTTTAAATTTACCTGCATTGTTTTGTGAAGGTGGGTCACACATACTTTGCTGATTACAGAACATCAAAATACAAAGCAGGTTACAGAAATGTTTCATTTCTCCCCGCCATTTCAAGGACTCACTGAGCTTACCCTGTCGCTTACAACCATCACATTTTGCCATCTGAAAAAAGAAACAGAAGACAGTAAAGAAGTAAGAAACAAATTATCTATGGTCTGATGAAATAAAAGGTCCCAGGTAATGAGTGAGGAAATCTGCTTAGAATTTAGATCACTAAAAGGAAGGTTAACTATCCTGGAGGGAAGGGCAATATATAGTAGGGGACTAAGAGGTACAACTACTATGCAGAAAATAAGCTATAAAGATATGGTACAACACAGGGAATATAGTCAATATTTTATAAGTGTAGTATAACCTTTCCAAATTGTTAATCACTATATTGCACACCTAATACTTTAGTATAATACTATAATTCAGCTTTTTTTTTTAAAAACAAATGAAGGTTAATGATTCTGAAATTGGAAGTTATTTATCTGTCAACAATCTTATACCTTAAAAAAGTCACATTATAGAGATGCAAAAAATAGCAATTTTTAAAAAGTGATATGGAAATAGTCTCATTTTCCTTAAACACATCAGAAGACTATTTTAAAGAATAAGTGAATAATTATAATTTTAAATATTTTAATATTTTAAGACATATGTCTTCTACAAGGAAATTAAAAAACAAAAGCAATGTAACTTCAGTGACATTAAAGTCTTTTTATATCCTACATTACACTTAACACTGAAAATCATTAATTGCCCTTTATACTATTTGAAAGAAAAAAGGGAAAAATGTGCCCTAACTTGAAAAACCCAGGAACGTGAATCATATTTACCTGACAGAGCAAAACTGTATATTTGGACATGCATTCTTCACAACAAAACTCTTCTACTTTCCCCCCTAAATTATTCTGTACCAATTTGGGAGATGTCTGTAAACAATAACTGCACATTTTACAGTGATTTCCCCAGCGTTTTGCCAAGTCATGTTTATAAAGCAATTTGCAACCTAAAAAAATCAGAGAAGGTAAAATTAACATTAGAGAGAATAATAAGTATTTACATCTTTAATTTAAATGCCCTATGATAAAGTTTACACAGTTGGGTTCTCACCAATTAGTAGATCAAGAAACCAATTTAGAGGATTGACACTACCATTTTCTTTCTTCATACAAAGTAAGACAGCAGAGCAAATGTTACAGCCCATCATATTTAAGAAAAGCCAGTTTTGTTTCATAGAACTTGTTTTCTTTGGGTATGTGATCATACACTGGGTCACAATGTAAAATGTATGTTTTTGCATGTGGTCAAGAGGTTTGAAAGTCACTAGACTAGGAGGTTAATTCTGCATGGTTTTAGAGTAAAACAAAACATTCTAAACTTAAGAGTCATCTAAATAAGGAAGACATACTGATTTGCATATTCTAAAATATAATGGATGTTTAAAAAAAAAAGTATAATCTTAGGATGCTACAAAAATTTAACAAGTTCCCTTTAGAAAAAAATATAAGAACTAAAAGATCCTCATCAATCTAATAACATTAAACGTTTTTCCCATTACCATCATCTTTTGCTATATACTTTGGGGATCTTTTCCTTCATTTTAACATCTTTATAATATGAAAGATTATACCGGAGAAGAGTGAACAAGTATAAACACAACAAAAGGTTTTGGTGTTACACACAAAGGATGAAATAGATAAAAGTTATACAGTGGCAGCTTAAATTATCAACTACTTTTGGAACAACCAACATGCTCGGTAGAGAAGATAATCTTCTATCTTTACCTTCACTACAGAATGACTTGTCAGCACCTGAGAATCGCACAGTCTCCTTTATAATTTTCTCAATTTTACAATATTCACACATTGCCATTACATTATTTATTTTCTTATATTCATCAGAACAATTTTTGCCACAGAACTGAAACATTTTACCCTGCAAAGAAATAAGATTAAGTACTAATTAAACATCTGGCTTTTATCTTGGGGAAATCTTTTTCCCTCTTACTTTCAAGCAAATAGTATAATTTTGAAAGGTGAAAAGCCAGAAGTAAGTTTACAAATAGATCATTTTATACCCAAACTCTCTATCATGTTCCTATACTTTACCTTATAGTCGAGAAGTTCTGGTTTTGTGGCAAAAAGACGGTTACAGTGCTGACACTTGAGTTTTACAACACTTCGTGCAAACCCCACATGTTGGGATTGGGCAGCAAGACGCTGGAGACCAGCTGCAGCAGAGCTACTGATGGAAGTGGGAGAAACAGCAGAGGTGTTGCCGCCTCCTGCTGACACTGTTGAACCTGTAGGGATGCTTACAATTACTTGGCCCTGAGACAAGGGCACTACTGAAGAATTCATTCCTGCTGGTTTGTTGAACAAATTCTGAAAGAAGAAACAAATAAAAAGATCAATCTACTTAATTTTTCAAGTAAGAGGGCACTGAGTACCTACCTATATCAAACACGGTTCTAGGCACCTAACATACATTTTGTGAACAGGCAAAAATCCCTGCCTTTCAGTAGCTTATAATTGAATGGGGGCAGTGTTATTTCCATCCAAAAAATAAAATAATTTAACTAATCATAATCTTTAAAGATAATATCCTCCCAATAGATGATCTAGGTAGTAAAGTATCATTTAATTTCACAGAAAGCAATTAAATAACATGCATCCAAATAGAGAGTGGACCAAAGAACCCTAGTTTATTTACTAAAACTGAGACAGAAATGTAGGCAATCCAGGCAGTTAGCAAACACCTAATAAGTTTACTTCACTACTGTAGGCTACTAACTGGCTGGAGAAAAAGAAGAGTCCTGAAGCCATACCTGGAAAGCTACCACACAACTGTAGCTGCAGAAGTTGCGTATACTTCCATCTGACATGGCTAGGTGATACTGAGGGATTGCTGAGGTTTTACAACTGTTACACTGAACCTGTACACCTTAGCAAATCAAAATAAAAGCTAATGAGTAATACATACAAATGTATACAAATGTATGAGAGAGTAAATAAATATCATACAATACATGAAAATTCAAGGGCCAAGTCATGTTGCAGGAACTAAAATTAAACTTAGTTACCTCATATGTAGACTAAAACTAACAATGTTAAAAATATTTCGGATAATTTAAAGTTGTCACAGTCTACACCCTAAAACTAAAAAATAACAAATCTTGAAATAAATCAGGTGTGAATACAGTACATTTAAAAAGCCCTATACTTTTGGTAAGGAAGATGTACAAATAAGCAAGCAAGTATGCAATCAAGATAAAAAGTGATATTTTACAACACAGATCTGAAATATTTTAATTTGCATTAAAACCAATTAAATATGGACAAAAATCTGTACTACAAAAACAAAGCAATAATCATAATTTTTTCAACTATTATATTTATAAAGTTTATGAAACCAATATTACCTGCAGAAGTAACCATTTTAACTCTGTAAGCAGATAAGCAATTAACAGAACAGAAAAGCTCTGTCTTTCCCAAGCTATTGGTATTTTCAATCATTTCTGCTGAGGATCTCAATGATTTGCAAAGCGCACATGGTGTAATTTTGGCTGATTTCTATTAAGAGAATAAAATAACATTCATTTTTACCAAATTACAAGTGAAAGCATAATTCTTTGAAATGTTTATATTTAACACTGTTGAAATATTTTAAATTAGTGGCTTCCAAACTTTTATGATTACAATCCTCAGTAAGAAATAAATTTTAGAAAATCACTCAGTAACACACACTTCTGATGTTTTGTGTTTGTGTATTAAATAAGCAGTACATAAAACTGAAAAGTTTCATAAAATAATATGTATCACGATAAGTTTGATATTTTTCCTTTCTACTCAACTTCATTAAAAAACAATGCTTTTTAGCAACTAATTTTGGGATCCATTTCAACTACAATTTTAAAATCATTATTTTAGACTTCCCTCTCAGATTGTAAAGAATCTGCCTGGAATGTGAGAGACCTGGGTTTGATTCCTGAGTTGGGAAGATTCCCTGGAGAAGAAAATGGCAACCCACTCCAGTATTCTTGCCAGGAGAATCCTGTGGACAGAGGAGCCTGGTGGGTTACAGGTCCATGGGGTCACAAAGAGTCAGACACACTGAATGACTAACACTTTCTTTCACTTCAAGATAAGCGTAAGGGGTTAAGTACAAACTATTCAATATTATATATATATAAAGTAAATTAGCTATAAGAATATATCATACAAAACTCCAACCAAACAAATCCCCCCCACTATTTTAAAAATTACACAACAGAGAATTCATGCTCTTACTCTCTTCAAAACATTGGAAGAACTTCCCCACCAAAGGTGCTGCATATAGCAATGAAATGTGAATCCAAGGAAATCAATAAACTTACCAGAAAAATTCATTTTCAAATATACTACCACTAACAATATCAAAGCACAGGGAACCCCTGGCAGTTCAATGGTTAAGACTCCACACTTCCACTGCAGGGGCCATGGGTTTGATCCCTGGTCAGGGAGCTAAGATCCCACATGCCACATGGCACAGGCAAAAAATAAATTGATAATAACAGCAAAGCACACTCTCAGCAATAAAGTGAGAGGAAACTTTGGATGTCCCAAGTGTCCATATAGACAATGAAAGAATCTGTTATCTTAAGTTCCCACTCTGTGAATCAGTAGTAAATAATGCTAAATACTATTAACATGTCATACATTCAGGATAACTTATACAAAATATCTAACACCAATTAAAAGATTTCAAGATTCCTATGTAAGACTTGCTATTAAAATAAACACATGTTCAAGTGCATGTTCAAGTGAGCACATTCTTGCATTGTGTCTTCAGCATCTCCAACCCCATTTCTCCTTTTTTCCTCCATCAGGGCTACAAATACAAACTTCATTTGTAAGAATTAGGTCAAGAGTTATCTCTGAAACTACCAAGCAGAACTGACCTTGCTTCCGCTGTGCCCTCTGAATCCCTGAATACTTACATAGCATCTATATACAGTTATATGTATATCTCCCCAAGGAACATATAGCACCTCAAAACTAAATCCACATTCTTTCTCTAAAGTACACACTAATAAGTGGAAAGTTTAATAGATATTAGGTAAATTGAAAGTAATAAACTTAAGGCATTTCAAAGTATTTCTCCTCTTGTGGACCATACTACCATCTTCCAATAGACTGAATAGAAGTAACTTTTAGAACTTGACACAGTATCAGGAAAACAGTCTTTTGGACAAAGATAAAGCAAACGAAGATGCTGGATTTTTTTTCCCATGTGAGAACAAAAACGAAGTGTTTCTAAGGAAGGATTAAATAGGAACTAACATTAAGTCCTTTAAACATGCTTGCACATTAACAAGAAATAAATGGAAACACTAGGATGTTCAAACTTTCAAGATCATTGCAAAGTTTGAAGAACAATTTAAAAGAAATTTCTCAATCAACATTATTAAATTCACCAGTTTTCATAAACTATATACAAATTTACTATTCTATGAAGAAGAATGATCAATAAACGCAGAGACAGGAAAAGTATTATCAAACTGAAAACGTAAAAAGTTCTTACTATCTTTCTTATCAATTTTAAAGTGGAATTTTAAATCAAAACTTATCAACAAAATATAAACAGTGTAAATAAAACTGCCAACACAGCTAATTATCAGAGGAATACAAATCAAAACTATACCGCACACCAGTCAGAACTGCCATCATTAAAAAGTCTATAAATAACAAATGCTGGGGAGGGTGTAAAAAAAAAAGGGAACACTTCTACACGGCCGGTGGGAATATAACTTGGTGCAGCACTGTGGAAAACTATATGGAGATTCCTCAGAAAAGCAGAAACAGAATTACCATGTTATACAACAATCCCACCCCTGTCCATACATCCAAACAAAAGGATAATTCAAAAAGATACACACATCCTTACTGTCCACAGCAGCACTATCCACAACAGCCAAGGCATGGAAACAACCTCCATGTCTGTGCACAAGGGAGTACTACTCAGCCATAAAGCAGGACAAAAGAATGCCGTCTGCAGCAACACGGATGCAACTAGAGGTTACCACACTAGGTGAAGCCAGCCAGAAAGAAAAAGACAAATACCACATGATATCATTTATATGTGGAATTTAAAATCGGGCACAAACAAGCCTATCTATGAAACAGAAACAGAATGAGGGAGGGACACAGAGAATAAACTGATGGTTGCCAAAGCAGGAGGAGGGCGGGAGAGGGATGGATTGGGAGTTTGGGATTAGCAGATGCAAAGATTAGAATGCATAAACCAAAATGATGAGACTGGGGATTTCTGGGAGATGCATTATATTTTCTTCTTCGTGCTTTTCTGCATTTTCAATACTGTTCAAAAACATTTAATGAAAAAAATTCCAGAAAGTTTCAAAAAGCAAAAGAAATTGCTTCATGTCAGCAACTATTTACATGGCATTTACAATGTATTAGATATTATAAATAATCTGGAGATGATTTAAAGTATGCAGGAGAATGTATGTAGATTATATACAATTACTATACCAATTTATACAAGGGACTTATGCATTCTCAGATTCTGGTTTCCTCAGGGTTCCTGGAAGCAATCCCCCATGGACACTGGGGTACAACTAGTACTTATAAAGCTCCGTAACAAGAGTGTTTAACATACAAGCATTTCACAAATACTATTTAGATGCAAAAATACTAACTAAGCTAATAATAAGAACTTAATATTTTTGTGACATTTTTATAAGTAATTTCTACCAAAATGGATCCTTCTGAGGTGCGGTCACATACCTGCTTATATGCGGTGACGCATGCTGAACTACAGAACTTCTTAGACTGGCCCTCTATCTGAAGCAGGTGGCACTGTCCAGAGCCACTGTAGCAGTAACCCCCACAGTTTTCACAACAGTTCATGGTGAGATTGTTAGCAGAGCGAAACTTAGAGAAGCAAGCATCACTGCAAAGTTTATGTACCACATTCTGGTAATTAACTTCATGTCGAATCTAGAAATTATAAAGTAACAACTTAGAAACAACAGGCAAAGATCACCAAAAGCTGTCGTTCAAGCACAAATACCAAACGCTTTCCCCCAGTAAAGTAAAAAAGGATAACTTACAACAGCATTCTTCTGACACATGCTGCATTTAGTTGAAATGCTATTTGTATTTATGGTAACAACAGGTTTTCTTTTCAGTTCATATGTTGACAAACACGACTGACTACAAAAATCTTTACTAGTGGTGGTATTTTCAAACTGGGCACTGATCACATCCTTTGGATTTAAAATGTCTCTAAAAACGACAACAGAGATAAAATAAGCCACAACATAATTCATTTTTTTCCTTTTTGTCAACTAGAAATACCAAGTGAAACAAGGGCAATTAAAAGTTTAGGGAAAGGGCACTGAAATTTAAACCTGAAACCTGGGTTTTCTTGAATAAACTGATAAATCTCTTTGATCCTCAAGCTCTGTTGTATAAAATGAAATGAATACATGGCTTAGTTCATAGAACTGTTGTGAGGATCAGTATACTATGTTTTAAGATAAATAGTTATCATTTACTATCTCTAAGAGGAAGAATTGTAGGAGATTCTCATTTTCTTTATTCAAGTCTCCTGTATGTTCAAAATACTCTTCAAATAACAGTACATTTGAAAAATTGAAGTCACTATCTTTTAAAATTAAGAATACATTTCAAACTACACAGTGCATATTCTATCAAGATTATATTGAATTGAACATTTTCATATCTAAGTTAATTCAATCTGTAAGCATTAGTAAAAGACAATGAAAATTAAAACTGTGATAATTAAGACTCCCTACCATTCGACCCTTTATCCCACTCCCAAATCAGTCTTATTGCATAGAAGTTTATGAGATTAGGTGCAAACCATTTTCAAAACCAGTAATTCTTTAAACAGTGTCTCTGTCCCATGAGTATACACTCACATAATAATAAATAAACTGTTATATTCATTCTTACATTTTCAACGGATTATACTAAGATAGTACTTTTAGAAAAGATTACAAATATCCCTGCTTCAATAAAGGAAAGCAGTACACAGTGGGATTCATCACAATACTGTAATTCGTAACACCATACCTCATCTTCAATACTTAAGAGCTTAACACCACTCTATTATCTGCATTTCCTCACCTTTTATAGCTATTTTTAATTAGGTTTTATTATATTTCATTTATAAGGGTATTTAATGAGCAGTTATATTGAGTCAGGGACTAGCCCAACCCTAGGCCAAGTAATGGTACAAGCACTCAAGGAGCTTGTATACTGAGACAAGCACATAAATGATATATTAAACACTGTAACAGCAGTATTCTTAAAATAGTATAATAATTTTGACAAATATATTTATATATATAAAATGTACTACTGAAATATTAGATAAGATGTGACATGAAAATTATGATATTTTATCTGAACCTTAAATAGGTGTTTTCTAGAAGGCTAAGGAGATAAGCGTTGGGGAACAGCACGGATCAAGGCAACAGAAGCACAAAAGCAGCTAGTTCTCCCGGCTCTCAGTATGTTTAACATCCGGCTGCATTACATCTTACTGTTACAGATTACATCCTATGTCAGAGTGAGAATGAGCAACAGCATTTCAGACAGCAAAAATTCAGAAATGGTACAGACAATCCTGAAACAGTTACTTCTTTGAGTGCCATTATATCTAGAAAACTGATCTATGGGTATTAATTAACACAAGTATCCTTATCCAAATTATCTCTTTTAAATGTTGGATTTGATGACAAAAGCAAAGACAGGCAAAAATGAAGAGAGGATATGTGGGAGAATGTGAAAAATGTTTTTCATATCTGCCTATTTGTTGGATTAAAATGTCAACTTACTCTAGTAATGTTTGTTTCTCTATATAATTAAAACACAAAGTAAATGTCAAAAAATCAGAAAGTGTAGGATGTGAAATTGAGTTTTTTTAAAACAAATTGTTACGTCCTTATTACTAATGAAATCTAAAGATTAAATGATTAGCCAAAACATATTCAGACTTTAGGTTAAATTCAAGATGCTAAGAGATTTGGTTAATCAAAGACTAAAAAATAAAATTGTTTCTCCAGTGATGTAGCTTCTTTCAACCCAAGTGCTGCTGCTATTATTTCTACCGGTCTACTGGCCACCTAATGTGAAGCGCTGACTCACAGGGAAAAAGTCTTTCCCTGATGCTGGGAAAGGCTGAAGGCAAAAGAAGTGGGCAGCAGAAAATGAGATGGTTAGACAGCATCTTCAACTCAAGAGACATGAATCTGAGCAAACTCTGGGAGATGGTGAAGGACAGGGAAGCCTGGCAGGCTGCAGTTTACAAGGTCACAGAGTCGGACATGACTTAGCGACTGAACAACAACATAAAAACAGCAGTAAGTTTATTAGAAAGGAAATCTTTTCTATCTCCACCTATTCAAATTCAAGTAAAAACCCTCCTTATAGGGACTGAATTACGAATTAAACCTCTTGGACTAAATGGACTATAAGGAGGGAAAATGAATGTACCAAAACAAGCTGTTAAAATGTGACACTGAGTAAATCATTTAACTTCTTTGACTCTAATTTCCTCATATTTAAGGCACAATTCATATCAATAATTTTATAATCAGATAAACCAGACTATTCCAAACTGCTGTAATGACTGTGTAAACAAGAGAGAAAAAAAGAGAAAGGAGAAGTGATGAAATGGAGATGAAAGGGTAGTTCAGAAAACGAAATGAAACAGAATACAAAGGAAAACAGAACTAATAAAACTGGTTGGATTGAGATTGAGTGAAAAAGGTACTCTGTAATAAGAGAAAGGGGGAAATGAAGACAGAAAATGAAAAAGAAAATGAAAAAAAAATGAAAAAGAAAAATCCAAGACAGAAAATGAAAAAGAATAAGCAGGCAAGGAGCACCTGAAAAAAGACCAGAGAGGGGCAAAGGAAAGAGCAGAGGATTTAAAAAGGTAGCAGAGTGAGTGAAGGGAGAGGCAGGACAGTTTAAAGTCAAAGAATGACAGGTTGAAACATGTTTGGGTAAGACCAAACGTTACAAAAGAAGAAAATGTAATCTTAAAAATAATTAAACCACATAAGATCAAATAAAACTAAGGGATGACATGCAGGTAAAAATAACCATCTCCAGATAATGGGAGGTCAATACCAGAGGTCAAAGAGATACAGTGAATTTAGATGAGAAGAACAACATGTATGGATAAGAATTAAAAAACACAAAAAGAGGGCACACATTTTAAATTCCTATGAATTTCCTATGGTCATTTTGAAATTCACTGATAAATCACTGCAATAAATATCTATGACTATTATTATGAAAAGAGAAATCACTGAAATTTTAGAAAGTGCTGATTGCTCAAGAATTAAATAAAGAAACATAAGAGGAAGTTATTACATGAAATTATTTCATGGCAAAATAGGAAACTGAAAAAAGCCTTATAAAAAGTCTAATTCTCAGGTTGATTAACCTTAGAAAGATGATGAATTTACTAAAATACAGTAATTAGATATGTGGTCTGTAAGTATTCATTTTTTAAAGCATATTTCATAATTCAAACAGTATAAATAAAGTCTACTTTTAATAAACTTAACTTGAAACATAAAGGAATGCAAATATAACTTCTGGAACATCTAACCATACTCAAATTTCTTTTAGAAGTTTCTTTCTATATGCCTTTTCCAACTGAACTAGAAGAGGGAGCATCTTTTTCCCTTTCTAGTCAGAAAAGGGCAACATCCTTGTATTGATCTAAGTACTGATACAAATAAATCATAGTTTGAGTAGCTTAATAACAGAAGCCAAATTGTTTCAGAACAAGAGCATTATTCATCTTTTTCTGGCTTATTTAAACAATATCTAATGACCACCCTGCAAAATTAGTTCATATTCCTCAAATGATCCTAAGGTCATAATTTTTTGTTGTTAAACACTGAAATGTAACCTCTGAGATACTTCAGAGATACTGAGAAGATAAAAATAAATATACTGGAATCTAATTAAAGTTAATATGAAAAGTATTAAGTGAATTCCAACTATGTAAATAAGAAATACACACAAGCATTAAATATTTGTCGGATTTAAGTGTCTATTGCCTACAGTTATAAAATACTTCAGTCATATATTACTCTAAGTTATGCAGTTTTTGTTTTATAAAGCATCTCAACTATCAGGGATGCTAAAATCTGTTTCAAAAGTATCTCTTACTATATAAAATGCACATTAATTAAAGTAAAAAGAAAGCTGAGCACCTCGCATCCTGAAAGACTGAAAGCAGCAGCAAGAAGTTTGTAGTAAACAATGTGTGATATTTCTCAAAAAACACAGAAAGGTAGAAAATTAAACAATGCACAAATTAGAACAAAGCATCTTGAAAGAAAGGAAACAGAAGATAATTTAGAATTCTGCTATACTTTGAGCAACTTGAGCAAGTTTTCTTAGTGGGAGGAGGCGGTGGGCGGGCAGGTGGAACTGTATATCCAGTGAGGCACAGTGTAGAGCAGAAGAGCTGAGTAGACCCTTTCCTCTGATAAGCAGTTTGCCCCTTCTGGAGGATTTTTTTACAACCAGAACAGGAAACTCGAACAGCTGTGGCTGGAACTGAAGGAAGCATTTTATTCATGCCAGATGACGCCAGTGAAGACTGAAAGCCAGTAGTCAACTGTGGAGCTTTAAAAAAAAAATTGAAAAAAAGTTTTACTTTTTACCATGAATTTTAAGTAGGCATCCTTTCTTTCTCTTCTAGAACTAGTTTTGAAATCCAACACTAATTATGCAATGCACAATTAAAGCCATTCTAAACAGGCAGAGAGAACTGTCTAATTTACTAATATAAGTAGGCACTTCCTCTCACTCACACTGGTCAGAATAAACAAACATGATTCATTCATTCAGTTCTGTTTCTTACCAAGAGGACTGCCACTGACTGAAAACACAGCGCTAATTTTCAGTTCCCCCTCTTGAGTTTTTTGCTGTTGGCCATGACTATACTCCTTTTAAAAAGAAAAATAAATAAATATGTAAATAAAAAATGAATACATTGTGTCTAAAGAAATTGAAACATTCAAGACATTTTACTAAGGCTATATAGGGTTGGAAAATGTTTACTACATTAGTAAGAAATAATAGCAAGCAAACTATAATTACAATGAGGGTGTAACAGGTTTATACATGCTGAGAGTTTAAGAGGTAAAAAATCAAAGTAGCTATCTAATTAGCCTACAGCACTACCAGATATTCACAAACTATTGTTTAATTCTTAATTTACTACAGTATTTTAAGTATATTTATAAAAGTAATACACACTTACTATACAAAATTTAGAGAAATAGAAATCAGAAAAAAATTCTTACAATATTTCCATTACCCCCAAACAACCAACCACTGTTATTCTTTTGGTATATTTCTTTCCAGTCTTTTCCCCTCCGGTATGTGTTTCTTAACACAGCTGTAATTATACTGAATATACCATTTTTATAAAGTGATTTTTTTTGTCACTTGAATCAATTGAATATTTGCATATTACCACAATTTACTCCAAAATAACTTCTAGTGGCTAAGTATCAGTGTTTCTAAAGGCAGATCCCAAGAATCCATGAGATCTATATAAAGGTACTCTAAACAGTATGAAAATTCTAAAAAAAATTTAAGTTTGAGTTTTTGAGTAATTTTTTATTGAATTAAGCTTATTTTCAGTCATGAATAATCTGTTGTTAGCTTTTACAATTATATTATTGCATTGTGAAACTTCTAAGTAATAGATTTAACTTTTGATTTTTTAATTCACTGTTTACCACACTGAAACTTGCAAAACCCCAAAAGATCGTATTCTTGGAATTCTCAGGCAACTCCAACATACTCCCTTTTTTGTGGCAACAGGTGTCTGTACATTACTCAAATTCAAGAAATACTGATATATATTATTTAATAGACATAACAGATACACAAGGATAAGACTGGGGTGAGGTGAGGCCCTTGCCTCAGGTATAAATTAAGGCACCAATTCTCAGTCATATTTTTTTTTAATGCAAAACTCCATGATAAAATATCAAAACTTTAAATAAGCAAAGACAGGATACCATTACTAATTCTTCCCTTGGCCTCAGTCTCCAATTTGATGATAGCCCTGTATGGCACTGAAATTATAAAACCACAACCCAGTGCTGGTCCATTTGTTTCCACACATTTGCTTTAATCATTAATGCCATGATGTACATCTTTGTGAATGCTCATACATTCATATTTAGGATTATTGCCTAAGGAAATAACCTTAAAAGTGGAATTACTAGGTAGATAAGTATATAGTAAAGGTTCTTGGTGCACAATGACAGACTGCTTTTTAAAAATTTAACTATTTATTCTAGCAATTTGTGAAAAAAGCCACTTAGTCTTTTCCCAGTCTTGCTATAATTTCCAATTTTTTCAGTATCCATTTACAAAAAAGCACTATAAGGTAATAATACTAACCTCCTATAGCATCTGTTATCAATATTTCCTCAATATGTTCTTTCAGTTAAAATTTTACATACTGAACTTCCCATGTTTATGCCAAAAAAATTGATGGTTTTAGCTTTAGTGATTCCTTCTATTTCTTACAAAGGGCTTCTCCTGGGGCTCAGACGGTAAAGCGTCTGCCTACAATGTGGGAAATGCGGGTTCGATCCCTGGGTCAGGAAGTTCCCCTGAAGAAGGAAATAGCAACTCACTCCAGTATTCTTGCCTGGAAAATCCCATGGACCGAGAAGCCCGGTAGGTTACAGTCCATGGGGTCGCAAAGAGTCGGACACGACTGAGCGACTTCACTTCACTTCTATTTCTTACAAAGTTCTACTTCCATGACAAAATGCTAAGAAAATGCTCTCATTGTTTTTATAGAGTCCTTTAATCCAGAGGTCAGCAAACTTTATCTGCAAAAGGCCAGATATGAAGTATTTCTGACTTTTCAAGCCATGCTATCACAACTACTCAACTCTGCCCTGGTAGAGCAAAAGCACCCATAGATAATATATAAATGAACGACTGTGGCAATGACCAATAAAGCTTTATTTACAAAAACAGTATACAGAAAAACAAAAACAAAACAGAAACAAAGAGGACAGGCGGGATTTAGCCTGCTGCTGGTAAGATAATTTGCCAACTCCTATTTTAATCCATCCAGGATTTATTTATTTTGATAAATAATGAACACTTTTCTTTCTCTTTCTCTGAATAGCTGGTGAATTCCTTTCACTTACAATTAATATATCAAATTCCTCTAAAAATACCTCTTTTGCTGCAATCTATTCTGCATCATTATCAGGCTACTACTCTTACGATCTCACACTATCCTAATGAAAATAACTGTGAGATGCCTAATCATTTAATAGTTTGCCATATCTCTAACTACTAGAATATACATATAATACAATGTGTGTGTGCATGCCTATTTATTCTTCTTCAAAACATAAGAAACCATTGATATTTCATCAGAATTGTATCAGAACTATATTTTACTTTAGGAGTAACTAATTTCTTACATTTTTAAAAGAAAGTCTATCCTTTCATTCAAGTTGTTTTGTATGATACAACACTTTTTAGTCACTTTGCTGTAGGAAATAGTGTATCTTTTCACTGTATTATCTAGGTGGGAAACTGATTTATAGAAATACTGCTCTGTTTTACATAACTAAAATTCAACTAGCTACTCAACTAAACTTTTATGAATTCTATTAAAGATCCTTAGCAGCAAATGATGATAATTTTGTCTCCCCTTTTCCATTATTTCTCCTAATTTCTTTAACACGTGTTGGGTCGAAAATCCAACAAGAGCTAAATAATAATGCTGACATCTGTAATTTGTGTTCATTTAGTAATTATTAACAGAAGGTTTCCATCATTTTACTTTTAAATTCAATGACTGTTATTGATCAGAGGTAGGTTATTTCCTTACCTGATCAAGAGAGTATCTACTGTAAGAAATGTATAGTGAATTACATTGAAATTTTTTTGGCATCTATCTATCTAGTCTTATTTGACCTGTTGATGAAGTTATACATTAAGAGATTTTCTAATACTGACTCATTCTAACATTCCAACATTATATAGTATATTAAGGCATATTACAAATAAAAATCTTTTCTAATCTCAGAAAATTCCAGAAAAAAAAATCAATATTCATGGGTATACTTTAATGGTCTCTAATCAGCTCTCTTTCTCAGTCTATGACAGTTATTTAAAACTTCTGATATATTCCTTAAGCCTCAAGTACATATTACTCATATAACATAGTAAAATACATATATATCTTAAGTACTCTGCTTGTACACCCCACAATGTTTTCAAGGCAGAATCATGTTTATGTTAGCATCCTCCCAAACAATGACTGATTTCACAAATATTTAATAAAAAATCAATGACTAATAACTTGAGAAGTGAAAATCTTATGACCCAAAAGCTCTCAGAAGCAGAAAAACAGATGTCAAAACCAAAAAAATCCTTTACCAGTATCTTTACTTTCCCTTTGTTTACCATAAAGTATATATCAGTATTACAAGACAGTGTTTCAGAAATGAAAAACCCAGATTCTATAACAAGTTAACTTGACATAGCTAAAGAACAAGCTACAACATTACTACATCCTACTTTCCACAACTATATGACTCACTATTATCACAATTAAACTGATTTGCCTTCCCATTCTAATCCATTTATTTCAATGAGATTATAGATTAGCTCTCCTTTTATTATGAGCAAAAAGAAAAAAAATCATTATTTAAAAGTAATAGTTACTGAATTCCCAGTTTTTAGAACCTATAGAAAAGGGGAAAAGAAAAAATGAGAAACAACTTTTCTTTATAGAACAAAGTTTGGTAGACTAATAATAAGGCCTTGATGAAGGCCCCTGATTGGCTCCTTCCTGGCCATATGGCTTTCAATAACTTATTAACCTCTACAAACCTCAGTTCTCTTATCTATAAATGGACTTAATATCATCTACTCTGGCCTTTTTATTCTGGAGGATGAAACAATGTAGTACATATAAAAGTATCTGTAATTGTAAATATTATATAGAAAATATAGTAACATGCAATAGGATTTGAATGAAGAACTGTAACCAGGAGGACAAACGATGCTATGCCAGTAACAAAGGAAGGAGTATGACAACTGGCAAACCCAGAAAATTGTAACTGAAGAATAATCAAGAGCAACTGGGAAGAAGTGGATAAACATATATAAACATATTTCCATATCTTAGTGAGTTATATGGGAAAGTAAAACAACTAAGACTAAAACAAATTGTGTAAAGTGGAGAATAAGGAAGCAAGTTGAAACAAAGCTACACGTTAAGCAAAGAGAAAAGCCAAGGGAGGTTTTTACAAGGTGTCAGAAGCTAAAGCTATGATCTTATTAAGTCAAGAGAAAAGTTATTACAAGTAATTGATGGTCAAAAGTAAAGACTGACCACAGCTGTTAAATCTATCAGTATTTTATGAGCATTAGGTTAATAGTACTGTTTCAGAATAATTCATTGGAACTCCTTCTTCCAACCTATTTTTGGAAATGAAGAGTTATAAAGCATTAGGTAGTACTGAAAAATGAATATAGATTTCCAATGGTCACTGAGGAGAAATACCTAAAAGAACAGAACAACGAAGAAGGAAGCAAGAGAAGGGGAGAGGAAACAGGAGTGGGGAGAGGAAGTAGGAAAGAAAGGGAGAGAAGGGTAAGGAATGGAAAGGGAAATAAAGAATCCGGTATCCATAGTTTAACATGAGGTCCCCTGAGGAATTTCTAGAAGAATGATGAAGGTCTGATCCCACAGGATTGGTGTAGCTGAAAACAGAGAGGACTTCTCAGAGAAAACCTAGCTTTACCCACTCACGCGTTGGAACTTCCTTATTTTGGGGTCAGCATAAAGAACGCTTCTAGACCTTATGCCTTGGACTTACATTCCTGCTTGGTTCTCGAGTCCAGTCAATCAAGTGGTGAGCTCTTACGGAAGTTCTTCCCCAAAATCATGACGAAACTTCCTATTTGGTATTTTATAACACATTATTACACTTTGAATAGTTGATAAAAATGTAGGTATTTCTGGGTCCTGACAGTTCCATCCTATTGCTGTTCTCTAGTCACTGGAATATCTGATTGTTTTCAAAACAGTAATACAAATAACACTTCCTGATGCCCCCTTCCCCTAATGTATGTAGTCTTTCCTGTAACTGTCTTTCATCTCAAGGAGTGTCACTGGGTCATGTACAGGGAGAAACTGATGTCTTTGGTACCCTGACAGCACTGCGATTCCTTATGGATTTCTCGTGTCCAGATTGGGGCACATAAAGGATGGAGATCTGCTCTGTGCAGACATAACTGTAGTCTTCTGAAATATACACTGCCATATGGATCTCCCCTAGGTGTCAGGACATTTCTCTATCTCTAATTCAGATATCTCTATTTTGCCTGCTTCTATTACCATTCTTTCAATCTAACTTCTACCACCTTCTCTGTAGCTACCACACTCATATCCATCCAGCTCTACAGCTTCATCATCACTACCCTATACAGCTCCCTTCCACTGGGCACCATGGAATTCCTCTTTAATTGAGGCATCAGTCTGACTCACATAAATCACTTTTATCTCTTGCCTTTTCCTACTCTAAAACAGCGGTTCTCAATACCAGAGGATTTTATTCCCCAGGGGACATCTGGCAATGTCTGAGGACATGGTGCTACTGGCAACTAGTAGGCAGAGGTCAAGGATGCTACGAAATATCCTGTAATGCCTAGGATGTATTGCCCCTCACTACAAAGACCTATCTGCCTCAAACTGTCAACAGTGCGGAGAAACCCTGCTTAGAGACATCTGAGTGAAAAAAATCTCTTCCACACAGTCTCACATTCTCAACCACCCTAATATAAAAGAAAAGGAAAGGTAAACTTTCTCCAGATCAAACGTCATTTCAAAAAAACAGCTAACTCATGCTATCTTTACTTCTCAGCTTCTGCACTCATACCATCTGTATAAAATACAGAACACTCTCAAACAATTGCATATTCATCCCCTGGTCCTTTTCTATATTCTTAAATGATTATACCATCTTCATTCTGTTCCAACCACTGCTATGTCATTAACTGCATGGATAACTTCACTGACTTCAGGATTCACAGTTACAGGATCTCTCCAACTTTCATCTCCAGAACAACCTTAAAATAACAGAGCTCTATCCCTATACCCTTTTTACTCACACACCTCAAAACTGGAATCCTGTATCACCCATCAAAGGCTCCTTTATCTTCAACCCACTGATCTACAGAACTGGTTCCCTCAACCAATTAACTCTTCCAAAGACAACCTGTCCATTAGTTGTTCCTGAAAAACACTTAAATCTTTACATACTTCATTAGCAATAACTGTAAAAGGCTTATTATTACCTTATATAAACAATCACACCATAAACTCATAAACCTCCATAAACTTCAGCCATGTCTGCTATTATAAATCTCAAATCCTTGAAGACTCACTTTCCCTAATCCTTCACTAAAACTGTTAAAAATCACAGAACAGCGTTATTAAGGAACAAAGTGAATTAGAAGCCTTAATTACTACTTGGAAAAAGTTTCCTGTAACTCTGGTTGATTCCTTAGTATTATTCTTAAGATAATTCAATTTCCTCAACCTTCATTAAGAGTCTCCTCTCACCCCATCCACAAAATACTTCTTAATCAAGAACTTCCTTTCTTGAATGAATAATGCATGTGTGGAACAAAAAAGAAGGGGGAAAAAAGGTGAAATGTTTACTTGAGCATTGTCAGGTTCATCTTTAATTCTGTCTAGTAGTCCCTGCTGTGGTGCCATTGCTTTGTCATACTCATCATCCAAAGGTTCTTCTTTAATTCTAATATTTGATGCAAAGGAATTTCCCAGTTCCGAACCAATGGATTCTTTATTGGCAAATGGATAGCTGGAATCCTAAAACACAATATAAAGGATTAATAAATATTCAGATTTTTAAATTATTCCTCTTCAGGTTTAACACCCAAAGAAAAGCTCATTGGAAATGAAGAACTCTATGGATGTTCATTAGAGTCCCTATGCTTAAAAGTAAATGTGATATATGTCTAAATATCAAATACAAATAAAGAATCTAAGAGCAAAGACTTCTTAGCACATCTCCAAAGATGTCCTTATCCAAATAATAAAGGAAATGTTAGAAAACCAGTGCTCTACCTAATACATATAGTTACAGTTTAGAAAATCACATAAAGAAAACTTCGACACTTGCCACAGTTACAGCAATCTACATACACACTGAAAACTTACCCTAAAGTTTGTTTCTGGGGTTTGTGGTAAATGGGTATGTAATGTTTCTTCAACTTGATTAGCTATTGAAAGAAAAAAAAACAAAACAAAACAAACATATGTATATGAATAACAAATCTTACAAAGAGTGACCTAAAAAGCTATTACTTGATAATCACCTCTCTTTCCAACAAAGATGCTCATTAGAGTGAAAAGGGTACCAAAAAATACCCACAAGGTAGTTTCACTCAAAATAAACAATCTGGCCCCACCTAGCTTTTAGGCTCACCTCACACTATTTCCTTGCTCAAACCTAAATAAAGTGGTTACTTTATTCACCACGTTCTAAAAATTACTTAAGTTTGTTCTTCCCCATCTCTGCTTATATCATTCCAAGTCCCCACTATCCTAATCTTTACAGTCTTCCAGATTCAGCTCAGTTCAAAAATCACCTCTCCTCTAGAAAACCTTCCCTTGTCCACTAACTTAAAAATAATTTCTCTTCTAAGAATACCTAAAACACACTTTCAGTTATTTCAAAGAAATATTATTGTACTGCTTTATTAAAAACTCTTCTACCATTGTCTTCAATTATAAATTAAGTTTTATGCTATTCAATCAGTCATTAACACTTCAACTACTTGACTTGTCCCTTCTGCTATTAGACATTATGTTCCCTGAAGATAAGTACCCATATAATTTATCCCTTCTAGGCATACTGAAAATACATAAAATAATATATACTGAAAAATACAGTATACCCTTGTACATAATGGATACTTAAACTAACTGTTCTTTATGATGATACTGATTTGTTCTATCATAGGTTTCCTAGCACTGTCAGAAGAAATAGTAATACAAGGACTAGTATATTCAGCCTTGTTTTCTTTCACACCTATTGAATATTTACTGAAATTTTACTATTTTCACTACACCAGGTTAGGCCCCAAGAACACAAAAATCAGTAAGATACAGTCCGGCCCTCAATAAACTCTCACACTAACAAGTAAAGGCAAAACAAACAGCTATGATACTGTGTGATAATTACTATAAATAAATGAGGCATAAACAAAATGCTATGGAAATATAGATGAGGAAACAAACATTCTTGATGCAGAGAGATTAGGGATGACCACAGGGTAGAAGAGGTTTATGAGTTAGGTATTGTCAGATAAGAAGCACTTTTACAGGCACATATACAAGAGAGAAAATGATATGCAGGCAAATGGAACAGCAAGAGAAAAGAAAGGCATAGAAATAAGAAAATGTATGTATTCAAGAATGGAACTGAAGCTAAAGTATAGGGTATGCTGGGCAAAGAGGCTCAAGAGGAGTCTCAAGAAACTTTTAAAACATAAAATAGAAATGATATCAAAAAGGAAAACCCTCCCTAAATTGGACTAATTGGTGGGACAGCAGTTTGAATTAGTGCTTACAGCACAAAGAAGTTAAATCCAACTTCAGGTTCCAATGTTCAACCAAAGAAAATGAACAGGTGATTCGAGTATCTTGCCTTCTCATCAAAATATTGCAACCAGGGGAGGGAGAAATGAGGTTTAGAGCTATTTTTCAACCATTTATACCATTACCAATAGTTACTGGGAGAAATTCAGTCACTCTGCAAAGAACAAGGATAAAAGAAAAATGACAAGCTTACAATGAATTTAACTGTTCACACTTTGCTTAGTATCAGAAGTAATAAAAGCTGTATTATTATCAGTATGTTGTTATTTATTGTGTTTTATGGCTCTATTCCAACAATTATTACCTGCTTTATCAAAAAAACTGCTTTTCAACCTTGAATCCAACTCTTTATGGGGTTTATCCAACCGTTTTTCACGTTCATGATAAGTTAGGTCTCTATTTTTCTCCTTTCCAGAAAATGTCTCTTTGCTGTTTTCTCTTACTAGACTAAAATCTTTCCGTATTGATTTAAAGACAGAAACCTGATCAAATTGTTTAGGAAAGTCTTTTTTTAATTTATTTTGAATCTGTATTTCATTTTCATTGTCTGATTCATGCTGTGTGACTCTTCTCTCTACTTCCAAGCTATCATCAGTATGAATTGAAGAAACAAGATTGTCCTTTGAACTAAAATCCTGTTCATCCTCATTGTCACTACCAACGACTGGAATTCCTGCAAGATCCCCAGAGTTCAAAAAATAATCATCTTCATCCAGCAATGAATTTTCAGATCCTGTTTGATTCGGCATTCCATAAGACATGCTGTCAAGGGTAGGAGTTAAGTTGTGGTCTATATCTTCAGACATTTCTGTATCCATGATACCACCACCTTAAAAAGTAAAATACTGTTTAGACAAATGATAGTGCTAAAGATGACCATATTTATAAGGTCTGTCTGGCATTTAACAAATTATATATTTTTTTCTTTTCAAACAAAATATAGATAATAATACTGTAGTATTCAATAGGTGTGACAGACATCCCTATCTGACAGATAAGGAAACAGGGACATAAAACTTGAGAAACTATTTTAAGTTAGAAAGAAAGTCAACGCAATATAGAAAGAAAGAGTACCAACTTCAGAATGAGACATATGTGTGTTGGAATCATAGCATAATTACTGAAAATCTATGTGATCCTGAGAAGAAACTCTAAGGCTTCCTTAACTATAAAACAATATAATACTCACCTTGCAGATTAATTTGTGGTGAGGTTTAATGATAGTATGTATAAAGGGCCTACTAACATGAGACTGACACACAGAAGTGAGTATGAAAGTAATAATTACAGTTATCATAGAGACTATTCTGGGGAGCCGAGATTAGAACCCAGTTCTCTGACCTCAGAGTCCTAATTTCCCTACACTAACCCTTAATAAACACAGCAGTTACTGTTTACAGTGGTGAATATTAAAACATAAAAATAAAATTTATCCAAGCCAGAGTAAATATTAAAAACTGTTTACTGTTTGAACTACATGCTCAAGTCTCTCCCATTCCAAAATAAAGCAAACAAGAAAACTCAGTCCTGTATTTTTTTTTTCCTGCCCTAATTCACCTTTCTTTCACAAACTTCTAGGGGAAAAGTTTACATTGGTTTGTTTCTACTTCATCTCTCAGTCATTAATCCTTTGAACTTATTGCAGTCTGGTTCCCAATTTCACACTGGAACCTCTCTCACTAAGATCATCAATGATTTCCTCATGGCCAAATTCAATTATTTTTTCAATCTTTATGTGTCATTTCCCTCCCAGATAAAATACTTTGGTTTCTTTGACATGCACTATTTCCTATTTTCCTTACTATTCTATGGAGAAGGAAATGGCAATCCACTCCAGTACTACTGCCTGGAAAATCCCATGGACAGAGGAGCCTGGTAGGCTCCTCTTTGTGGGGTCACAAAGAGTCAGACACGACTGACTTCACTCACTTCACTTACTATTCTATTAATTTATTCCATTCTTCTCTTCCTATTTTATGTGTTCAACATTCCAATTCTCATCTAATTTTATATACTCAGACCATTTTATTCACCATCATAGCCTTGACTTTTGCTGATGACTTCCCAAATGTTTCAGCTTAGAACTTTCCTCCAATCTTCAGATGTCTATATTCAACTAGCTTCTATAGGACCCCTAAGAACCTTCAACTTAACACCTCTAAAATCAAATTCATCATGTTCCCATTCCAGGAATACTTTCTTGTACTTTATTTCTGTCACTTGATTAATAGCATTGCCAAATCAGCAGACTGATCAAGATTTTAAAAAAAAGACTCACTCCAATTCTCCTTTCTCTTGGACAAATTCTGTTAACTGTATTAATATCTCTTTCAAATCCATCTCCTTTGGTACCATTCCAACACTTCACATCTCTTCCTATTGACAGTGCACTATAACTCAATCCACAGGATATCTAGCAGGCAACCATATTCTTACAAATCCTGCCCTCAAACCATATTTAATTGGTCCATGAGCAAACGAACTAGAACTGGTGAAAACACAGAGTGAAGCAAAAACTAAAAATATTAGTGGCACCAACAGCTTTGCTTTTATTTCATGTGGCTGGATCTTCAAATCATTCCCTGAGTTCCATGATCCAGGATAAATTCCTCTTTTTGTTCAAACTGATTTGAGTTGGATTACTTCTAATCAAGTCCTAACTAATATAGGGTCCAAATGAAAGCCTTCTTCAAGTTGCCTCCTTCATAAAGATATCAAAATTATCTTTTGAAACCATTAACCATTCCACATTATACCTTCACTTGAAATCCTTCAAAAATATCCCTTGGCCTAAAAGTACTCATTCATTCATTCAGCATCTATTTATTAGGAAATCACTTCTTGGTAACTACTCTGCTAGGTTCTAAAGGATATGATGATGAAAAAGATAGCTATGATTCCCTCTCTTCAGACAACTAGAGAAACAGAGAAAATAATAAAATTAGAAAATCACCATTTTCACATAAATAATTAATTTTAAATAAAGCTGGTAAAATCATAGGGATTTCCGCAACTTACTTTCACATAGTATAACACACAAAGAAAAGCATGGAGGGAACAGAAAGTATGTACAACATCACAGATATTCACTATACTATTCTTAAGACTGTTTTATCTGAAAATTTTCCTAGTAACAGAAGGATAGGGAGAAAATATCAAGAAGCAGGGTGTTAAAACACACACATAGTAAGATAAATTCACCAGATCATAAGGCAACCAAAGGTCAAGGTTAGAGCCTTCTCTACAGAAGTTTATCCTTACTACCTGACCACATGGTATATGCTCAGTAATTGTTTAATGAATGAAAGAATATGCATTCTTGTGATCAATATTTTAATCTAAGTACTATAGTATATAAGAAATCAACTAAAAAGTAATATTGCCAAGAGACTTCCAAAATCTTTAAGTTTAAATTCAGGACATGATATTGGGAGGAAAGGGGAACCACCTGAAAAGAACTGGATCTCTAACTCACACCAAAATAACGTCCAGATGTATTTACCTTTGAGACATAAAAAAATAAAACACTAATATTAAAAAAAAAGGAAGAATTATTTTTAGGGAAAAGCCTTTCTAAGAATGACACAAAACCTAGAATAAAAGACTGACTGAATAAAAGAATAAAAGACCAAATGTGACTATAAAAAATTCTTAACGAGAAGGAAACATAAGGCAAACCAAAAGATCAAAGACAAAGCTGTCAAAAACATTTTACTGCACTTTACATCACAACAGATCCTTTCCCTAATGGATAAAGATTAGACTCTTAGTTCACTAAAGATACCAAAAACAAATACATTTATAAAAGCAAAAGATCTAAATGAACATTTCACAGGAAAGGAAACACTAAGGTTGAACTTTGCTCATAAACAAAATGCAAATTAATAATGCGGTTAAGGTTTTGGTAACAGCCTGGCAGCTATGCTATTGGCCAAAGCTGCCAAACTATGGCTTGAGGCCAAAAAATACACAAAGAAGAGTGTGGCATAGACCATATGTGAGCTGTAAGGCCTAAAATATTTTCTATGTGGCCCTTAAGAGAAAAAAAAGTTTGCCAATCCCTGTAGTACGGAATCCCTACTATAATCCCTATTAGGCAAAGTATAAGATGGTACAATCATTAATAAAAAAAAAAAGCAACCAGGCAATAGTTATAAGACTTTACATATACCTTTGATCCAGTAATTCAATTTCTAAGAATTTATCCTATAGATATTTCTCAAAAGAACTATGAAAAAGAACATGAATAAACAGCAAAGACTGGAAACAGTCTATCTGTTCAACAATGAGGCTCAATTAACTATAGTACACACCTATAACAGAATATTATATAGTTGGTAAAAAGAAGGAGGCAGCTTTATAAGATCTCAGAGTCAATTGGTAAAAACACCTAAACTGAGAAAGAATATACATATATATATATTAGGCTATCGCTTCTGTATGTTTTATAATTTATGTGTATGTTTGTATATACGTTAAATATACCTTCCACTGATTTTCTGTGACACCAGAATCAGGTGGCTATGAAACGGAAAGATTAACTTTCAAAGCTTATCCTTTTGTATCTTGAGTTTTGAAGCACATCTATTATCTATTGAAAAAACAAAATTTATTTTCATTTGAGAATGCACTCAAGATTTTCAGAGGTGGCAACTGCTATTAAGTTATCTAATTTGAATTGCAATTTTGATAGTTATCACACAATAAATCTACAGGCTGAATAAAAGTGTATGAGATTAAATTATTTTAGTTATATTAATATACATAATTAAACAGAACAGAATTGTCCTCATCCTTGTGGCCCAAATAAAAGAAATAGTTTCTGTTTCTCAGAGCCTACATCTACAGAAAAAATGCAACACTAAATTGTATTTGGGGATACAAGTGGATAATGAAACACTTGAAAGCAAATTTCTCACAAAAGATCCCTACCTAATTTTTAAGACACTGAACTGGATCGGTATGTTTGAGGGAAAAAATGGCATATGGCTGGAAATGATTAAGTGTGAGGCTGGAAATGAATAAGTGTGAGGAAGAGTTCTTAAAAATGATAAAAAGAGGAAATTCAGGAGGACAGATATATTAGGAATTTCCAAACCATACAAAAAAGATCCCAAAGAGGGAATAATATGATCTATGTTTTACAAGGAACAGGATGTAAAGCAGCAGGACTACTTTAAAGCTGTTAACTGTTACAGGGAGTGAAGAAGGGAAGCAAGGATCTCAGGTAGGAGGCTACTGCAGTAATCCAAGGAAAAGCTGGTGGCTCAGACCAGGATAGAATGGTGGATGTGAGGAACAGTACTCAGATTTGGATATAATTTGAAAGTAGAGGCATTTTGTGGTATATGAGAAGCTGATATGAAAGGAGTCAAAAATAGCAGAAAAGGGTGCCATGTATCGAGACGTAAACACTAAGGGAGGAACAGACTGAGAGGGGTAACATGAATAGTCTGGTTTGGACCTGTTAATTTTGAGAACCTTACAAAACCTGCAAACGGAGATATCAAGAAGGCAATTGCCTGCAAATGGAGATATCAAAAAGGCAATTGGACATATTAACGAAGTAAAGAAGAAACTCTTGTCAAAAAGTGATATATAAATTTGGGAGTCACAAGATGAAATGATGGTACTTAAAGTTCATGAGACTAGTTAAGATAACCTAGAGATTGAACTTACTACTGATGGAAGAGAGCTGAGAGTCCTAAGATACTTCATTCAATTTTTAGAAGTCTGGTAGAAAAGGAAGGAATCAGGGAAAGAGACTAAAATGGAACAACCACTGAGGCAGGAGGAAAATTAGGGGGGTGATATTATAGAAGCAAAGTGAAGAAAACATTTCAATTAGAAAGAAGTGGCCAATCTTAATGAATGCTGCTGAGCTAACACAGAAAAATGAAGGCTGAAGACTGATTATTAATATTGGCAAAGCTGAAACAAACTTCTTACTTGACAGGAGCTTTATCAGTGGAAAATGGATACACAAAAGCTGGAGTGGGATGATCCCATAAAGAGACTCAGAGGAGAGAACTTTAAGTACAAACAACTCTACAGAGGAGTTTTGCTCTAAATTAAAGAAAATGAGCAGAAACTGGACTAAAATCTAGACTGAAAAGTTCTTCTGACTCTGTATTTTTTTCTTTGTTTTGGGTAGTTTTTTGGAGGGGGGTGAGTTTTCTTTTTTAAGATGAAGACTATCACAGCTTATAGCATACTCCTAGGAATGATTCAATAAAGAGGGAGTAACAATGGGAACAGAATCTAAAAAAGAGTGGCTATTTGTGTATATATAACTGACTCACTCTGTTGTATAATAGAAATTAACACTGTAAAACAACTATACTCCAATAAGAAAAATTTATTTAGGAAAAAAAACAGAGGTAGGAGACCTCCCTGGTGGTCCAGTGGCTAAGACTCCGTGCTCTCAATGCAGGAGGCCTGGGTTAGATCCCTGATCAGGGAACTAGATCCCCGCATACTGCAACTAAAGATCCTGTTTGATGCAACAAAGACTGGAGATCCTGAGAGCCACAACCAAGACCCATGCATGCTAAGTCACTTCAGTCGTGTCCGACTCTTTGCAACCCTACGGGCTATAGCCCACCAGGCTCCTCTACCCACAGGATTCTCCAGGCATGACTACTGGAGTGGGATGTCACACCCTCCTCCAGGGGATCTTCCCAACCCAGGGATCAAACTCAAGCTTCTTATATCTCTTGCACTGGCAGGCAAGTTCTTTACCACTAGTGCCACCTGGGAAGACCCAGTGCAGCCAAATAAACAAATATTTTTTCAAAACAGGGAAAAACTAGTAAGAGGGAAAATCTGTGCAACAGGGGTGTGATCAGTACATAAATTTCCTTTGTGAAAAAATAAGATGAGCATACTGGTTAAATCCAGGTAGGCTGCTAAGATTTTCAGAAAGAAGAATGAAAATTATTTAAAGCACTTAAGTACAATATTTGTGTTTGAATATGAAAATAAATTTCGTGAGGCCAAATGAGCTTTTATGCCTTGTCATCCTTTTTGCTTTTAATTTAGTGGCATATTGATATTTGTATACTATACGCAAGAATCATTTTACTTTAAGGTACTTTATGGTACCAACTAAAGAACCCATTAAAGGAAGCTACATAAATGAACAGTATGAAAGGGCTATTACTCATTTCCAATATATTACTCAATTAATTTCATATATTTTTATTTCAATAAATAACTTTCAGAAATAAAATAATGTCAATTATAATTTCAACCTTAGAAGTTATGGTTCTCTAATAATTCTGACAGTTTTTCTCTCTTAATAAAGAAACAAAGGATCAAAAGAAAAAACACAAACTCAAAAGAATGCAAAAATAAATAACAGCAAGCATAAAAGCAAGGTAATCTTTTTAAACTTTTAAACTTTTAAATTAGCATTTTGCTTTGACACTGAAATAGTTCTAGGAGATGATTTATTATTCTTTTCAACAAAATACAATCTTATGATTATACAGTAGAGGAGACGAATAGATTCAAGGGATTGGATCTGGTAGACAGAGTGCCTAAAGAACTATGGACGAAGGTCTGAAACACTGTACAGGAGGTGGTGACAAAACCATCTCCAAGTGGGCACAGAAACAGCAAGGACCTAAGACAAGCGGAAGGGATTAAGAAGAGGTGGCAACATAAAAAGAAATGCATTTGAGTCAGTTCTAATGAGGTGGATTAACCTAGAGTCTATTAAACAAAGAGCAGTCAGTCAAAAAGACAAAATCAAATATTGTGTATTAATGCATATATACGGAATCTAGAAAGACGGTCCTGATGAACCTATCTGAAGGGCAGCAGTGGAGACACAGACATAGAGAACAGACTCATGGACACAGGGAGGGGGAGGAAAGAGAGGGTGGGATGGATGGAAGGAGTAATATGGAAACATATACACTACCATATGTAAAACATATAGCCAATGGGAATTTGCTATATGACTTCAAACCAGGGCATGTCTGGGAGAAACCACCACAATACTGTAGAGCAATTATCCTTCACTAAAAATCAATAAATTTAATAACTTAAAAAAAAAGAAGAGGTGGCAAGAATACACAGAAGAACCATAGAAAAAAAGTTTTAATAACCTGGATAACCACGATGGCATAATCACTCACCTACAGCCAGACATCCTGGAACGTGAAGTCAACTGGGCCTTAGGAAGCATTACTATGAACAAAGCTACTGAAGGTGATGGAATTCAAGTTGAACTATTTCAAATCCTAGAAGATGATGCTGTGAAAGTGCTGTATTCAATCTGCCAGCAAATTTGGAAAACTCAGCAGTGGCCACAGGACTGGAAAAAGTTTATTTTCATCCCAATCCCAAAGAAAGGCAATGCCAAAGAATGTTCAATCTAGTGTACAATTGCATTCATTTCATATGCTAGCAATATAATGCTCAAAATTCTTCAAGACAGGCTTCAAAAGTACGTGAACTGAGAACTTCCAAATGTATAAGCTGGACTGAGAAAATGCAGAGGAATCAGAGATCAAATTGCCAACATCTGTTGGATCATAAAAAAAGGGAATTTCAAAAAAAGCATCTGCTTCATTGACTATGCTAAAGCCTTTGACTGTGTGAATCAGAACAAACTGTGAAAAATTCTTAAAAAGAGATGGACATACCAGACCACCTTGCCTGCCTCCTGCAAAACCTGTATACAGGTCAAGAAGCAACAGTTAGAACTGAACATGGAACAATAGACGGGTTCAAAATCAGGAAAGGAGTACGTCGAGGCTGTATATTGTCACCCTGCTTATTTAACTTATACACAGAGTATATCACGCAAAATGTAGGGCTGGATGAAGCCCAAGCTGGAATCAAGACTGCCGGGAGAAATATCAACCACCTCATATATGCAGATGATACCATTCTAATAGCAGAAAGTGAAGAGGAACTAAAGAGCCTCTTGATGAGGATGAAAGAGGAGAGTAAACAAGCTGGCTTAAAATTCAACATACAAAAAACTAAGATTATGGCATCCAGTCCCATCACTTCATGGCAAATAGATGGGGAAAATGTGGAAGGAGCAACAGACTTTATTTTCTTGGCCTCCAAAATCACTGCAGATGGTTAACTGCAGCCACAAAATTAAAACATGCTTGCTCCTTGCAAGTACAGCTATGACAAACCTAGACAGCATCTTAAAAAGCAGAGACATCACTTTGCCAACAACAGTCCATATAGTAAAAGTTACAGTTTTTCCAGTAGTCACAAACAGATGTGAGAGTTGAATCATAAAGAAGGCTCAGCACTGAAGAACTGACGCATTCAAATTGCAGTGCTGGAGAAGCCTCTTGAGAGTCCTTGGACAGCAAGGAGATCAAACTAGTCAATCCTAAAGGAAGTCAATCCTGAATATTCACGGGAAGGCCTGATGCTAAAGCTCCAATACTATGGCCAACGTGAAGAGCCAACTCATTAGAAAAGACCCTGATGCTGAGAAAGATTAGGCACAGGAGGAGAAGGGGATGACAGAAGAGGAGATGACCGGATGGCATCACCAACTCAATGAGCAAACTCCAGGAGATAGTGAAGGACAGGGAAGCCTGGCATGCTGCAGTCGATGGGTTCCAAAGAGCTGGACATGACTCACCAAATGAACAACAACAACAAAGTAATAAAAGCCCCTTTAAACTATAAGATCAGGAATATAGTTTACCAGGTAAAAGTCCAATAAAGTCAGGAGTTAAAAATGAAACATTCATGCTTTAAACATTTATTTTTACTTGGTATGTATAAAAAAAGCACATTGACCTATCACTGATGATCAGTAAGACTTTGGAAATGGGTTTGCTAATTTGAGCTCTTCCTTGAACAAATTACTGCTCTAATGCAACCTTCCAGATCGCAACTTTGGTTTCTTTAGAATGAATGAGAAAATAAAGGCACCTTCACGTATTTACTGACTTGACTGAGTTAAGTCTTCCTAAAACATTAAAATTATTCACAGAAACAATTTTACTTTTCAGAGGAAATTTCATTATTGTCAAAATGGTACAACTAAAATTAATTACAATAAAAAGTACTACTAGAATAAACAAGTTTACGAAATTCTAACTCTTGTAAGCACGTGATTCATCAAAAGCTAAATCAAGTTGTCTTCTTCTGAAACTACTAGATGCTCTTCAACAGTCATTCTAGCTTCCTCACTTAACGACAGGCCCTCATTCTCACTGAGGCACGCTTATTGCTGTTCAGTAGCTAAGCTGTGTCTCTTTGTGATCACACGGACTACAGCACACCAGGCCTCCCTGTCCCCACCATCTCCCAGAATTTGGCACACTTACAGTAACAAAAAGATTGTAATTTCAGCTTGTGATCCTAAGGTGAAAAAGCATATTGGCTATTAATAGGCCAATAACCAAAAGAAAACTTTTCATGGAAACTGACAATAATTGGAATACAACAAACCATTCTTCTTTCAAACTGAAAGTGTAAATTCATTAATGAGTCAGGGCTATAATTTTTTTTTTAATAGACTACAACAGAAAACATAGTTCAGAGTCACAATCAGTTCAGTTCAGTTCAGTTGCTCAGTCATGTCTGACGCTTTGCGACCCCATGAATCACAGCACGTCAGGGCTCCCTGTCCATCACCAACTTCCGGACTTTACTCAAACACATGTCCATCAAGTCGGTGATGCCATCCAGCCATCTCATTCTCTGTCGTCCCCATCTCCTCCTGCCCCCAATCCCTCCCAGCATCAGGGTCTTTTCCAATGAGTCAACTCTTCGCATGAGGTGGCCGAAATATTGGAGTTTCAGCCTCAGAATCAGTCCTTCCAATGAACACCCACGACTAGTCTCCTTTAGGATGGACTGGTTGGATCTCTTTGCAGTCCAAGGGACTCTCAAGAGTCTTTAACACCACAGTTCAAAAGCATCAATTCTTCGGCGCTCAGCTTTCTGCACAGTCCAACTCTCACATCCATACATGACCACTGGAAAAACCATAGCCTTGACTAGACAGACCTTTGTCGGTAAAGTACTATCTCTGCTTTTCAATATGTTATCTAGGGTGGTCATAACTTTCTTTCGAAGGAGTAAACATCTTTTAATTTCATGGCTGCAATCACCATCTGCAGTGATTTTGGAGCCCCCCAAAATAAAATCTGACACTGTTTCCACTGTTTCCCCATCTATTTCCCATGAAGTGATGGGGACCAGATGCCATGATCTTCGTTTTCTGAATGTTGAGCTTTAAGCCAACTTTTTCACTCTCCTCTTTCATTTTCATCAAGAGGCTTTTTAGTTCCTCTTCACTTTCTGCCACAGTAAGTAATGCTATAAAACACTGTAGCACACACAAGTAGATCTCAACATAAAATAGATTTCTAATAGCATCAACATTAAAAAAGAAAAGAAAAAAGCATTGGTAATGGATGTTAAGTAACCTTGTAACGGTAATCATTTTGCAATGTACACATATAGCAAGTCATTATGTTATATACCTAAAACTAATACAATGTTAAATGTCAATTTTATCTCAATTTAAAAAAAGTTTACCATGGCTGATTCATGTTGATGTATGGCAGAAACTATCACAATATTATAAAGTAATTACCTTCCAATTAAAAATAAATTTTAAAAAATGTTTTAAACAAACAAAAAAAAAAACGCTCCTACATATTTTGCTTCTGATGAACATTAATGTTTGAGGATCACTGAACTAAAGAGCAATATTGCACAGGAACCTGGAATGTTAGGTCCATGAATCGAGGCAAATTGGAAGTAGTCAAACAGGAGTTGGCAAGAGCGAACATGAACATTCTAGGAATCAGCGAAATAAAACGGACTGGAATGGGTGAATTTAACTCAGAGGACCATTATATCTACTACTGCAGGCAGGAATCCCTTAGAAGAAATGGAGTAGCCACCATGGTCAAGAAGAGTCTGAAATGCAGTACTTGGATGCAATGTCAAAAACGACAAAATAATCTCTGTTCATTTCCAAGGCAAACCATTCAATATCACAGTAATCCAAGTCTATGCCCCAACCAGTTATGCTGAAGAAGCTGAAGTTGAACGGTTCTATGAAGACCTACAAGACCTTTTAGAACTAACACCCAAAAAAGATGTCCTTTTCATTACAGGGGACTGGAATGCAAAAGTAGAAAGTCAAGAAACACCTGGAATAACAGGCAAATTTGGCGTTGGAATATGGAATGAAGCAGGGCAAAGACTAACAGTTTTGCCAAGAGAACACACTGGTCATAGCAAACACCCTCTTCCAGCAACACAGGAGAAGACTCTACACAAGGACATCACCAGATGGTCAACACTGAGATCACACTGATTATATTCTTTGCAGCAAAAGATGGACAACCTCTATACAGTCAGCAAAACAAGACTGGGAGCTGACTGTGGCTCAGATCATGAGCTCCTTATTGCCAAATTCAGACTTAAATTGAAGAAAGTAGGAAAAACCACTAGGCCATTCAGGTATGACCTAAACCAAATTCCTTACGATTACACAGTGGAAGTGTGAAATAGATTTAAAGGACTAGATCTGATAGACTGCCTAATGAACTATGGACGGAGGTTCGTGACATTGTACAGGAGACAGGGATCAAGACCATCCCCATGGAAAAGAAATGCAAAAAAGCAAAATGGCTGTCTGAGGAGGCCTTACAAATAGCTGTGAAAAGAAGAGAAGCGAAAAGCAAAGGTGAAAGGAAAGATGTAAGCATCTGAATGCAGAGTTCCAAAGAATACCAAGGAGAGATAAGAAAGCCTTCTTCAGTGATCAATGCAAAGAAATAGAGGAAAACAACAGAATGGGAAAGATGAGAGATCTCTTCAAGAAAATTAGTGATACCAAGGGAAAATTTTATGCAAAGATGGGCTCGATAAAGGACAGAAACGGTATGGACCTAACAGAAGCAGAAGATATTAAGAAGGAAGCGGCAAGAATACACAGAAGAGCTGTACAGAAAAGATCTTCAGGGCCCAGATAATCAGGATGGTGTGATCACTCACCTAGAGCCAGACATCCTGGAATGGGAAGTCAAGTGGGCCTTAGAAAGCATCACTATGAACAAACCTGGAGGAGGTGATGGAATTCCAGTTGAGCTATTTCAAATCCGGAAAGATGATGCTGTGGAAGTGCTGCACTCAGTTTGCCAGCAAATTTGGAAAACTCAGCAATGGCCACAGGACTGGAAAAGGTCAGTTTTCATTCCAATCCCAAAGAAAGGCAATGCCAAAGAATGCTCAAACTACCGCACAATTGCACTCATCTCACACGCTAGTAAAGTAATGCTCAAAATTCTCCAAGCCAGGCTTCAGCAATACGTGAACCGTGAAATTCCTGATGTTCAAGGTGGATTTAGAAAAGGCAGAGGAACCAGTGATCAAATTGCCAACATCCGCTGGGTCACGGAAAAAGCAAGAGAGTTCCAGAAAAACATCTATTTCTGCTTTATTGACTATGCCAAAGCCTTTGACTGTGTGTATCACAATAAACTGTGGAAAATTCTTCAAAAGATGGGAATGCCAGACCACATGACCTGCCTCTTGAGAAACCTATATTCAGGTCAGGAAGCAACAATTAGACTTGGCCATGGAACAACAGACTGGTTCCAAATAGGAAAAGGAGTATGTCAAGGCTGTATATTGTTACCCTGCTTATTTAACTTAGATGCAGAGAACCCCATGAGAAACGCTGGCCTGGAAGAAGCACAAGCTGGAATCAAGATTGCCAGGAGAAATATCAATAACCTCAGATATGCAAATGACACCACCCTTATGGCAGAAAGTAAAGAGGAACTAAAAAGCCTCTTGATGAAAGTGAAAGAGGAGAGTGAAAAAGTTGGCTTAAAGCTCAACATTCAGAAAACGAAGATCATGGCATCTGGTCCCATCACTTCATGGGAAATAAATGGGGAAACAGTGGGAACAGTGTCAGACTTTATTTTGGGGAGCTCCAAAATCACTGCAGATGGTGACTGCAGCCATGAAATTAAAAGACGTTTACTCCTTGGAAGGAAAGTTATGACCAACCTAGATAACATATTTAAAAGCAGAGATATTACTTTGCCAACAAATGTCCGTCTAGTCAAGGTATGGATTTTCTAGTGGTCATGTATGGATGTAAGAGCTGGACTGTGAAGAAAGCTGAGTGCAGAAGAATTGATGCTTTTGAACTGTGTTGTTAAAGACTCTTGAGTCCTTTGGACTGCAAGGAGATCCAACTATTCCATCCTAAAGGAGACTAGTCGTGGGTGTTCATTGGAAGGACTGATGCTGAGGCTGAAACTCCAGTACTTTGGCCACCTCATGCGAAGAGCTGACTCACTGGAAAAGACCCTGTTGCTGTGAGGGATTGGGGGCAAGAGGAGATGGGGACGACAGAGGATGAGATGGCTGGATGGCATCACCGACTCGATGCACAAGAGTTTGCGTGAGCTCTGGGAGTTGGTGATGGACAGGGAGGCCTGGCGTGCTGCAATTCATGGGGTCGCAAAGAGTCACTGAGCGATTGAACTGAACTGAAGTGAACTAAAGCAATGCTTCTCTGCAGTTACTGGATATCAGACTCTCTTGGTGAGCTGGGAAACGGATCCCTAAATTAACTTCTCTAGATTCTGACTCAGGACGGCAAGGGTGGCAGTCAAAGATCTGATTCCTAACACAGCTCTAGGTGATGCTAATATCCTACCACATTTGAGGTAATAGGCTCTAGTTTATGAACCAGGCATAATTAACTTCAGATAATAAAACACTATACCCGGAGGCTGAAAGCAATCTTCAAGTCCAATCTCTCATCAGATGGTTGAATTTCTTTCACAAAACCCTAAGTGGTCAACCATCCCTCTGAATGTTAAACCAACAAAGATGAACCATACAAGAGATGAACCATTTATGATAGTTCAAAAATAATCCATGTTAAGTACTAATGAAAATGAATTAGTTTCCTCAGGGAGTCATGACTCGAGATCACTGCTCTCTTTTCTTATTTTCATTTAAATATGTATTGTTACTGTGGAATTATTAAAGAATGCTATTGATGATTCTATACATTCAATGAAGAGAGATGAGACTCCTAAGTGAGATTCACAGAACTTTTCACTAAATTTTGCTTTTATTTGTTCCCACACTGGGGAAAAATGAGAATATCCAGAACAGTTTGACTTTATAACTTGCTAAAAGGTGACTGACAAATGTGAACACTTCTAACCCCTCTGATAGTAATTGGTTAAATTGTGTCAATTTCAATAGTCCACTTGTATCCTATTTTTAGAGCTAAAAAAAGATTTAACACACATTATAAAACAAGTAGCTATTTGTTCTTTACTGTGAGGACAACTAAAGCAAATACAGCAGACTACTTTTTTTGAATGGTTATTGAAATTTACAGTGCTCTGAAAGCAATGACCAAGAAGATTTGAGATGTCTATAAATAGATATATTCAGCATGTACCTAAAAACTGTCCAGGGTCTGTTAAAATTGAAGCATATCACTACAATAGAATATCATACATTTTAATCAAGTAAAATATTTATATATTTTTATAACATTTCAGAGAGTATATTACTTCTATAAGGAGAAAACAATGAAATTTTAACAAAACAATAAAAGCAAAAGTAATTCATACTAATAGCTGCAGAAGCACAATTCTACAGAAGTATGAGGAGCCAGTTCCAACTGTGTCCCAATCTACAGTTCTACAACTTCCCTGTTATTCCTTCTAATTCTAAATTTCTGCGATACAGTTGTTATATATAAAATACAATGTTTTAATTTTCATCTTCTCTCCCTTCTTGCCACACCAAATTTAGCTGATATCCTTTTCTACACAGATAAACAAGGATCTGTTCCAGTCCTGAACCTTACTTTTTATCCCACCCTATTTAACTGGGAAAAAAATGCAGTGGTAAAATAGCCATTTTTAAGAGCTTTAAAGCTGTAGAATTAGAGTAACTTTCACTTTTCTGCCTTCAAAGGCATTAGTAAACTTACAACCATTTCATGCTGTTACTCTCTTGAACTCATTAAACTCAGAAACATCAATTCTACTATCTCATATTACCTGCAACAATGTCAATAGAGATTTAAACACAGAAAGAAAAAATCCCACTTGAACAACTCTATCTAGAGTAGGGGCTGGTAAACTCTTGATCAAAGGATGGCTCCTAAGCCAGGAATAGTTACATTTTTGAGACAGTAAAAGAAAGAAGTAGGGGAGAGGGGAGGGAAGAGGAAGAAGAGAAGAATACATGGGAGACCCTATTTTTTACTACATCCTACAGAGCTTAAATGTTTCCCATTCACCCTTTATAAAAAAGGCTTCCTGGCCCCTATCTACAGGAATATTGCTGAGTGTAGTTCACACAGTATAATTTGCATCATGCTAGGAAAACATACAGCACTAAATAGGCTTAGAGAAGCCCTCGGGGCAATTATCTACAGAACTCTCTCTGAGTTACAGCCAAAATGATTCAGAACAAAGCAATTGCAAATTAGGCACTAGGTATAATACACTATCATAAAACTACTTGCAGGTCTAGCAGAGTTCTGGTTCCAGAATAACCCTTCTGCTGTGAATAAAAAACTTGACGAAATATGTAAAACAAATATACCCAAAGTATGGACAACAATAAACACAAGACTGTGATCTCCAACAAAATGAACTACTGAGGTGAGTAGCCTCCACCTTCTGCCTGGGGACATTTAGCAGGGTCCAGTATACAGAGGGAAAATTCAAGCAGAGCACATCAGGCTCAGTACACTGGGGAGACAACAGACTGAGAAAACTGAAGCAGATGGTATTTGGAGGACACGCCACCAAAAAGGAGAGACAAATATACACTGAAAGAGCCCTAGAAATTCTTTGGCTGAACAGTAAGACACACATGAGAAGGTGGGGAAGGTTATGGTTCCGTGAGAGAATGCAACATATGAGAACTCTGCTCAATTTTGCTGTGAACCTAAAAATATGCTCTAAAAATTAAAGCCTATCTTTAAAAAAACAAAGAAACCTCGTCAAACGACTAGGAGAATCAATGGAGATCTCGGAAAGCCACACATTAAAAGTAGGACTGGTGTTAGTGTCAGTCGCTCAGTTGTGCCCAACTTGCGACCCCATGGACTGCAGCCCACCAGGCTGCTCTGTCCATGAGATCTCCCAGGCAAGGATACTGGAGTGGGTTGCCATTTCCTTCTCCAGGGCATCTTCCCAACCCAGGGATCAAACCCAGGTCTCCTGCACTGCAGGCAGATTCTTTACCGAGTAAGCTACAAAAGCCAAACCTAGAGCTGTCCTAACAAGCTTTAAAAGCAAGTCTCAAAAAAAAAAAAAAAAAAATCAAGCTGCATCAAAGTAAACTGCGTGTCAGAATAAAACTCAATGCTCCTTAAAGGAAATATAATATGAAATATAAAATATAATCTAACACTTAATGTAACATTAACAATATACCGCATCCGATCAAAGCCTGTAACATATTTGAAAAAGACATGAGAGTCATAACCAGAAGAAAATTCAGCCAACAAAAATGGGGCCAGAAAGAATATAAATGATGGGATTAGATTA
>SJYQ01093664.1:321440-332623 GCA_006410935.1 Redunca redunca | reverse complement strand
AGATTAGCAGAAAATAATTAAAAAGTTATTTTTTAAAAAAGTAGAAAGATTCAATCAAAGCATGATCTTAATGAGAATACAAGTAGAAACTATATTTTTTAAAAGGAAACTTCTAAAACTGAAAAATATATCTGAAATGAAAATTTAACTGAATGAGTTAACTGCACATTAGACTATACAGATGAAAAGAGTAAACAGGAGGAAATGGAAATAAACTATATTATTATTGTTATATATGAAAGAATGTGTTATCAGCAGACTTATATGACAAGAAATGTTAAAAGAAAGTTCTTCCTAAAGAAAGACACCAGACGGAAACCTAGACCTAGACAAGGAATACTGGAAACAAACAGAATTAAAAGCAAAAATAGGGACTTCACTGGTGATCTAGTAGTTAAGACTCCCTGCTCTCAAATGCAGGGGGCCCAGGTTCGATCTCTGGTCAGAGAACTATATTCTGCATGAAGCAACTAAAGATCCCCCATGCCATAGTGCAGCAAAGAAGATGCCATATAGCCAAATAAAATAAATAAATGAATAAAATTTAAGGGCAAAAATAGATAATCTTATTGTAATATCTGAATAGTTTTAACACTTCTCTGCCATTAATTGAATAGCAGGAAATCAATAAAAATATAAAAGACCCAAAAAGATGCTGTCAACCAACTGAACCTAATTGACATTTATAAAATGTAACCCATAAATGGCAAACACATACTCTTTTCCAATATACATGGGACAATCACCAATACAGATCACATGGTAAGTGATGGAAATATTGTATGGAAGAATTATCAAAGAATGGAACTCATACAGAATATTTACTTTGACCAAAATGCACCCAGTAACAAAAGCACATGTGGGAAAACCCCAAATATTTAGAAATAAAAAACTTCTTTTAAAAAAAGTGACTGGTCAAAAAAGAAATCACAAGGACAATTAGAAAATATTATAAACTGAATAGGGGCTACCCAGGTGGTGCTAGTGGTAAAGAACCCACCTGCCAATGCAGGAGATATAAGTGATACAGATTTGATCCCTGAGTATGGAAGATCTCCTGGAGAAGGGCATGGCAACCCATGCCAGTATTCTTGCCTGGAGAATGCCAATGGACAGAGAAGCCAGGGTGGGTACAGTCCATAGGGTCGCAAAGAGTCAGAAACAACTGAAGTAACTTAACATGCATGCACGCACATGAACTTAATAAAGTTCATGAACACACAACAAAACTTGAGAAGGACAATAAAAGAAGTCCTTAGAGGGGGAACTTACAGATTTCTACATCTAAAACCTATGACTTCAACTGCCACATTTAGAAGCAAGAAAAAAAATCAAATTAAGCACAAGTATTGATTGGGATTGCCAAAAAGTTCATTTGGTTGGCCAAAAAGTTTATCTGGTTCGTGAATATACTGTTCAATAAAGTTCTTGGTAAAAGTGAAAATATTAATGTCTTTTAATTTTACTTAAAAGCAAATGAACATTTGGCCAACTCAACAGAAGGAATAATGAAGATAATAAACAGTGAAGAAAAACCAAAAGCAAGATCTTCAAAAAGAACAAAAATGATAAGCTTCTAGACAAACTAACCATAAACAGAGAGAAATAAAAAAGGCAAACAAATACATGAAAAAGATGTTCAATATCATTAAGTATTTGAGAAATGTATATCAAAACTGAAATCAGATATCAACTCACATTCAGTAGGCTAACTACTATCAAAAAGCAAAAATAACCACATAGGTGAAGCTGTGGAGAAACTGGGAACCCTTGCACACTGTTGGTGTGAATGCAAAGTGGTACAGCTGCTATATAAAACAGTACAGCAGTTTCTCGAGAGTTGAAAATGGAATTACCACATGATCTCAAAAGAATAAAAACCATGGTCTGTAAGAGACATTTATATCTGTACACCATGTTCACTGCAGCATTATTTACAATGGCTTAAGAAAGAAAGAAAGTGAAAGTGAAATCGCTCAGTCGTGTCCAACTCTCTGCGACCCGATGAACACCAGGCTTCTCCGTCCATGGGATTTTCTAGGCAAAAGTACTGGAGTGGGTTGCCATTTCCTTCTCCAGGGAACTTCCCAACCCAGGGATCGAACCCATGTCTCCCACATTGTAGACAGACGCTTTACTGTCTGAGCCACTGGGGAAGGCAGCATTATTTACAATGGCTTAAAGATGGAAGTAATTCATGTTAAGTGTCCACTGTTGACTGAACTGATAAAATGTGGTATATCCATACAATGAAATACTGTCACTGTTGTTGCTTTCAGTCTCTAAGTTCTGTCTGACTCTTCTGCAACGCCATGTACTGTAGCCCGCCAGGCTCCTCTGTTCATGGGATTTCCCAGTCAAGAATACCGGAGTGGGTGGCCACTTCCTTCTCCAGGAGATCTTTGGAACCCAAGGACCAAAACCATGTCTCTTGCACTGGCAGGAGATTCTTTACTGCTGAGCCACCAGGGAAGCCCATGGTGGAATATTACTCAGTCTTAAAAAGGAAGGAAATTCTGACATCTGCTTCAACACAGATGAACCGTGAGGACATCATTTTAAATGAAATAAACCAGTCCCATAAAGACAAATACTGTATAATTCCACTTATATGAGGTACCCAGAAGAGTAAAATTCATAGAGACAGACAGTAAAGAGGTAGATGACACAGCTGAAAGGATAAACAGGGAGTGTAATAGGTACAGACTTTCAGTTTTGCAAGATGAAAAGTTAATAGATTGGCTGCACAGCAATCTAAATGTAATGAACACTACTGAACTGAACATTTAAAAATAAAAATGGTAAATTTTAATTTGTGTATTTTTACACTTAAAATATTTTAATAAAAAATACAAAGAGGAGGAAAGGACAGAGAGAGAAGACACAAATTACCAATCCTCAGGAGTAAGAGAGACAGCACTACAGGTTTCATTACAGTAAAAATCAGCTAATATTATAAACAACCTTATATCTCCCAATTGTGTGTCTGTGTTTTTTACCATAGTACACAGCTTGCAGGACATTAGTTTCCCGAGCAGGGATCAAATCCAGGTTCCCTGTAGTGGAAGCTCAGAGTCCTAATAACCACTGGACCACCAGGGAATTCCCTATAAACAACTATGTAGAAAAAAAATTTTAAACTATGAACATAAACTAAAACTATTATTCAAAGTATATGACAATACATTTAAAAATTATTAATAATTCTATGCAAATGAATTAACAACTTAGATCTATAATATTCAGTACAGTAAGCCACCAGCTACATACTTAAATAAAATTAGAACTTCAGTTCTGCACTTAATCACATTTCAAGTACTCTACTGCCACAGACAGAGGCTACTATACGTTAATGGTGTAGTACAACATAGATATTTCAACACTCAGAGAAAGTTTTACCAGACTGCTGACTTATGAAAAAATGCCTTGAAAGGTGTAAATTACACAGAAGAAATAGAAAATATGAACAACATCAAGACTAGATGACATCACTAGTAAATTAAAATACTTAAGGAAGAAGTAATACCCACCTTACATGAATTCTTTCAGCAAATATAAGAGAAAGGAACACGTTCTAACTAATATTATGAGGCCATTATCACCCTGGAACCAAAGCCAGAGAAAGATGTGACAAAAAAAAAAAACTACATACAGATATCCTTCATAAATATAGGTGTTAAAAAATCAGAATACTTAAAATATTAGCAAATTGGATTTTAAAAGATATAAAATAAAGAATAGATCATGACAAGGTATGATTTATATCACAAATGCAAGGTGAGTTTAAGATTCAAAAATCAATTCACCACATTAACACAATAAAGAAAAAAACATGATCATTTCAGCATATGAAAAGAAACCATTTGATAAAATAGTCATTCATGAAAAAAAATCTCACAAATACAGAGAATAGAAGGTCCTCAACCCGAGAAAAGGCATCTACAAAGATAATAAAGATCAACTGGAAAATTAAAAAGAATTGTTTTAATCATTATAATAGAATAAAAAATAGGAATATTAAATTTCAAATTAGTAAGGAAAGGATGGACTGTTTAACTGACTTGGAAGAGAAAAATTGGCTAGTATGGGGGGAAACTGTCCCTTAATTTATCCACACACACACAAAAATGAGGCAAAATATTTAAAAGACCAAAAGAAAAACAGGAATGCTAATTTCTTAAATACATGGAAAATCTGTAGACTAAAACTATAAAAGGTTATTTAGAAATATGCCATTCTCATGGATATATTTAAGATGTCACTTCTCCAAATTAATCCACAAATTTAATGCAATTCTAATCAAATAGCCAATGGTTTATCTATATACCTTTAAATATTGATTCTAAAACGTCTGTGTAAATACAAAGAAGTTAAACAGACAAAGCAAATTTTAAGAAGAGATGGATGGCTTAACACTACCTTGTTCTATCAGTCTGTAATTATTTTGAAGTAAAAAGTTAAAAATAATTTCATGACACAGTACATCTTATATGTAAATTATACATCAGCAAATATAATTTTTAAAATTTCATTTACAATAGCACAAGAAATTTTAAATGTACAGGGATCACAAAATATGCGTAAGACTCGTACTTAAAAATTACAAAACCCTGCGAAAAGGAAAGATGATCTAAATAAATTTTTTAAAAGATACAAAACATTCATGAATGGGAAAACTTTTAGATGTCAATTCTCCCAAACTCATCTATAGATGAGAATCCCAATAAAAATCCCATGAAGCTTTTTTTTATAGAAAAATAACAAGGTGTTTCTAACAAACTGCATAAAAATGCAAAAGATCTGGAACAGGAAAAACAACTTTTGAAAAACATGGCTTAGACTATGTGATCTAATATAAAACTGAAGTAATTAATACAATGTGGTACTGACATAAGGAATGACATATAGATCCTTGGAACAGTATGAGTCCAAAATAAAACTGACTCTTTTCAACCCCATGGACTGTAGCCCACCAGGCTCCTCTGTCCATGGGATTCTCCAGGCAAGAATACTGGAGTGGGTTGCCATTTCCTTCTCCAGGGGATCTTCCCAACCCAGGGATCAAACCCAGGTCTCCTACGCAAGGCAGACACTTTAACCTCTGAGCCAACAGGGAAGCGCATAAAACCAAACATACAGAACATTTAATCTTCAAAAATGTATCAAAATAAATCAATCAGAAAAAAGATTATTTTCTTGGGCTCCAAAATCACTGCAGATGGTAACTGCAGCCATGAAATTAAAAAACACTTGCTCCTTGGAGGAAAAGCTATGACCAACCTAGACACCATATTAAAAAGCAGAGACATTACTTTGCCAACAAAGGTCCATACAGTCAAAGATATAATTTTCCAGTAGTCATGTATGGATGTATGAGTTGGAACATAAAGAAAGCTGAGTGCTGAACAACTGAGGCATTCCAAACTGTGGTGTTGGAGAAGAACCCATAAGACAGCAAGCAGATCAAACCAGTCAATCCTAAAGGAAATCAACCCTAAATATTCACTGGAAGGACTGATGCTAAAACTCCAATACTTTAGCCACCTTATGCAACGAGAAAACTCATTGGAAAAGACCCTGACGCTGGGAAAGACTGAAGGCAGGAGGAGAAGGGTCTTACAGATGGCAAGATGGCTGGATGGTATCACCAACTCATGGACATGAGTTTGAGCAAGCCCTGGGAGATGGTGAAGGACAGAGAAACCTGGCACGCTGCAGTCCATGGGGTCAGAAAGTTGAACACGACTGAGTGACTGACAACAAAAAATGGAATTTCATGGAATTTCATCAAAATTAAAACTTGTGCTTTTCAAAAGAAACCAAAAATAATGAAAACATCAGCCACAGAATACCTAAATAGATGGAGACAGAAATATCCACATCTATTCCTACCTCAGTTCAGTCACTCAGTCGTGTCCAACTCTTTGCGACCACATGAATCGCAGCACGCCAGGCCTCCCTGTCCATCACCATCTCCTGGAGTTCACTCAAACTCACATCCATCGAGTCAGTGATGCCATCCAGCCATCTCATCCTCTGTCATCCCCTTTTCCTCCTGCCCCCAATCCCTCCCAGCATCAGAGTCTTTTCCAATGAGTCAACTCTTCGCATGAGCTGGGCAAAGTACTGGCGTTTCAGCTTTAGCATCATTCCTTCCAAAGAACATCCAGGGCTGATCTCCTTTAGAATGGACTGGATGGATCTCCTTGCAATCCAAGGGACTCTCAAGAGTCTTCTCCAACACCACAGTTCAAAAGTATCAATTCTTCGGTGCTCAGCTTTCTTCACAGTCCAACTCTCGCATCCATACATGACCACAGGAAAAACCATAGCCTTGACTAGACGGACCTTTGTTGGCAAAGTAACGTCTCTGCTTTTCAATATGCTATCTAGGTTGGTCATAACTTTCCTTCCAAGGCGTAAACGTCTTTTAATTTCATGGCTGCAATCACCATCTGCAGTGATTTTGGAGCCCCAAAAAATAAAGTCTGACACTGTTTCCACTGTTTGCCCATCTATTTCCCATGAAGTGATAGGACCAGATGCCATGATCTTTGTTTTCTGAATGTTGAGCTTTAAGCCAACTTTCTCATTCTCCTCTTTCACTTTCATCAACAGGCTTTTTAGTTCCTCTTCACTTTCTGCCATAAGAGTGCGGTCACCTGGATATCTGAGGTTATTGATATTTCTCCCGGCAATCTTGATTCCAGCTTGTGCTTCTTCCAGGCCAGCGTTTCTCATGATGTACTCTGCATATAAGTTAAATAAGCAGGGTGACAATACACAGCCTTGACATACTCCTTTTTCTGTTTGGAACCAGTCTGTTGTTCCATGTACAGTTCTAACTGTTGCTTCCTGACCTGCATATAGGTTTCTCAAGAGGCAGGTCAGGTGGTCTGGTATTCCCATCTCTTGAAGAATTTTCCACAGTTTATTGTGATCCACATAGTTAAAGGCTTTGGCACAGTCAATAAGGCAGAAATTGATGTTTTTCTGGAACTCTCCTGCTTTTTACATGATCCAGAAGACGTTGGCAATTTGATCACTGGTTCCTCTGCCTTTTCTAAATCCACCTTGAACATCTGGAATTTCATAGTGCACGTATTGCTGAAGCCTGGCCTGGAGAATTTTGAGCATTACATTGCTAGGATGTGAGATGAGTGCAACTGTGCAGCAATTTGAGCCTTCTTTGGCATTGCCTTTCTTTGGGATTGGAATGAAAACTGACCTTTTCCAGTCCTGTGGCCACTGCTGAGTTTTCCAAATTTACTGGCAAATTGAGTGCAGCACTTTCACAGCATCATCTTTCAGGATTTGAAATAGCTAGATTGGAATCCCATCACCTCCACTAGCTTTATTCATAGTGAAGCTTTCTAAGGCCCACTTGACTTCACATTCCAGGATGTCTGGCTCTAGGTGAGTGATCACACCGTCATGATTATCTCAGTCGTGAAGATCTTTTTGTACAGGTCTTCTGTGTATTCTTGCCACCTCTTCTTAATATCTTCTGCTTCTCTTAGGTCCGTACCATTTCTGTCCTTTATCGAGTCCATCTTTGCATGAAATGTTCCCTTGGTATCTCTAATTTTCTTGAAGAGATCTTTAATCTTTCCCATTCTGTTGTCTTCCTCTATTTCTTTGCATTGATCACTGAAGAAGGCTTTCTTATCTCTTCTTGCTATTCTTTGGAACTCTGCATTCAGATGCTTATATCTTTCCTTTTCTCCTTCGCTTTTCGCCTCTCTTCTTTTCACAGCTATTTGTAAGGCCTCTCCAGACAGCCATTTTGCTTTTTTGCATTTCTTTTCCATGGGGATGGTCTTGATCCCTGTCTCCTGTACAATGTCACAAACCTCCGTCCATAGTTCATCAGGCACTCTATCTATCAGATCTAGGCCCTCAAATCTATTTCTCACTTCCACTATATAATCATAATGAATTTGATTTAGGCCATACCTGAATGGTCTAGCGGTTTTCCCTACTTTCTTCAATTTAAGTCTGAATTTGGCAATAAAGAGTTCATGATCTGAGCCACAGTCAGCTCCCGGTCTTGTTTTGCTGACTGTATAGAGCTTCTCCATCTTCGGCTGCCAAGAATATAATCAATCTGATTTCGGTGTTGACCATGTCCTTGTGTAGAATCTTCTCTTGTGTTGCTGGAAGAGGGTGTTTGCTATGACCAGTGCGTTCTCTTGGCAAAATTCTATTAGCCTTTGCCCTGCTTCATTCCCTATTCCAAGGCCAAATTCGCCTGTTACTCCAACTCCAGGTGTCTCTTGACTTCCTACTTTTGCATTCCAGTCCCCTATAATGGAAAGGACATCTTTTTTGGGTGTTAGTTCTAAAAGGTCTTGTAGGTCTTCATAGAACCGTTCAACTTCAGCTTCTTCAGCATTACTGGTTGGGGCATAGACTTGGATAACTGTGATACTGAATGGTTTGCCTTGGAAATGAACTGGGATCATTCTGTCATTTTTGAGACTGCATCCAAGTACTGCATTTCAGCATCTTTTGTTGACCATGATGGCTACTCCATTTCTTCTAAGGGATTCCTGGCCGCAGTAGTAGATATAATGGTCATCTGAGTTAAATTCACCCATTCCAGTCCATTTTAGTCGCTGATTCCTAGAATGTCAATGTTCACTCTTGCCATCTCCTGTTTGACCACTTCCAATTTGCCTTGATTCATGGACCCAACATTCCAGGTTCCTATGCAATATTGCTCTTACAGCATCAGACCTTGCTTGCTTCTATCACCAGTCACATCCACAACTGGGTATTGTTTTTGCTTTGGCTCCATCCCTTCATTCTTTCTGGAGTTATTTCTCCACTGATCTCCAGTAGCATATTGGGCACCTACTGACCCTGGGAGTTCCTCTTTCAGTATCCTATCATTTTGCCTTTCATACTGTTCATGGGGTTCTCAAGGCAAGAATACTGAAGTGGTTTGCCATTCCCTTCTCCAGTGAACCACATTCTGTCAGACCTTTCCACCATGACCCGCCCGTCTTGGGTGGCCCCACAGGGCATGGCTTAGTTAGGGCAGGGCACGTCCAAGGAGCGGTGGCTGCGTGGGAGCAGGAGGGCCTAGAGGAGCCATCCCACACTGAAGGTCAGGAAAGGCGGCGGTGAGGAGATACCCCTCGTCCAAGGTAAGGAGCAGTGGCTGCACTTTGCTGGAGCAGCTGTGAAGAGATACCCCACGTCCAAGGTAAGAGAAAGCCAAGTAAGACGGTAGGTGTTGCAAGAGGGCATCAGAGGGCAGAGACACTGAAACCACAATCACAGAAAACTAGTCAATCTAATCACACAGACCACAGCTTTGTCTAACTCAGTGAAACTATTTCTATCTAATCATCAATAAAACAAAAGACTCATATCCAGAATATGTAAAAAACCCTAATAACAATATAACAGAAAAGACAAACCAACAATTCAAAAAATGGGCAAAGATTTGGGACACTTTACAAAGGAAACATTTTAAGAAAGGCTAATACACACGCTGAAAAAATGTTTGAAATCATTAGTCAGCAGGGAAATGTAAATTAAAACCATAAACAGTTGCCACTATCCATCCTTCAGTTCCGTCATTCATCGTGTCCAACTCTTTGCGACCCCATGATTGCAGCATGCTAGGCTTCCCTGTCCATCACCAACTGCAGGAGCCTGCTCAAACTCGAGTTGGGGATGTCATTCAACCGTCTCATCCTCTGTTGTCCCCTTCTCCTCCTGCCTTCAGTCTTTCCCAGCATCAGGGTCTTTTCCAGTCAGTCAGTTCTTCGCATCAGGTGGCCAAAGCAGTGGAGCTTCAACTTGTGCATCAATCCTTCCAATGAATATTCAGGACAGATTTCCTTTAGGACTGACTGATTTGATTTCCTTACAGTCCAACGGACTCTCAACAGTCTCCTCCAACACCACAGTTCAAAAGCATCAATTCTTCAGCACTCAGCTTTCCTTATGGTCCAACTCTGACATCCACACATGACTACTGGAAAAACCATAGCTTTGACTAGACAGACCTTTGTCAGCAAAGTATCCATCCTTTCACTTATTTTTTAGAAACATTTTATTGATGGGAACCAGCTTTTTTCTGTCTTTTTGAATTTGTTATACAATATTGCTTCTGTTTTATGTTTTGGTTTTTGGGCCCCTAGGCATGTCGGATCCTAGCACCCTGAGCAGTTATTGAACCTGCACTGCCTGCATTGAAAGGCAGAGTTTTAATCACTGGACTGCCAGGGAAGTCCCTCCTTCCCACTTTTAAAATAATTATAACCTAAAAGTTAAAGACCAGTTAACTGAAATGAACAAACTACTTGAAAACATAACAAACCTGACACAAAAGTAAATATATAAATAATCCTGTATTTACTGAAAATTTTGAATTCATAACTTAAAACCTCACACCACAGAGTAGGAAGTGGCAACCCACTCCAGTAGTCTTGCCTGGAAAATTCCATGGACAGGGGAGCCTGGCGGGCTACGGTCCATGAGTTCACAAAGGTCAGACACAACTAAGCAACTTTCACTTTCAAAAGAAAGACTGAGAAAGAAAAAAATCACTAGCTAACAGTCACATATTTGATTCTGAAGGACAACTGTTATTTGACACTGTTTGGATTTCTGGAGATCAGATTTTTTAGTACTCATGTATAGGTTTTCTCCTTTTCTTTAGTATTAAAGGGGAAAGTTGAAAGAGTATTCTATACACCTAGGAAAATTAAAGTGCATACCAAATGCATATTTGATCTCACAAGGACTGATTTATTAGTACTTGCACACCCTTGTGAAAATGCATGATGTGCCAGGTCCCTTGGAGGCACATTCATTCTCACAGAAAAAGAGTAGCATTTCAGGGTCAGGAACTGAGGTTTCATGGCGAGAAGTTCTACAACTGACATCAAAAATATTCTGGAAAACAATTATGCTCAAAATTTTAAAATAAATGGGAAATGTATGCCTTTAAAAAAACAAAAACAAAAAACCTCACACCAAAAATCTCTAAGCCAACGTGGTTTTGCTGTGAATTCTATAAAACATTTAATGAAGATATAACTCCAGCTGTACACAAAGTCTGTCAGAAAAAATCCTTAATGAAATATTAGCAAATTGAGTCCAGTAATATATAAATATTCTTTGGCCATTCCTTGTAAAAGGGGAAGTTTTTAATGTAATAAAGC
>SJYQ01093664.1:282961-321208 GCA_006410935.1 Redunca redunca | reverse complement strand
TATTGAAAGGCAATAAAGAATTAAATAAATAAAAAAACACACAAACTTCACAGTCAGTCAGTATCGTAAGCATGCCAATTATCTGTTCATCGACAGACTCAAAAAACACTCCATCAAAATTCTGCTCTTACAATTTTGTTTTGTTAGCTACTTGGTAAAGTATTTCTAAAATGAACAGTGACAAGAATAGGTGAGACATTCCTGAAGCAAAATTTTCAAGGATATGTGAACTATCAGGTTATCAAACAAGACTTATTGCAAAGCTAAATTAATTAAAAGAACATGGCACAGAAATAAACAAAAATTCCATTGGACAAAGTCCATAGGTATACACTACAGAATAGCTTTTCAAGTAACTGTGTGAAGAAAACAGTATTTGATGATTGATAATGAGATAATTTGTTAGTATTATGGCAAGAAATAAATTAGTTCCCTAACCCAAACCATAAAACAGTTAACTCTATGAGAATTCAAAGAGCTATGTGTTAAAGGTAAAACCAATGAACATTTTAGGAAACAACATGAAATATCTTTCTGATGTCAGCCTAGAAAAGGTTTACCCAAATAAAATTTTTTTAAAAATCAAGTCATAAAAGACTCAAATTATCATTCAAATATATTAAAATTAATTTTAGCTTATGCAAATACTTATTAGGTCAAGTCATGAGCTAGGAAAATTTATTTTTAATATTTATAACTGACAAGTTTCTTCTTTAGGATACTTAGAGAACTTCTACAGTGTAGTTAAGAAAAGGTCAGCAATGCAACAGCAAGTGGGCAACAGATTTTGCAGTAGAGGAACCAGAAAGAGCCAAAAACATGAAAAAATATTCAACTAAATTATTAAGCAGTTAAATATAAATATTTTAAAAATGAATGCCATGTTATACCTACTATAATTACAACATATTTAAGTCTAGTAATTAGTGTTGTCCAGATGCATAGTGACCAAAACTCTAAACAATGGTAGAAGTATGAACAAATGAAAACAGTAAATTTTGCAGTTCTAGTAAGCTGAGAATGTACACATCCAATGCCCGAGCAATCACCTTCCATATGCACTCCAGAGCAGAGGTATGTAAATTATGTCTGCATGCTAAATCCAAAAGCCACCTGTGTCCTATCTACATAACCCATGAGCTAAGAATGATTTTCACATTTTTAAACAGTTAAAAAACAAAAAAGACACATGAAAATAATGCTAAATTCAAAATTCAGTGCCAATAAAGTTTCACTGGAAACAAACACTAACCTCTTCATGTATTGTCTCTGGTTGCTTTCATGCTGAAAAGACAGAGTTGAATAAGCTGCAACAGAGATGGCACAATATCTAAAATATTCACTCTCTGGCCTTTTAGAGAAACAGTTAGCCAATTCCTGTCCTAAACCAGAAGATTCTAAATTTGTGTTTTGACAGAGACTCACCATAATAGATTTTACATGAATTCCACACATGATACTTTCTTATATGAATCAAAAGACATACAAGGATGTTCATAGGGGAAAGATTAGCAATGGAAAAACTAGAAATATCAAGAAGTCTATAAACAGTAAAGTAGATTTTGAAATTGTGATATATTTTAAACAGAAGACCTAAAAGTATAAAACTCTTAAAAGAAAACATAGGGAAAAACTTTATTACATTGGATTAGGCAATAAATTTTTGTATATGACACCAAAAGCACAGGCAACAAAAGCAAAAATAAACAAATGGGAAAAACAATTTTTAAAACTTCTGCACATCCAAAGAAACTATCAACAGAGTAAAAGGGCATCACATGGAATGGAATAAAGTATTTGCAAATCACATCTGATAAGGAATAATACCCAGAATACATAAATAACTCATAAATCAACAGTAAGAATAAAAAATCAAAAATGGTCATAGGACTTGAAAAACACATTTCTGCCAGAAGAGAAATGGCCAACAAGCATATCAAAAGGTGTTATTTAAAGCATTACTCACAAAGACCAAGAGGCAGAAGCAACCCAAATGCCCATCAATATATAAACAGATAAACAAAATGTGGTATTAGCCATACAACAGAGTATTATTCATTCTTAAAAAGGAAGGAAACCCTAATACATGTCACAACACATATAAACCTTAAGACGGGAGGGTATTTTTGTTCAATGGGTATAGAAATTTCAGTTTTTCAAGACAAAATAGTTCCAGAGATTTGTTGCACAAAAATGTGAACATACTTAATATTACGAAACTGTACACTTAAAAATGGTTAAGATGGTAAATTCTGCATTATGGTTTTTTTACAATTAAAAATGAATAAACAGAAATTATTAGGGTGAGCGTTAATAATGAATTACACATCAGTGATGAATGAATGAGAGCTAAACAATGAATACAAATACCAAGTATAATGAAAAAACAAAGTGGTAACATATAGAATGATTCAAAAATAATACGAAATTCATAAATAAGCAAAACCAAACAATATACTGATCAATAATGAAAATGTGGTTAAAAACTATAAAGATAGGCAAGGAAAAAATGGCAATAAATACATATTTATCAATAACAATTATAAACGTCAATGGAGTAAAAGCTGCAATCAAGACACATGATGGCTGACTAGATAATAAAACAAGAATGTACAGTTATACTGCTTACAAGAGACCCACTTTAGGGCAACAGAGATGAACAGACTGAAAGTGAGGGAATGGAAAATGTATTTCATGTAAATGGCAATGACAAGAAAGTGATAGCAACATTCAGGAAAAAAAAATGATTTTAAAACAAAGGTCATAAAGGGAGACAAAGAAGGACACTATATAATGACAAGAGGATCACTGAATACAGAGCACCTAAACACATAAAATAGTGTACTAACAGACATCAAAAACGAAACTGAGGGGAACATAGCAACAGGAGGAGATTTTAAAACCCCACTGACATCAATGGACAGATTTTCCCAAACTGAAAACCAGTAAGGCAACAGAAACTCTAAATGATAAAATTCAACATCATTCATGATAAAAACTCACCAAAACAAGTACAAAGGGAACATATTTCAACATAATAAAAGCTATTTTTGACAAACCCACAGTCAATGTAACACCCCACAGTGAAAGCCTAAAAGCCTTCCTGCTAAATTCTGGAACAGCACAAGCATGTCCACCCTCATCACTTCTCTTCAACACAGTACTGGCAATCTTAGCCACAGCAATCGGACAAGAACAAGAGCACATATCCAAACTGGAAGGGAAGAAGTAAAATTGTCACTGTATGCAGATGATACAATATTCCATATAAAAAACCCTAAAGACTCCACACAAAACAATTAGAATAAATGAATTCAGCAAGATAATAGGACACAGTTCAATATATAGAAATCTGATGCATTTCTTTACACTAACAATGAAGTCACAAACAGAAAGTTTAAAGATAATCTCATTTAAAATTGTTAAAAAAAAAAAAAGGAATAAACCTAACCAAGCAAGTAAAAGACATATGCTGAAAACTAAAATATTGATATCAGATTTGAAGAATTAATACTGCTAAAATGGTCATACTATACACCACAATCTAACGATTTAATGCAATCCCTATCAAATTATCCATGACATTTTCCACAAATGATCCTCAAAGAACAAATGATCCTAAAATTTACACAGAATCACAAAAGACCAAGAATTGCCAAAGCAGTTCAGAGGAAAAAAAACAAAGGTAGAGGAATAACATCCCAGACTTCAGACAATACTGCAAACCTACAGTAATCAAAACATGAAGGTATTGGCACAAAAACAGATGTATGGATCAACGGAACAAAACAGAGAGGTCAGAAATATGCCCACATTCCTACAGTCAATTAATCCTCAACAAAGGAGGCAAGAATATATAATGGAGAAAAGACAGTCTTTCTAGTAAGTGGTGTTGGGCAAGTTGGACAGTGTCATATAAATCACTGAAGTTAGACCACTCCCTAACACCAGACATCAAAATAAACTCAAAATGACTTAAAAACTTAAAAGATAAGACATGGTTTCATCTTAAATTCCTAGAGGAGAACATAAGCAAACCATTCTCAGACATAAAATTTTCTTAGATCAGTCTCTCAAGGTAAAAGAAGTAAAAGCTAAAATAAATGGAACCTAACCAAACTTAAAAGCTTTTGCACAGCAAAAGAAAACCATTAAAAAAAAAAAAAAAAAAAAGACAACCTACCTACAGAATGGAAGAAAATATTTGCTAACAATGTGACTGGCAAAGCCTTAATTTCCAAAATAAGCAAACACATCATACAACTCAGTATCAAAAAAACAATTCACTCCAAAAAATGGGCATAAGACCTAAATAGACATTTCTCTAAAGACATACAGATGGCCAACAGGCACATGAAAAGATGCTCTGCATAGCTAATTACTGCTGCTACTGCTGCTAAGTCGCTTCAGTCATGTCCGACTCTGTGCGACCCCACAGATGGCAACCCACCAGGCTCCCCCGTCCCTGGGATTCTCCAGGCAAGAACACTGGAGTGGGTTGCCATTTCCTCCTCCAATGTATGAAAGTGAAAAGTGAAAGGGAAGTCGCTCAGTCGTGTCCGACTCTTAGCGACCCCATGGACTGCAGCCTACCAGGCTCCTCTGTCCATGGGATTTTCCAGGCAAGAGTACTGCAGTGGGGTGCCATTGCCTTCTCTGATAGCTAATTACTAGAAAAATGCAAATCAAAACTACAGTAAGGTATCACCTCACACTGGTCAGAATGGCTATCATCAACAAGTTCACGAATAATAAATGTTGGGGAGAGCACAGAGGAAAAGGAAGCCTCCTACACTGTTAGTGGGAATGTAAACTGAGACAGTCACTACAGAAAACAATCTGAAGTTTTCTTAAAAAACTAAAAAGTTACTATATGATCCAGCAATTCCATTCCTGGAGACATATCCAGGAAAGATGAAACACTAATTTGAAAAGATACATGCGCACCAATGTTCACAGCAGCACTATTTACAATAGCTAAGACATAGAAGCAAACTAAATGTCCATCAACAGGTGAAAGGATAAATGTGATACACAACATCCTTCCAGAGTCTCCCTACTGGGTTTTCAAAGCTTCCTAGCCAAGAACCAAGATATTGTGGAACAAAAACAAGATATCTCACATGTATCGTTTCGGAATATCTGAGCCACAGATCGACAGGCATAATAAACTTGTCATTTTAAACCACTAAGTTTATGGTGATCTGTTAAGCAGCACATTATCAGTAATAAGAATGCAAATTCAAACTAGGTTTTATCTTAAATAATTCAGACAGTAGGCTCTAGAAAACTATTAACTGATTTAAGAAATGACACTAGTGATAACAAGGTCAAATTTCTAAAATATGCATGTTAGGTACTTAAAATAACTTCATAAAATAACTGTGAGAAAAGGAGTATTTTCTAAATTAATATTACTTAACATGAAGTTTAAAGATGTATATATTTAAATTAACAAGTAGTTGAATTAACATGATCAACAGACATCTGATTTTCATCTATATGTATAAGACAACATGCACTGTGGATATTAAAAAACTTAAGTATTGTGATATTTTCACTGGAAAATGGATGAGAACCCTGTATTTGAATCATCTTATATTTAAACATTTATCTTATACTTTCAACTCTACCAATCTTTTATACTAGTTATCAACATAAACTAAAATTCATATACAACTCATGTCTTCCTTTCAAAGTTTGCCTGTCACCACTCAATTTTAAAGATAACAATCTTGAAATAAAAGTGTAACTTGTTTTCAAATACATATGCCTTTTAGCAACATAGAAATAAAGCAAAAATTAGTTTAAAAACTTAATACAATGCTTAATTCAAAAAGAATCTATGTTTTTATTTAATAAATAGAAAATTATTAAGAATGGTGAGGTGTTTTAAGTTAAAGTCATCTCAGTTTTATACCCATGCTTTTATCTTTAAAGACAACTCTAGGTTTTGATTTCAACATTTTCATAAAGAAGATATTCCTTCAAATGCTGGAAGGACAAAAACAATACTCAGCAATAGGCCATATAAACAGAAATTTTTAAGAAGCTCTGAGGTTTAAAAAAAAAACACTGCTCAACTTATTAGTTCTTTTAAAAATTGAACTGCACTGACAGGACAGATATTTTATAATTCAAACACAAACTGATGTTGACACTCTGTGTGCTCAGTTGCGCCTGACTCTCTGCAACTCTATAGATGGGAGCCCGGCAGGACCCTTTGTTCATGGCAATTCTCCATGCAATAACACTGGAGTGGGTTGCCATGCCCTCCTCCAGGGGAATCTTCCGAACCCAGGGATTGAACCCACGTCTCCTCTGTCTCCTGAATTGCAAGCAGATTCTTGACTGCTGATAGACAGCCCCAAACACCTGTCATGGTTAACACTCATTAAAATATCTCTAAATTACTTTACAAAATATTATATTATTTCTACCAAATAATAATTACTATTCAAAACCTGTGATTCCAGTGAACTAGGGGCAGTTCAGAAATAGGTAACAAGAGATTTAAGAGGAGCTTAGAGGAGCTTGGGAGTTAAGATAAACCTGCATTCAAATCCTGGTTGTACCACTTTAAATGATGTCTCTAAGCCTTAGTTTCCTCCTTAGTAACACAGAAACAGCTGTAATATCTTCATCCAGAGGGTTGTTATGGCAGAGATTACATACCTTGTAACAATTCCCTTTCCCTTCATTAAGAGATCCTTAATTTTACTGTTGGCACCAACAGGCACAGCTAAAGGACAATCCTAGTTTTCTTCAAAATCAGGATGGCTAATGAAATGGAAACCAATGCATATATGTAGAGTTTCTAGGAAAGTTCTTTAAGAGGCTGATTCCATTGAGAAGTATGCCTTTTTGCCTTCCTCCCTAACCCATCACATGCTGAAGATACAGCAGGCAGCTCAGAACATCAGAGAATGGAAGCCATATGCTAAGGAAGTGATAAGGAAAACCAGAATACCCTGTATTCCTGATATCCAGAGCATTTTTTCATCTAGGCTTTTTTCACATGGAAAATAAGTTTTTCTATTGTGTTTCTGTTATATCAACACATAGTTGAATCTAATCTACCAGTTATATAATGATCAAAATTTTAAAAAAGTAATACATGTAAAGTTTTTCACAGATAAACTGGTATACTGCAAGTGATCAAAACAATATGAATAGTTTTTTAATCCAAAGACTGCACATGAAGATTCAACAATGCTCTTATTTTTCCCTTGAAGTTGTCAAGTCTGTTACGTTCAATGAACTTTTTCTATCATTAAGAAAATTAACCACTGGAAAATGACCAAGTGGTTATCTTTGTTGTTATCATTTAGTCACCAAGTCGTGTCTGACTCTTTTGCAACCCCACGGACTGTAGCCCATCAGGTTCCTTTGTCCATAGGATTTCCCAGGTGAGAATATCAGAGTGGGTGGCTATTTCCTTCTCCAGGAGATCATCCCAATCCAGGCATTGAAACTGCACTGGCAAGTGGATTCTTCCCTGGTGGTTACCTTAGAGCCATTCAATTGATGAAAGTCCTTGATTTAAAGAAGCAGTTATCTAAAAGCATTTTTTAAAAAATCTCTCAACAACCAGGTCCTACTGTATAAACACAGGGAACTATATTCAATATCCTATAAATGGAAATGAATATTGAAAAAATGTATAACGCAATCACTTTGCTGTATAGCAGAAATTTACATTGTAAATAAACTATATGTCAATAAAAATTATTTTTGAACTTCTTTCAAACTGCACATCAATAATGTGAAGCAATGGTTAAAGGAACATTAGTTATACATCAGTCATTTCTACTATCAACATGTTACCGTAAAAAATCGACAGCACAATTCTCCAGACAAATGACAAACTAGAAGGTGGACAACTCTCTCTTCTGATTTGCATAAAATATTAAAGTTTTTTTTTCTTTTAAATCTCTTTCATTGACAACACTATATATTTGGAACGCCAATTTAACTATTTTTATGTTTAAACCAAATTTCCCGAAGTCCTCACTGATGGGGTTACATTAGCAGACCCTGTAGTTTGCCAAAAGGTTGCACCCTAGAAGGGCTGAACTTGATTTATAAAACAAATATTTGAAGTTCCCATCCTAGTGGTCTTGGGCAATGAACACACAGTTACGTCTGGTATTACACAAGACATTTTCAGGCACCTGCCTGAGAAACAGTGAATCTCCTTTTTTTCTGGACATCAAGACAAAATGGTAGGCCTCAAATGACCATCTTTGGAATCAGAAACTTCCAGAATACCATCTATATAGCAGTCTGCCCTTCTCTCTGTATGTAGAGGTCTGTGTCCCTGAGCTCCCTTGTGGAGGCAGAGCAGCCTCCTCTTCCAAGCTAGTTACTTCTCTGCCTTCAAAAGCCCCTTAATTATAAACTACCAGAAAGAGGGAGATAAACGGTAATCTTTACCACACCATTTGCATTCAAAATTTGGTTTTAAATCCCCTGCTTGCAGACCCCTAGCCTAAAAATGTTTGCAGGGCTGAAGCCAAAAAGAGTACCTGCACCAGAAACATAAATTCCAAATGTTCTGTGTAAAGACCCACATATAGCAGCATGCTTATTACTGCCTTGAGATTTCTGCTTTAAAATTGTTGTTACTGCAACATCTTTCACAAAAAAAGTATCCAATCAAAAGTATCATTAGAAAGCTATTTGATTAATTATTACTATTAATTACTATTTCTGGCATACAGACTTGAGCAAAGGCATATCCAGAAGCAGGAAATCAAAAATTACTTGCTGAAAGGGAGAAGTAATGACTGAGGAATACCTTCTAACAGCATGTTTTACTTTTTGACCCTGTTCCCCCAACCACAGACAACTGGTTCAAAGATAAACCACCTGGACCAATTATAATCTTTTTACTAGGAACTTAAAATCTAAAATGGATACAGAAAAAGACTAAAAGTCACTGGAGCATAACTGCTTTTTGGCAGTACTAGAGACAGCGGGTCCATGATCACGTTTCATTGAGTTTCCTGGAGGAAATGTGTTCTTTATCTCCTCCCTGATTTCTGTGAAATACCCCAGTATACTTCTAAATCTTTTTTCTTAAGACAAGCAAGCAAAAGTGTAGTTTTGAACCTTGCATGCAACAAAAAGGACATTTAATAATTAAATCTACTGAAGATCAGGAGCACTAGTTTCTTTTCAATATGTAGTCTAAAGAACTGTTATCACTCAAAAAATATTAAAAAACTAATTCCAAAGAGAAAGAAGGTACTAACAGATCCCTTTAGTGAAGGTAAACAGAAAACAAAACAAAAGAAAAGCACATTTCCCTTCCTTAGGAATTTTATATGATGAAAATTATCCATCATAAACAAGTGCACAAACATCCTTTGATGATTCATCAATTCTATTCTTAGATTCACTAAACGTACTGTGGTAATCATTTAATGATGTACATATGGCAAAACATGTCAATTATATCTCAATAAAACTGGAAGAAAAAATTCTATTCTTGGAATTTATTCTACAAAAACACTTCAATAAGTAGACAATAGAAATGCATACTTAACACTGTAACAGTAAAAAGTTGAAAATAATATCACACATGTAAAAGAGGAATCTGGTTAACTTATAGTACAGTGAGACAATAAAATACTGAGTACACACTAAAAAGGATAAAATGGGTCCATAAACACTAACAGAAGATGTCCAGGCAGCTGTATGATAAACGCAAGAACAGTATATTCTTCCCACCCATCACATAAAGATATATATTTACATTCATAGAAAAAAGTCTGGAAAGATATATATTACACTTTCAAACCAGATTCTCTTTGGAGAATGGTAAAGATAAAGGTTTTCATTTTCTGCTTTATTCATTTTTGTATTATAAAATTGAATGTATTACTTTTATAATCTAAGAAACGAAGTTTCTTTTAAGAAAATAATGTAACAATGGAAAAATATGAAGAGAGAATTAAGAGACCCTGTAAACAAAGCTTGAGTGATAAGTTCAATATGATCCACACATACACAAACCATGGCTATATTTCAATAGTAATAACTACAAGAATATTTAAAGAAAAGAGTAAGATTCTTACAAGTCAGATTAACTTTATTAAAACACTAAGAGGGTATGATAAGATCTAAACCAAATCAAATTGGACCATCACATTAATTAGCCCTAACTAATCACAGTTATAGATAAATGCCTTCTCTAGACTTGTATTTACTATCTGAGACACCACTGTTTTGGGTTTTTTTTTTAGAATGGTACTTACAGTTCTCTACAATTTCATCAAAAACTGCACCAGTTTTCTGATCAAACTGAAAAAGCAAAAAAACAAAAGTAACATTATTATCCTTCATTCACACTTTTTAGTATCCCTTCTTCCTCCATTAAGAGCTGTAATCTTCACCCAAAGTATGCAAATTCATAACAATATAAACAAAAACACTACCAAATAGAGTGAAACAAAAGTTTAGTATGGATAAAAGGGTTCTCAGGCCCAAACCTCCAAACCAAAAATTAAGAGATATATACATACTCTCCCTATTAAAAAAGCTATTTTTTAAGGTTTTTTTTAAAAACTGAAGTATAGTTGATCTATGTTTCAGGTATACAACAAAGTGATTCGGAAAAGCCACAAATCACCTTTCTATCACATAACACAAAAGATCATATACATTTGTAATAATAATAAAACACAGCCAACACTTACTGAGAACTTACTAACAACACTTATTATTAGAACTATGTTAAACTTCTAATCAAAACTGAACAGAACAATCTCATCAATAGGTTTTACTCTCAGGCGAAAGCCAGAAATCTGCTGCTCTTTAAATCAAAGTTAGCCAAATTACAGAAATGATTCCTTTTTGAGTATGTTAGGGCCCAAGACACAAACAGAGCCAAGTATAAAGTAATTTCAGACCTTTAAAACAGACACAGAGGAAGGGAAATGTAAAGCAGAGGCAACTCCACTCAGAAGCTGATAGAGACACAACTAGCATTTTTCACTTCTAGTCTTTAAAGGCCTCCTCATTTTGGCAAGTGTGAGCATTCCAACCTCTTGCCTCCCTACCTACTATTCATCCATGAGGCAAGAAGAGAAGCAACTCTGCTTCGTGATAAACCCACTAAACTACAGGTGAGTCTCCCCATTCAAAGGGAAAACTTCAGGGAAAAAGAACGACCTAGCTACCTAAATAACTACAAACGAAACACAACAGCTAGCTATAGTAATCAATAATATCTAAGATTCACTGAACAAAAAGACAACCAAGGATCCCAGATTTCTGAAAGAAATTAACTATGTGAAAGAGAAGGTTCAAGGTGAATTAAAGAATAACCACTCCAGAAGGAAACAATTTACAGAAAAGAAGTTTCTACTTTTAAGTGCTATCTGAGATATATGAGAGGCTACAGATACAGAAAACTAAACCAGATGGCCATGAAAAGGAGACATGTGAAAATGTTAGGAGACAAGAAAATAAAACTTTTGCTGGGCAAGCTTTTGACAGAGTTCTCAATCAAATTCCAAAAAACAAAAACAAAAAGTTAGAGTTGGAAGATATTTTATATGCAAACAAGAAAGATTAAGCAATTGGGTATAAAAGAAATCTCAAAGGCAAATCCAAGGAAGAGAATAATAAACAGGTGAAATAACAGAAGAAAATTTCCCTGAACTAAATAAGTATTTGAGATTGAATGGGTATACCAAATACCAAAGAGAAAGTGGGGGGTGGGAAGGTGGGAAGGTACATCCTGGTGAAATTTCAAAATTTCAAAAAGAAAATTTAAAAATTATCATGCAGATGATGCATTAAACACATTTAACATAACTGAATTCAACTATATAAACACTGAAAAAGGAAAGAAAACAGTAAAGGCCACTCTACCTACCATTTCACTCAATGAGCTATGTGAATAAAAGGGAAATGGGAGACATGACTCTGCAAGCCAAAGAATGAAAGCACTGGGCTACACTGAAAGGGGTTTGAGTGTCTGAAGAAAAAGCATTTTTTGGACAACACTGCCTTTTTCTTCTTCTGGTGATGAAAATGATCTAAAACTGATGTGGTTGCACAACTGTGAAAATACAACTATTGAATTATGTGCTTTAAATGGGTGAATTGCATGGCATATGGACTACATCTCTATTAAGCTGTTCTAAAAACACATTAAGAAAACTATTTCCATGAAGTCTTGTGTATTAAAAACCAAAAGGCACAACTAAAACAAAAGAGTAACTAGGGAAATGGTATGTCAGCATATGCCAGTATTTTTCAAACAGAAATTTTCAAAATATATATTCAAATCCATTAAATAAATAATATTTTTAACACACTGAAGCCCCTCAAGTACAATTTCCAGTGTTATGTGGTTATCTTCTCTTAATGTTAGCCTCTCCATGTATCTGAACTTCTTGCTACGGTAGAGCATCAATTACGAGAGAATCTACTGTTGGCTCACTTTGTTTTTGTTTTTCATAGTCACAGAATTTTATTTTACCTTGGAGAACAGTTGATTTACTATAGTGAAATGGAGAACATTCCCACCAACAGTGTAGAAGGATTCACTTTTCTCCATCCCCTCTCTGGCATTTATTGTTTGTACTTTTTTTGGGCTCCAAAATCACTGCAGATGGTGACTGCAGCCATGAAATTAAAAAACGCTTACTCCCTGGAAGGAAAGTTATGATCAACCTAGACAGCACATTCAAAAACAGAGACATTACTTTGCCAACAAAGGTCTGTCTAGCCAAGGCTATGGTTTTTCCAGTAGTCAAGTATGGATGTGAGAGTTGGACTGTGAAGAAAGCTGAGCGCCAAAGAATTGATGCTTTTGAACTGTGGTGTTGGAGAAGACTCTAGAGAGTCCCTTGGACTGCAAGGAGATCCAACCAGTCCATTCTAAAGGAGATCAGCTCTGGGATTTCTTTGGAAGGAATGATGCTAAAGCTGAAACTCCAGTACTTTGGCCACCTCATGCAAAGAGTTGACTCATTGGAAAAGACTCTGATGCTGGGAGGGATTTGGGACAGGAGGAGAAGGGGACGACAGAGGATGAGATGTCTGGATGGCATCACCGACTCGATAGATGTGAGTTTGAGTGAACTCTGGGAGTTGGTGATGGACAGGGAGGCCTGGTGTGCTGCGATTCATGGGGTCGCAAAGAGTCGGACACGACTGAGCGACTGAACTGAACTGAACTGAATATGCAGTGATGTGATATACAATAGAATATTACTCAGCCATAAAAAGGAACAAATTTGTGTCAGTTCTAGTGAGGTGGATGCACTTAAGAGTTTGTCATACAGAGTAAATTAAGTCAAAAAGAGAAAAACAAGTATTGTGTATTAACACATATATATGGAATCTACAAAAATGGTTCCCTAGAGAAGGAAATGGCAACCCACTCCAGTATTCTTGCCTAGAAAATCCAATGGACAAAGGAGCCTGGTAGGCTAGTCCATGGGGTCACAGAAAAGTCAGACAAAACTTACTTACTAAACAACAGAAAAATGGTACTAAGGAACTATCCATAGGGCAATAATAGAGAAGCAGACATAGAGGAAAGACTTGTGGACACAGCAGGGGAAGAAGGCGGGATGAACTAAGAGAACAGCATTGAAATATATATATTCAGTTCAGTTCAGTCACTCAGTCGTGTCTGACTCTTCGCGACCCCATGAATCACAGGATCCCTGTCCATCATCAACTCCTGGAGTTCACTCAGACTCACGTCCATCGCGTCAGTGACGCCATCCAGCCATCTCACACTGAGTCGTCCCCTTCTCCTCCTGCCCCCAATCCCTCCCAGCATCAGAGTCTTTTCCAGTGAGTCACCTCTTCAAAACAGACCTATATGATGCAGGGAGCTCAACTTGGTGCTCTGTGACAACCTAGTTGGGTGGGAAGTAGGAGGGAGGTTCAAAAGGGAAGGAACATCCGTATACCTATGGCTGATTCATGCTGATATATGGCAGAAACCAACACAATATTATAAAGCAATTATCCTCCAAGTAAAACTAAACTAAATTTTTTAAAAACCCGTAATAGTGATGTTGAGCATCTTTTCATGTGTCTATTGGCTATCCGCATGTATTCTTTGGAGAAATGTCTAATTTAGATCTTCTGCTCATTTTTTGATTGGGCTGTTTGCCTTTTTGATCTTTTGTTTTCATTCTAATCTGTTGGTGACTGCTCACTTAACACTAACACCACTCTCAATTGTGGACTACATCAGAACTGCAGAACACCTGCTTGGCCTAAAATCTAACACTGGGGTGACAACAAAGGTACAAGTAAGACTTAGCTTGGCTATCATATGGTGGTTTTGCTAAATGTGTTTGGGTGCTTCCTGTCTAACCTGTATACTTACAAGTAAGAATTAGATATAAACTGTAATTTAGCTTTGAATAATGTATTACTCAATCCTCAAGTTTCATAAAAGATTTAACTGGACTTAAAAGCCAAGCTGGTTTTAAGAATCTGTAATAACTATTCTGTATAGGCAAGGATTTTCTCAATACCACAAAACCTAAAATTAAAAAAATAAACAAATGAATATGGATATTAACTTAAGACAAAAAAAATCAGTTCATTTTTAGTTACCAAAATAGTCTCATGGGTTCTACCCCTTTCAAAACATGTAACTGTTGCATATTTAAACTTATAAAATAAATGCTACAACTTTAAGGGATTTTTACTTGCAAATTTCTTTACCCATGAAGTAAAGATATAGTGATACCTACACTTCCCGGAATTGATAGCATGATTAAATGAAAAGCATTTAGCATATGATTAGCAACTCATAAATATGCAGTGAAGTGTTAGTCACTGAGTCGTGTCCAACCCCTACCAGGCTCCTCTGACCATAGAATTCTACAGGCAAGAATACTGGAATGGGTAGCCATTCCCTTTTCTAGGGTATCATCCTGACCCAGGGATTGAACCCATCTCCTGTATCACAGGCAGATTCTTTACTGTCTGAGCCACCAGGGAGCAATAAGATGACATTAATAAAAGATATCCTCCCTCATCTTAAAATTTAGGATTCACTACAACATTTGTTTGTAAAAATGTATCCACTGCTTAAAATAAAAGGAAAGCACTGGGAAAATGACTTACCCTCTTTATTCCAAAAATTAAGCACTGGGAATAAAGTATATTTTTACTTACCAAATAGAACACTAAAGTTCCCTAACCCTAGAGGGGGTTAAAAAATCCCAATATACTGTGAAAATACCACCTACGACCACCTGTGGGAAAAAATTGAAACATTTTAAAAATCACAGAGGGAATTCCCTGGCAGTCCAGTGTTAGGACACTGCATTTCCACTGCAAAGGAACCAGATTCCATCCCTGGTTGGGGAACTAAATCTGCACACAGTGTGGTGTGGGCAAAAAAAAAAACCCAGAAATTAAATTTATTGAATCCTGGATCAATAATTTTTATTTTAAAATGTTAATTTTCTCTTTTGTCCACCATGTGTGTGTGAGTTACTCAGTCATTTCCTACTCTTTGCAACCCCATGGACTGTAGCGGACCAGACTCCTCTGTCCATGGAATTCTCCAAGCAGGAGTGCGTTGCCACTGCCTTCTTCAGGGGGTCTTCCGAACCCAGGGATCAAACCCAGATCTCCTGAATTGCAGGCAGACTCCTACACTGCATGCAGATTCTTTACCAACTGAGCTATGAGGAAAATCTACCATACAACTTTGCAAACTGTCTGGACATAACTGCTAAAATGCCTAACACCATAAACACTTTCCTCAAACTGGTTTTAATATCTGCAACAATTTAAGAGTTTATATGATAAACTTATTCAGTGAAAACTAAACCAAAAGCTCTATTTTCAGAAAGTTGAACCTGGATTTTTCAATGATTAAGTAGAGACTAAAAACTGTCTAATGTCCTTTACTGTGGTCTTCTCTAAAATTTACTCTTTTCACCACTGACTCCATTTTTTCATTTCAGTAAGAGCCTCAACATCCCAGAATTCAAAGAACTCTCAAAATATTTTTTGCCATTCAATTGGGCTTCCTTGGTGGCTCATTCATAAAGAATCTGCCTGCAATGCAGGAGATGGTAGGTTTGATTCCTGAGACAGGAAGATCACCTGGAGAAGGAAATGGTAACCCACTCCAATATTCTTGCCTGGGAAATTCCATGATCAGAGGAGCCTGGCAAGCTATAGTCCATGAGGTCGCAAGAGTTGGACATGACTTACCTTCTAAAACCACTACCCCCTTCAAATGATCTTAAGAACTATCATTTCTATTTCTAACACATCTTCAGTTTTAAATAAATCTTAACTTTCCATGATTAGCTAACCTATAGAGGAGGTTGAGAAAGAAATGGGAAGTATTCCATAATTTAATTTCTAAAGGATAACTAAGAATTAAATGAAAAGACAGAAGAAAAGATTCAAGAAAAGAACAGCAAATGTAAAGGTTCTTAGCAGGAAAAAACAGAGAACTGAAACAACAGAAAGGCTAGGTGGCTAAGAACTCTGGGACTAAAGCAACTCAGCACTGTAAGACAAAGCTGATGGCAAATCATGGGCCAAACAATGGACATTCTTTATGGAAAGGGTGACCACATATTCCAGTTAGCCCAAAGCATCTCAGCTTATGCCTACTATCCCCATGAAATCATTAACATGCTCCCTTTCACTCTGAAAACTGTCTCAGTTTGTCACCCTAAGTATTAGTCATGTTTAGATGCTGGACTTCATCCTAAGCAAAAACACAGAAGGAGATAGTAGAAAGGAGATCTAAGTTCTGAAAACAATTACTCTGGTTATGGAGTAAGGTTATTTATTATTCCTCACTAAAGTTCTCATCATACTATTCTCATACTATTGTCTTCCAACTGGGAATGAGTTCTACCTGATGAAATTCCAATGCTTACTTTTTTTGGGGGGTGGGGGGGGCGGGGTGCCACTCAGCTTTCAGGGTCTTACTTCCCCAACCAGGGACTGAATCTAAGTCACCAGTAGTGGAAGCCCAGAGTCCTAACCACTAGACTGCCAGGGAATTCTCTCCAATGTTTATTTAAAATAAAGCTCTTTGATAAGGCCTTTTCTGATAAACCATTTATAAGTATGTGTCAGTATCACTTTCTAGATAATTCTTTTTCATCTTCGGATACCTACAGGCCCTAGCATATTGTGTTGTATCTCCTCTCTGTATCTTTTTTATTAACTGAATACCGTAATGCTGCATCTCCCAATATCTGTTATAGAAAACCTGCAAGAGGCCCTAAGTGAAAAAGAGTTCTGTGATCAGATACTCTTTCCAAATATAGTATTACAGAACTCTTCCACTACTTGGCATAAAGTTTTATTCATCATCCTCCATTTGGTAGGAAAAAGATGTTATCTCATCTAAGTTTGTATTTCGCTTTTATTTACATTCAGTTGTTTTCATTTTCATTTTTGAAGAATCTTTCCCTATAGTTATTAATTATCTGTGATTATCATTTCTATCAATTGTCTGATTTCAGAATTTTTTAAATGACCTAAATCAATGGTTCACAAACCAGAATGATGAGTGGTCAACACTTAGCAAGAAAAACTGATATGGAGATATGAAGAAATTCAATAAAATGTTATATAGACAAAACAGAAATATCAATAAAGAGAAAATACATAAAGAAACCAAAAAAGAAATTCTAGAGACAAAAAGTTCAATATCTAAACTGAATTCACTAAATGGATTCAAAGGCAGATTTAAGCAAACAAAAGAAAGAATCTTCAAGCTTGAAGACAGAACAAGGGAAATTATCAAGTCTGAGGAAAAGAAGAAAACTGATAGAAAAATAAAAACAGGAGGGTACCTACAGGACACAAACCAGTGTGCCAACATATACACTGTGGGAGTCCCAGAAGGAGGAAAAGAGCAAAATGGGGCAGACAGAGTATCTGAAAAATTAACAATTGAAAACTTCCCCAAATCTGATGAAAAACATGAACATAAATGTCCAAGAAGCTCTACAAACACCATGTAAAGATAAGCTCAAAGAGATCCACATAAAGACACTTTGAATAGCCAAAGATAAAGAGAAAATCTTGAAAGCAGCAAGACACAACTGACTTATCAAACACGGTGTCCTCAGTAAGTATATAAGCGGGGTTGGATGCCATCACTGACTCAATGGGCATGAGTTTGAGTAAACTTCGGGAGTTGGTGATGGACAGGGAGGCCTGGCGTGCTGCAGTCCACTGGGGACACAAAGAGTCGGACACGACTGAGTGAAAGAACTGAACTGAACTCATTAGAAAGACTGTACACCAGCACACTGATATATTCAAAATGTTAAAAGAAAAAGCAGATAACCAAGAATCTTATATTCAAGGAGAAATTAAGACATTACCAAATAAATAAAGCCTGAGAAAGCTCATACTACTGAAGGAAGTTCAGCACAATGAAATGAAAGGGCAATAGAAAGTAATTCACGTACTGGGCATATACTTTGAGGAAACCATAACTGAAAAAAACTCATGTACCTCAATGTTCATCACAGCATTATTTCAAATTGCTAGGACGTGGAAGCAACCTAGATGTCCATCATCAGATGAACGGATAAGGAAGAACAGGATGCAATGGAATTGGAATTAGGACTGTTTTGGAAAAGTGAGCTTACTTAGCAGTAATGTTGATGATGGAAGAGATGATAAAAGTAATTGTAGTGAATTCATGGTTCTGTCCTTCTTGTGCATCATTTTCAAAAATTAAATAATCTCTTGTTCATTTGAAAAAAAAGTTCTGACACATGTACCATAAAAAGGAACAAATTTAACTCAGTTCTGACAAGATGAATGAACGTATACAGAGTGAAGTAAGTTAGAAAGAGAAAGACAAATATTATATATTAATGAATACATATGGAGTCTAGAAAGACAGTGCTGATGAAGCTACCTGCAAGGCAGCAATGGAGATGCAGACATAGAGAACAGACTGTGGAAACAGCAGGAAAGGAGAGGGTGGGGCAAATTGAGAGAGTTGCACTGACACACATACACTGCCCTATGTGAAGCTAGACAGTCAGCGGAAAGCTACTGTATGAAGTGTGGAGCTCAAATCTGATGCTGTGTGTGATATCTCAGAGGGGTGGGAATGGCGTGGGAGGGAGGTTCAAGAGGGAGGGGACATACATAACCTATGGCTGATTCATGTTGATATATGGCAGAAACCAACACACTATTGTAAAGCAATTATCCTCCAGTTAAAAATAAATTTTAAAAATAATTTTAAAAAATAATATAGTAATTCACAGCCATATGCAAAAATAAAGATCTTAATAAAGGTAAATATATGGGCAATTATAAAAGTTAGAATTACTGTAACTTTGGTTTATAACTCAAGTCATTTTTCTACATAATTTAAGACATTAATGAAACTTTTTAAATTCTTACTTTCTGTTTTTAGGCACATGATGTATAAAGATACGATCTGTGTGGGTCCACTTATACCTGCATTTTTTCAACAGTAGGTACTACAGTACTACACAGATATGGAAAAACCACAGACACAGAGGGCCAGCTATAAATTCCATGTGGGTGCTCCACTACATGGATGGCGGGTGCCCCTAACCCTGATGCTGTTCAAAGGTCAACTATATTTACAAATCTATTTGATAAAGGATACTGAGACTATATAGAAAATTCCTAAAACCTACAAGAAAATCACCCCAATTCAAAAACAGGACTTCCCTAGCAGTCCAGTGGTTAAGACTCCATGCTTCAACTGCAAGGGGTGTGGGTTCAATTCCTGGTTGGAGAACTAAGATCCCACATGCTGTGTGGTGTCACCCCAAAAATTAGATTAAAAAAAAACAGGGGCAAAGGACTTGAACAGACATTTCTCCTGAAAAAATATACAGATGGCCAATAAGCATGAGAAAAGATACTCAATGCCCCTAATTATTTGAAAAATGCTAATCAAAACTACAATGAGATATGACCTCAAGCTCATTAGGAAGGAAATCACAAACCACTCCAGTATTCTTGCCTGGAAAATCCCATGGATGGAGAAGCCTGGCAGCATGGGGTTGCAAAGAGTCGGAACTTCCCTTTCTTTCTGATCAAAAAAACAGAAGACAGGTGTTGTCAAGGATGTGGAGAAATTGAAATTGTGGGAATGTAAAAACGGTGACTGCAGCCATGAAATTAAAAAACGCTTACTCCTTGGAAGGAAAGTTATGACCAACCTAGATAGCATATTAAAAAGCAGAAACATTACTTTGCCAACAAAGGTCCATCTAGTCAAGGCTATGGTTTTTCCAGTGGTCATGTATGGATGTGAGAGTTGGACTGTGAAGAAAGCTGAGCGCCGAAGAATTGATGCTTTTGAACTGTGGTGTTGGAGAAGACTCTTGAGAGTCCCTTGGACTGCAAGGAGATCCAACCAGTCCATTCTGAAGGAGATCAACCTTGGGATTTCTTTGGAAGGAATGATGCTAAAGCTGAAACTCCAGTACTTTGGCCACCTCATGCGAAGAGCTGACTCACTGGAAAAGACTCTGATGCTGGGAGGGATTGGGGGCAGGAGGAGAAGGGGACGACTCAGGATGAGATGGCTGGATGGCGTCACTGACTCGATGGACATGAGTTTGAGTGAACTCCGGGAGTTGGTGATGGATAGGGAGTCCTGGCATGCTGCGATTCATGGGGTCGCAAAGAGTCGGACACGACTGAGCGACTGAACTGAACTGAAAAATGGTACAACTGTTTTGAAAAACACTATACTGGTGCCCCCAAAAAATAAAAATAGAATTACCAAGTGATCCAGCAATTCCACTTCTGAGTATATACTCAAAAGAACTGAAAGCAAGGTCTTGAAGAGACACTTGTATACCCAAGTTCATAACATTACAAAAGCTAAAGCATGAGAGCAACCCAAGTAACCACAGACAGATAAATAAGCAAAATATGGTGTTTACATATAATGGAGTATTACTCACCCATTAGAAGAAAGGAAATTTTGTCACATGGTAACAACATGTATGAAACCTTAACACATTATACTAAGTAAACTAAATAGAGACAGAAAGTAGAATGGTAGTTGCCAAGGGTTGGGGTTAGGACAGAAGAAAATGAGTTTAATGGATATAGTTTCAGTTTTACAAGATGAAAAGAGCTATGAACATGAATAATGGTTGTACAACATTTTAAATGTATTTAACACTGCTGACCTGTACACTTAAAAATATGTACGATGGTACATTTTATGTTTATTTTGCCACTATTTTTTTTAAGGCAAAACAGAGCTTTTCAGATATACAAAAGCTAAAGAATTCATCTCCACCAGACCAGCACAGCAAGAATATTAAAGATGGCATGTCCCACACAAAGAAGGCTTTTCTCCAAGTTCAGCTGGTAAAGAACCCGCCCGCAATGCAGGAGACTCTGGTTTGATTCCTGGGTCCAAAAGATCCTCTGCAAAAGGGATAGGCTACCCACTACAGTCTTCTTGGGTTTCCCTGGTGGCTCAGCTGCTAGAGAATCTGCTTGCAATGCGGGAGACCTGGATTCAATCTCTGGATTGTCAAGAGCCCCTGAAGAAGGCAAAGGCTACCCACTCCAGTATTCTGGCCTGGAGAATTCCTTGGACTGTATAGTTCATGTGGTCACAAAAAGTCGGACACGACTGAGTGACTTTCACTTTCACTTTTCAGAAAGAAGAAAAATTACACCACATGGAAATCAAGGTAAACCCAAAGAAATGAGGGCTTCCCTGGTGGCTCAGATGGTAAAGAGTCTACCTGCGTTGCGGAGACCCAGGTTTGATCCCTGGGTTGAGAAGATCCCTTGGAGAAGGAAATGGCAACCCGCTCCAGTATTCTTGCCTGGGAAAATCCCATGGGTGGAGGCACCTGGCAGGCTACAGTCCATGGGGTCGCAAAGATTCAGACACAAATGAGTGACTTCACTTTCACTTTCAAAGGAATGAAGAGCACAAGAAATGTAAATATCTGAGTTACCAACTTTATACATACTGTCTTTCAACTTCAAATCTGATTTCCTCTGCCTTGTTTTTGTTATCTATAAACACGTCTCCTTTGTCATCTGGCAGTGTTAACTTTTGACAACAGATGGCACCAAAAGAATACTCTGGAAAGAACAGGTCCTCTTCTCATTGCACTGTGCTCTAATCTGCTTGCTCCAGTGGAGGCCAGTGGTCCATGAACAGCTGATGGCCCTCTCCCCAGGTGCCAACTCCCCGCCAGGCTCAGCGACACACACACCACTTCACTGGTGGTTTCCTGCTCAGACACACACACCCACCCGCAGGTAGTTTCCTATCAGATTTGGTCAGCTCCCTTGAGGGTAGCATAGCAAGCACGTTTCAGTAGTGAGCAGGTTTCTCAGGTTCAGAAATTGGTTTTCTAACGACTTCTGTCAGCACCCGAGGAAGGTTTCCTCCCTGCCAGCAAAAATCTGCAGCACCTAAAACTTCTTCAGCATCTAGCGGCACACAACCCTCTCCAAAATCTGAATCTCAGCCCTGAAGATATCTTCAAATTTCATCACTGCTACTTCGCCTCAGTCCTACAGCTAGTGCCTGCTCCTGTTACCTGCTAGTCTGTAAACTTTAATATTCTCTTTTGCCCTTAAGAGCTAATTCTCTGCTACTGGTTAATAATTCTTTACACTCAACTTTTCCTATTCAACTTACTTTTTGGTTTCTGATCTCTGACTAATACAGGGTAGGTAATGGCAGTGTTCACAGTAGACAGACCCACAAAGATGAGATTTGGAGACTGGCTTGATTGTGGAGGCTAGTAATCCCTGGCACACAGTGCCATTAGAGTTAACTGTTAAGGCAGTAATGACGAGTTATATCCATCTCATATAACAGATTTATGACATGGATTCTCCAAGTGCTCTTCAGCAGTTACGGAACAACAAGTTCAGGTCCATAACTCTCAAATCAAATCACAGTCTGAGAAACAGAGCACTTTCATGATGGTATTAAAAAAAAAAGTCTTAATTCTTATAACCATAGGTTGAAGGGCTTCCCTGATGGCTCAGCTGGTAAAGAATCTGCCTTCAAGTTGAGAGACATAGGTCTGATATCTGGGTTGGGAAGATCCCCTGGAAAAGGGAAAGGCTACCCACCCCACAATTCTGGCCTGGAGAATTCCATGGACTGTATGGTCCATGGGGTCCCAAAGAGTTAGACACAACTGAGTGACTTTCACTTTCCTAGCTTGGTATTGCTAAAAATAAAATGCAAAATGTAACTGTGCAAACAGCTGAACTACAATTATCACATAAGTTCACAGTCAAACCAATTCTAATGTGAAAGTAAGGGCAATGACTAGGAAAAGAATGGATCCTTAAACCTGGAATGGGAACGGGTGATTGAACCAGAATGAAAAAGACAATTTCAAACCTCCAATAGAAATAACTTACCATCCTGTATGTAAGAACAGACTTCCTTTTCTTGAATATCTGTGACATCATTATGTGACACAAATGACTTGCGAGAAGATGTTAATTCTCTTCAAGATCAACCACAACCAACCCTGTTGTCACTTGACCCACGAGTTGGTTGCAGTGAGACACATACACACTGTGACCGAACAGGGAAGAAGTTACATGTCCGAAATGCCAAGACTTTGCTAAAGTATAAAGGCAAAAACCTGGGACTGTGTGAAAATAGATGCTTAAGGGTATTAGACCAAGGAGATTACATAATTCATTAAAATGAGTGAGATGACTACAGATTCAGAATGTAATGTGCTAGCTGTGCAGCTGGAGGGGGTTCTACTGGCTTAGTTGTTGGTTTAAACTTATACTCAACAATAGCTGATAATCACTAGGGAAATACAAATCAAAACTACACTAACAATGAAGATGTAATAAAGTTTAAAGAGCCTGAGATATCAAAGTTCCACTGGCATTATGTAGGAGAGAAAAGCCAAAGGCTCAGGGAGACAGGAACATCATGCATTTATCCTCTGCAACCTACACACCTATTACCCAACTACATTCTCTGAGGAGGCCCAGAGGACAGGACACCACACCAGTGAGAGGAGCACAGCATCTGGAGAAGCTGCATGGCGGCTCTCCTTTGGAAGTCAGATATGGATGGAAGCCGGCCCACTGAGTTGGAGCCCCAGGCAGCAAAGGCCACGTGGCAGCACTCAACCCCAAGAGAAGGGCAGCAGTGAGGCACCAGTAATCAGAGTGCCTGGCCTGCAGGAGCCTGGCAGTGGCTAACTGGTCACAATGATTCCAGCAATGAAATACATGGGCAGTGTAATCTATCTACCAGGAAAATGTCTAAATCTGGTGGCCAGAAACTGACTTAAGGCATCAGAGTGGAAGTTAAGGACATGTGTCCAGTTTCCAGACCAAGTTACTTAACAGACTCATTGGCTCTTTTTTATTAAGATTTATTGATTGATTTTTGGCTATAGTGGGGCTCTGTTGCTGCAGGCAAGCTTTCTCTAGTTGTGAAGAGCAGGAGCTACTCTTCATTGTGCCTTCTCAATGTGGCAACTTCTCTTATTGTGGCTTTCCGGATGCCACAATGCTAAAGAATCTGCCTGCCAATGTAGGGACACAAGAGATGCAGGTTCAATCCCTGGGTTGGGAACATCCTCTGAATTAGGAAATGGCAAATCCCTCCAGTATTCTTGCCTGGAAAAATTCCATGGACAGAGGAGCCCAACAGGCTACAGTCCACAGGGTCTCAAAGAGCTGGACGCAACTGAACACATACTATCTCTTGTGGAGTACAGGCTCTGGGGCACGGGGCTTCAGCAGCTGCGGCACATGGGCTCAGCACCTGTGGCTCACACACTCTAAAGCACAAGCTCAGTAGCTGTGGCACACAGGCTGAACTGCTCCAGCACAGGTGGGGTCTTCCCAGACCAGGGGTTGAACTGGTATCCCTCGCATTACAAGACGGATTCTTAACCACTGGAAAACTAGGGAAGTCCCCCACTGCCTCTTAATTGCAGGGAAATTTGGTTCTCTTGAGGAAGGACTCGGCACGATTACCACAAGTGGTGGTGGTGGTGGTTTAGCGGCTAAGTCATATCCAACTCTTTGCAACCCCATTAAGCCCCAGCAGGCTCCTCTGTCCATGGGATTTCCCCAGCATGAATACTCGAGTGGGTTGCCATTTCCTTCTCCACGGGATCTTCCCAACCCAGGGATCAAATCCAGGTGTCCTGCTTGGCAGGTGGATTCTTTACCACTGAGCCACCTGGGAAGCCCCTAACACAACCATAAATCTTTCTCCAAGCCTCCCCCCAGACAGATCCACAGCCACTTAGTAAAGGAGTAGTTTTCAATCAGGGGCAATTTCACTTCCCAAATCTAGAAAATTTGGCAGTGTCTGGAGGCATTTTTGGTAATCACAACTAGGGAGTTCAACTGACATCTAGTGGGTACAGGTCACGGATGCTGCGAAACACCCACAATGTATGCAACAGCCACCACAGCAAAGAATTACCTGGGCTTAAAAGACCTACCTGATCTAGACAGCTCTCTCTCCCTGAGCTCTTCTCTGACTGTTCACTGCCTAGCTCTTTCACCTCCAACTGCCTGTCTGACGTTCATAAAGCACGCACAGTGCTCCTCTGCCTCAGAGCAACTGCCCTTGTTTGCTTTCCCTCTCCTATAATGTTCTTCCTCTCAGAGATCTGTATGGGTTTCTCATTTCCTTCAGATTTTTGCTTAGATGCCCCTGTTTAAAACTGTAATGCGCCTTCCACTATAGCATACTGTGTCCCATTTTAATCATATTGAGTTTTCCCATACAGGAACGTGATATATTACTCTATTTTTTCTAAGAGTCATGAAAGCACAGTGGTTACAGGGACTTCCCTGGCAGTCCAGTAGTTAGGCCTGCCCACCCCCTTTTTTTTTTTTTTTGGCCCCATCTTGTGCTTATAGGATCCTAGTTCCCCAATCAGGGACTGAATGTAGGCCCTTGGCAGTGAGAGCACAAACTCCTAACCACTGGATTGCCAAGGAATTGCTCTAAATATTTTCTTTACAGTATGCTGCTGCTGCTGCTAAGTCGTGTCCGACTCTGTGACCCCATAGACAGAAGCCTACCAGGCTCCTCTGTCCCTGGAATTCTCCAGACAAGAACACTGGAGTGGGTTGCCATTTCCTTCTCCAATGCATGAAAGTGAAAAGTGAAAGTGAAGTCGCTCAGTCGTGTCTGACTTTTAGCGACCCCATGGACTGTAGCCTACGAGGCTCCTCTGTCCATGGGATTTCCCAGGCAAGAGTACTGGAGTGGGGTGCCATTGCCTTCTCCGTCGTTACAGTATAGCTCTGCTCATATCCCAAGTCGTGATGTGGCATGTTCTCAATGCTATATTCTTTTGGTTACTAAGGTATAATCAACATATAACACTATTACACTCTCTATATTATATATATATTATCTATATTATAATAATATAACCATTATTACACTCTCTAAACAACTGAAGTTAACTATAACTTATTTAACCCAAGAGTTGTTTAAAAGTTTTAAAATTTCAGAACGGTTGGACTGTTTTAATTGACACTCTACTCATCTCAGTTTTAATGCACTATGATCAAAGAATGTAATCTCTAAATTTTAAGGTTTAAAAGTTTGCAATCTTCTTCAAAGTATAAATTATGATTGATTTCTGTAAACGTTCCATCAGACTGTAAAAAGAAGGCAATGTCTCCCCATTCTGAACAAGGTTCAATTAAACTACAAACCTCTAAATTATAAGCCGCTAAACCCTTTACATTTTTGTTTCATATACTTCAAGGCTTTTTGATACATAAAAATTCATGGCAATTACATTCTCAAAGTGAATTATATCTGTTATGAATAAAGTCAGAAATAAGTGGGAGATAATCATTTTTTACAGTTTTCCTTTAATATTAAAATTCTGATTTTGCTGCATATGCTTTATATAGTTTTATTTTTAAATTTTTTAGATGTCTTACGAGCAACATCAAGTAGAGCTCACACTGAACAAGAGAATCCTTATCACCTAATCTTTTTAAATGGTCTCCAAAGGAGTCCAACCATGAATGTGCAAAATGCTTAGGACACAGATTCCCACACTCGGTAGAAACTCCAGAGAACTCTCCTAAATCTACAAACTAAGATGATATAACTTTAAAAGTCCTGGGAATTCCCTAGGAGCCCAGTGGTTAGGACTCCACACTCTCACTGCCAAGGGCATGGGTTCAACCTGTGGTCAGGGAACTAACATCTCGCAAGCACAGTCAAAAAAAAAAGATTATCAAATGTTATGTTCTCTAAATACCATTTCCCACTAAGAGGGATCAGGACTCCAGGCAGAAATGGTTGATTTCAACATGAAGCTGCTTCACTGTTCAGCTACAAAGTCATGTCTGACTCATTCCATGCCAAGCTTCCCTGTTCTTCACCACCTCCCGGACTTAGCTCAAGTTCATGTCCATTGAGTCGGTAATGCTATCTAACCATCTCATCCTCTCACTCTCTGCTGTTCTCCTCTCCTTTCGCCTTCAATCATTCGCAGCATCAAGGTGCTTCATGCTTCATCTAAAGCAAGTAAATTACCAAAGACTACTGAAGTCATGACAGAATGACTCAAGGGCTAACTGAGGATTTTACTGACCAAAGATGGTACAACTGACATACGTCAGCTCTTCTCAGTTCATTTCAGTCGCCCAATCGTGTCCAACTCTTTGCAACCCCATGGACTGCACCACGCCAGGCTTCCCTGTCCATCACCAACTCCCAGAGCTTCCCAAACTCACGTCTGTCAAGTCAGTAATGCCATCCAACCATCTCAACCTCTGTCGTCCCCTTCTCCTCCTGCCTTCAATCTTTCCCAGCATCAATGTCTTTTCTAATGAGTCAGTTCTTCACATCAGGTGTCCAAAGTATTGGAGCTTCAGCTTCAGCATCAGTCCTTCCAATGAATATTCAGGGCTAATTTCTTACAGGATTGACTAGTTTGATCTCCTTGCTGTCCAAGGGACTCTCAAGAGTTTTCTCCAACACCACAGTTCAAAAGCATCAATTCTTCAGAGCTCAGCCTTCTTTATGGCCCAACTCACACATCCATACATGAATACTGGAAAAACCATAGCTTTACTGCTTTGGCTATATGGACCTTTGCTGGCAAAGTCATGTCTCTGCTTTTTAATAACGCTGTCTAGGTTTGTCATAGTTTTTCTTCCTAGGAGCAGGTATCTATTAATTTCATGGCTGCAGTCACCATCTTCAGTGATTCTGCAGCCCAAAGAAATAAAGTCCATCACTGTTTCCACTGCTCCCCCATCTATTTGCCATGAAGTATAATACAATACAATAAACAATACAGAAATCCATTTTTGATGACTTACCAGGATTGCTCCCTCATTCCCCCACCCACCCAAAAAGAACCGTTACTTGTCATCTGTAGAGCCTGTCAGTGTATCAACTTATTTTTTTAAATGGCAAAAAAAAAAGAATTAAGCATTTATCTTGTCTTTCCTGCATTAACAATATTTCAAAGCAATAAGAAAACAAGAGAGTTAACTGACAAGGAACTATTACAGTTAACAGATGCTACAGAAATAAAAGAATCAGGAAACTATCATTTTATACCTACTAATTAAATAGTGAGTCAAGAACTAATCAATGAATGATAAAACCATTAGGTCAAAACTGACAGAGAACTTTTTAATATCTGGATTAGGCTGGTATCACCTGACCTAGGGTGAGCATCACGAGTAGTGATGTGCTACCATTACTGGTGTCATAGAAAGAACACAGTACCACCTACAAAGAAGTCTTTGCAAAAAAAAAAAAATTAAGCCTGAACCTAATCATACTTCTAACAGCTTACAGGGAACATAAGGGATGGAGGAATGTGTTCCAATGACACCAGGATATAACCAGCGAAACACAGAATGTAAGAAATGCCGTAGAACAAATCAAACAGTATCTTCTAAAAATAAACGGCTTTTTTTTTTTTAACTGGGAAAAGATTTACTGATGAAAAGAGGCTGAAAAGACACAACAACCCACAGACTTTGTTTCAGCAACACACAAATCTTATTTTAGCTACTAACTTTCTGAAACAGTTTCAACAGTTGAACCGAGTATTAAGTGAAACTGAAAAATTACTAATGATTTTTTTAAGTGCAATAATGGTATTTATGGCTTATTTTCTGTAAAAAAAGAGACTCATCTTTCAGAGATACATATTTTATGTATTAATAGGTAAAAAGAAGTATGTCCAGGATTTGCTTTAAAACATGACAGGGAGGGGCTTCCCTGGTGGTCCAGTGGCTAAGACTCGATGCTCTGAATGCAGGAGGCCCAGGTTTGATACCTGGTTGGGTAATTAGATTCCACATGCCCACACGAACATCAAAGATCCTGTGTGCTGCAACTAAGACCTGGTGTAGCCAACTACTTTATATATATATATATATATATATATATATACACACACACACACACACACACACACACATTTACACACATGTATATTATAGGGAAAGAAATGTGAGCGGAATACATGAAAAATGAGGCAAAAAGTTGATGAATCTTCAAAAAGATGAATGATGAATACATGAGCATTAGTTTATCTACTCACATTTATGTTCGAAAGTTTTCATAACAAAGGTTAAGAAAGTAGTAATCAGGTAGAAATGTCTTAAAAGTTGTATTCCTCACACTAAACAAGCCGTTTTTTCTTTTAACAAACTATTTGTACAGGAGGCAGGGATCAAGAACATCCCCAAGTGAAAAAAATGCAAAAAGACAAAATGGCTGTCTGAGGAGGCCTTACAAATAGCTGAGAAAAGACAAGACACAAAAGCCAAGGAGAAAGGAAAGATATACTATCTGAATGCAGAGTTCCAAACAACAGCAAGGAGAGATAAGAAACCCTTCCTCAGTGATCAATACAAAGAAATAGAGGAAAACAATAAAGCGGGAAAGACTAGAGATCTCTTCAAGAAAATCAGAGATACCAAGGGAACATTTCATGCAAAGATGGGCACAATAAAGGACAGAAATGGAATGGACCTAACAGAAGCAGAAGATATTAAGACAAGGTGGCAAGAATATACAGAAGAACTATACAAAAATATATCTTCATGACCCAGATAACCAGGATGGTGTGATTCCTTACCTAGAACCAGGCATCCTGGTGTGTGAAGTCAAATGGACCTTAGGAAACATCACTACGAATAAAAACTAGTGGAGGTAAGGAATTCCAGTTGAGCAATTTCAAATCCTAAAAGATGATACTGTCAAACAGCTGCACTCAATATGGCAGCAAATTTGGAAAACTCAATAGTGGCCACAGGACTGGAAAAGGTTTCTTTTCATTCCCATCCCAAAGAAAGGCAATGCCAAAGAATGCTCAAACTACCACACAACTGCACTCATCTCACACACTAGAAAAGTAATGCTCAAAATTCTCCAAGCCAGGCTTCAACAGTACGTGAACCATGAAGTTCCAGATGTTCAAGCTGGATTTAGAAAGGCAGAGGAACCAGAGATCAAATTGCCAACATCCACTGGATCATCAAAAAAGCAAGAGAGTTCCAGAAAAACATCTACTTCTGCTTCACTGACTATGCCAAAGCCTTTGACTGTGTGTGTCACAACAATCTGTGGAAAATTCTGAAAGAGATGGGAATACCAGACCACCTTACTGCCTCCTGAGAAATCTGTATGCAGGTCAAGAAGCAAGTTAGAACCCGACATGGAACAGACTGGTTGCAGATCGGGAAAGGAGTACGTCAAGGCTGTATACTGTCACCTTGCTTATTTATCTTATATGCAGAGTACATCATGAGAAAAGCTGGGCTGGGAGAAGCCCAAGCTGGAATCAAGACTGTGGGAGAAATATCAATAACCTCAGATACGTAGATGACACCACCCTTATGGCACAACGTGAATAAGAACTAAAAAGCCTCTTAATGAAAGTGAAAGAGGAGAGTGAAAAAGTTGGCTTAAAACTCAACATTCAGAAAACTAAGATCATGGCATCTGGTCCCATCACTTCATGGCAAATAGATGAAGAAACAATGGAAACAGTGAGACTTTTAGTATTTTGGCTCTAAAATCACAGCATATTGTGACTGCAGCAATGAAATTAACAGATGCTTGCTCCTTGGAAGAAAAGCGATGACCAACCTCAGCAGCATATTAAAAAGCAGAGACACTACTTTTTTTTTTTAATTTTTATTTTAACTTTAGTTTACTTTACAATACTACATTGGCCTTGTCAAACATTGACGTGAATTCACGAGTGTACATGCGCTCCCAAACATGAATCCCCTCCCACCTCCCACCCCATAACATCTCTCTGGGTCCTCTCCATGCACCAGCCCCAAGCATCCTGCATCGGACATAGACTGGCGATTCGTTTCTTACATGATAGTATACATGTTTCAATGCCATTCTCCCATCTCATCCCACCCTCTCCCTCTCCCTCTCCCCCAAGACATTACTTTGCCAACAAAGGTCTGTCTAGGCAAAGCTATGGTTTTTCCAGTGGTCATGTATGGATGTGAGAGTTGGATTATAAAGAAAACTGAGTGCCAAAGAATTGATGCTTTTGAACTGTGGTGTTGGAAAAGACTCTTGAGAGTCCCTTGGACTACAAGGAGAGCCAACCATCCATCCTGAGGGGAACCAGTCCTGAATATTCACTGGAAGGGCTAATGCAGAAGCTGAAACTCCAATACTTAGGCCACCTGATGCGAAGAAGTGACTCAATGGAAAGACCCTGATGCTGGGAAAGACTGAAGGTAAGAGGAAAAGGGCATGACAGAGGATGAGATGGTTGGAGGGTATCACCGACTCGATGGACATGAGCTTGAATAAGCTCTGGGAGTTGGTGATGGACAGTGAAGCCTGGCGTGCTACAGTCCATAGTGTTGCAAAGAGTCAGACACAACTGAGCCACTGAAATGAACTGAACTGAAAAATAACTATTTAGGGGCTTTTCATTTTTCCTTTCATCCAACAAATGGCAACAAAACAAAGCACATCTTCTTTTGGTAATAGGCAGAGGACCATTTTTTCCTTTTTATCATGGTTGAATACTCTTTCAATTAAAGTGAAATTATTTTTCATATATAAAAATTACAGTAAGAAAAGTATTTACTTCTCCAATACGTATGTTAGGACATCAAGCAAGAAGGATAACTGAAGGTCAGTAAACATGCATAGTTTTTTAAAGTATCTTTAGTGGAGCATTTCAATTTTGACATAAATTCATCAAAACTCATATGAAGAGCACATAAAAAGGCAAAAAATTTACTATGTTATATTGGAATTCAAGAACTTCTGAAAATATCAGTCAATTTCAGGAGAATAAATGGACTGAAACAGAGAAAAACTAAAACAAACATTTGCTTCTTAAATAATTCAAGCACCACACAGAAATGGAAAGGAAGAAAAGAGTAATGTTCACTACCAGTTTCTGGCAATGATTTGAAAGTCTTCCATGACAAGATCTTTGCTCTTACTCTTTCCCTTTGCTTTTAGAAATCATCACCTAATGTATTTCATGTGCACTAACCTACTGAAACCTACTAACAGAGTTACTGTCTTTCTTTCCATTTTTATCCATAAGGAAACACAAACTGTTGTTACTGCTAAGGACCAGGGCCAAATTCTACTGCCAATGGTTCCTATTCTGCAATCTTCCACTTTCTCCCCCATATTCTACTTCAAAAGGTCTGGGATAGACAGAAACTGGATGGCTATTTGTGTATTGTAAAGAGGGGGGGGAGGGTGAATTCCTTCAGGGGATTCTGAAAAATACACCATGGTTTTTATTCTTCAATTTGTTAATGTGGTATATTATACTGATTGATTTCTGGATATTGAAAAATATTTATATCCATGAGAAAAATCCCACTTGATCAGTGTGTATGATCTCTATTTTGTTTGATTCAGTTTGCAAGTATTTTGTTGAGGACTATTTTGCATCTATGCTCATCAGTGATATTAGTCTGGAATTTTGTTTTTTTGTGTGATAAACGTGTCTGCTTTGAGTATAAGGGTGATGGTGGCCTCATAAAATGACTTCAGAAATGTTCCTTCCTCTGCAATTTTTTGAAAGACTCTGAGAACAGATGTTAACTCTTTCCTAAATGTTTAGTAGAATTCACCGGTGAAGCCGTCTGATCCTGGACTTGTTTGTTTTAAATTACTGATTCAGTTTCAGTACTGATAACTGGTTTGTTCATATTTTCTATTTCTTCCTGTTTCAGTCTCAGGAGCTTGTATCTTTCTAAGAATTTGTCTACGTTTTCTAAGTTGTCCACTTTATTGGTGTACTGCTGTTCACAGTAGTCTCTTAGGACCCTTTGTATTTCTGGGGAGTCTGTTGTTAACTTCACCTTTTTCATCTGATTTTACTGATTTGAGCTCTCTCCCTTTTTCCTTTGATGAGTCTGGGTAACTGTTTATCAATTTTGTCTATCATTTCAAAGAACTAGCTTTTAATTTCATTTATCTTCTCTACTGCTTTTTATTGCAAAGGAAGGAACACCTCTGCCAACAGCAGGCAAAGATATCACAGACAAAAAATATTACAGGCCAATATCCCTGATGCTAATCTCCAAGCTAGGGTTCAACCAAGAACTTCCAGATGTTCAAGCTGGATTTAGAAAAGGCAAAGGAACCAGAGATCATATTGCCAAAATCCAGTGGATCACAGAAAAAGCAAGAGAGTTCCAGAAAAACATCAATTTCTGCTTTATTGACTATGCCAAAGCCTTTGACTGTGTGGATCACAACAAACTGTGAAAGCTCTTCAAGAGATGGGAATACCAGACCACCTTACCTGCCTCCTGAGAAATCTGCATGCAGGTCAAGAAGCAACAGTTAAAACCAGACATGGAACAATGGACTGGCTCCAGATTGGGAAAGGAGTACGTCAAGGCTGTATGCTGTCACCCTGCTTATTTAATTTATATGCAGAGTACATCATGAGAAATGCCGGGCTGGATGAAGCATAAGCTCAAATCAAGATTGCTGGGAGAAGTACCAATAACCTCAGATATGCAGATGACACCACCCTCATGGCAGAAAGCGAAGAAGAACTAAAGGGCCTCTTGATGAAAGTCAAAGAGAGGGAAAAAGCTGGCTTAAAACTCGATATTCAAAACATGAAGTTCACGGCACCCAGTCCCATCACTTCATGGCAAAGAGATTGGGAAACAATGGAAACAGTGCCAGACTTTCTTTGGGCTCCAGAATCACTGCAGATGGTAACCGCAGCCATGAAATTAAGATACTTGCTCCTTGGAGGAAAAGCTATGACCAACCTAGACAGCATATTAAAAAGCAGAGACATTAATTTGCAAACAAAGGTCCATATAGTCAAAGTTATGATTTTTCCAATAGTCATGTATGGATGTGAGAGTGGACTCTAAAGAAAGCTGAGCACCAAAGAATTGATGCTTTTGAACTGTGGTGTTGGAGAAGACTCTTCCGAGTCCTTTGGCCTGCAAGGAGATCAAACCAGTCAATCTTAAATCAGCCCTGATATTCATTGGAAGGAATGATGCTGACTGAAACTCCAATACTTTGGCCACCTGATGCGAAGAACTGACTCATTGGAAAAGACCCTGATGCTGGGAAAGACTGAAGGCAGGAGGAGAAGCAGACAACAGAGGATGAGATGGTTGGATAGCATCACCGACTCAATGGACACGAGTTTGAGCAAGCTCTGGGAGTTGGTGATGGGCAGGGAAACCTGGCATCCTTCAGTCCATGGGTTCACAAAGAGTCAGACACAACTGAACAACTGAACTGAACTTATCACTGATGAACAGCAGATGCAAAAATCCTCAACAAAATACTAACAAACCAAATCCAACAATACATTAAAAGGATCATACATCATGATAAAGTACGATTTATCCCAGGAAAGCAAGGATTTTTCAAAATCCAAAGATCAATATGATACATATTAACAAACTAAAGAATAAAAACCACAGATCATCTCAATAGATGCAGAAAGGCTTCTGATAGAACTCAATATCCACTGAAAATAACTCGCTAGAAAGCAGGCACAGAGGAAACATATCTCAACATAATAAAGGTCACGTATAACAAACCTATGGCTAATATTACACTCAACAATGGAAAGTTCCAAGCATTCCTTCCAAGACCAGAAATAAGACAAGGAAGGACACTTTCACCAGTTATTCAACAGTTTGGAAAGTCCTAGCCACAGCACTCAGAAAAGAAAAATAAAGGAATCCAAATGGGAAGGAAAAACTACAACTGTCAATGTCTGCAGGTAACAGCATAGTATAGACAGAAAATCCTAGAGATGCCACCAGAAAACTACTAGAACTCATCAGTGAATTTGATAAAGCTACCAAATACAAAATTAACATGCAGAAGCCTTTTACATTTCTACACACTAACAACAAATTATCAAAAACAGAAATTAAAGAAACAATCCTGCTTACCACTGCATCAAAAACAATAACATACCTACGAATAAATCTACCTCATGAGGCAAAAAGCTTGTACTCCAAAAACTGTAAGACACTGATGAGAGACATTGAAGTCAACACAAATGGAAAGATATACTGTGTTCCTGGATGGGAAAAATGAACACTGTTAAAAATAACCAAACTACCCAAGGCAATCTACAGATTCAATGAAATCCCTATCAAACTACCATGGGATTTTCCACAGAACTAGAACAAATAATTTTAAACTTTGTATGGAAACACAGAAGATCCTGAATAGCCATAACAATCTTGAGAACGAAAAATAAAGCTGAAGGAATAAGATTCCCTAACTTCAGGCTATACTATACTATAAAGCTACAGTAATCAAATTCAAATTACCAAACCAGACACTAGATCAATGGAAGAGGACAGAAAGCCCAGAAATATACTCATTTGCTTATGTCCGACCAATCTATGACAGAGGAGGCAAGAATGTACTGTGGAGAAAAGACAGCCTCTTCAACAAGTAATGCTGGGAAAACTGGACAGCTACACGTAAAAGAGTGAAATCAGAACATTCCCTAACAGCATGCACAAAATAAACTCAAAATGGATTCAAGACCTAAATACAAGCCGGGATACTATAAACTTCTAGAGGAAGACATAGGCAGAACACTCTTTACATAAACACAGGGAATTAACCTAAATGTCCACTGACAGATGAATGCAGAAACCAGATGCAATATGTGTGCACACGTGCGCATGCATCTGTGTGTGTGTATAAAAATATATAAAAGAATATTACTCAGCCATAAAACAGAATGAAATAATGTCATTTACAGCAATATGAATGATCTAGAAACTTACAATCTGAAAAAAGATGAACTTATTTACAAAACAGAAAGAGACTCACAGACACGGAAAACAAGTTTATGGTTACCACAGAGGAAAAGGGAGGAATGATAAATTAGGAGTGTGGGATTAACAGAGACACACTTCTCTATATTAAATAAACAACACAGACTTATATTATGACACATGAAACTATGTTCAATATCTTGTAATTAATTACAATGGAAAAGAAATATGAAAAAATAGATAAATACATGTATAACTGTGTCAATCTGCCATACACCTGAAACGAACACACCACTGTAAATCAACTATAATTCAATAACAAGTTGCTTTTTTTGAAACAAAAAAAAAAAGGAGAAATGTATCATGATGTTTTCCCTTGGGTCCTTTGACACGATCTACATGCTTATTCCCACAAAATTAAATTTGTGTCTGGGTGTGTATTCACCCACTTCAATCTCAATTTCTACTCTTTGAAAAATACTTAAGAATTTGAAGTTGAGCCACAGACTAGGAAAAAATATTTGCAAAACACATATCAAGTAGAAGATTTGCATCCAAAATACAAAAACAACTCCTAAAATACAACATAAGAAAACACTATATGACCCAGCAATCCCATACCTAATTATTTACCCAAAGGAAATGAAAATCTTTGTGTATACAAAAACCTATAAGCAAGAAGTTCAGACTGTTGCTTCCTGTTGAAAAGGAAATCTTATTGTTCCTTTACTCAGTGTCTCCTACTGAAGATTCACATCTGAAATTTCTTTTACAATCAGTGCTACAAGATACTGTTTTTTTAGCAGATTCAGTACTGTCTGCTTCACTTAATAATGGCACATACATACCTAATGGTATTCTCTCATCAATCACATTAGAATTATCTATATTCTCCTATTATAGTTTTTATTTCTTTTAATCTTTTCTCCCCATACATCTTTTTTATAAACTGCCTCAAATTCATTGTTCATTATGAACAAGCATAAAGAAATTACACCCAACATAATAAGCTTTTTCCTCATTAATTCCTTCTGGAAAATATAGGGTTTTTCCCCATTTGTATCAGTTCAGTTGAGTCGCTCAGTCGTGTCCGACTCTTTGCGACCCCATGAATCGCAGCACGCCAGGCCTCCCTGTCCATCACCATCTCCCGGAGTTCACTCAGACTCACGTCCATCGTGTCCGTGATGCCATCCAGCCATCTCATCCTTGGACGTCCCCTTCTCATCCTGCCCCCAATCCCTCCCAGCATCAGAGTCTTTTCCAATGAATCAACTCTTCGCATGAGGTGGCCAAAGTACTGCAGTTTCAGCTTCAGCATCATTCCTTCCAAAGAAATCCCAGGATTGATCTCTTTCAGAATGGACTGGTTGGATCTCCTTGCAGTCCAAGGGACTCTCAAGAGTCTTCTCCAACACCACAGTTCAAAAGCATCAATTCTTCGGCGCTCAGCCTTCTTCACAGTCCAACTCTCACATCCATACATGACCTCAGGAAAACCCAGAGCCTTGACTAGACTGACCTTAGTCGGCAAGGTAATGTCTCTGCTTTTGAATATACTATCTAGGTTGGTCATAACTTTTCTTCCAAGGAGTAAGCGTCTTTTAATTTCATGGCTGCAGTCACCATCTGCAGTGATTTTGGAGCCCCCCAAAATAAAGTCTGACACTGTTTCTACCGTTTCCCCATGAACTGATGGGACCGGATGCCATGATCTTTGTTTTCTGAATGTTGAGCTTTAAGCCAACTTTTTCGCTCTCCTCTTTCACCTTCATCAAGAGGCTTTTTAGCTCCTCTTTACTTTCTGCCATATGGGTGGTGTCATCTACGTATCTGAGGTTATTGATATTTGTCCCGGCAATCTTGATTCCAGCTTGTGTTTCTTCCAGTCCAGCGTTTCTCATGATGTACTCTGCATAGAAGTTAAATAAGCAGGGTGACAATATACAGCCTTGA
>SJYQ01093664.1:199825-282166 GCA_006410935.1 Redunca redunca | reverse complement strand
TTTTTTGCATTTCTTTTCCATGGGGATGGTCTTGATCCCTGTCTCCTGTACAATGTCACGAACCTCATTCCATAGTTCATCAGGCACTCTATCTATCAGATCTAGGCCCTTAAATCTATTTCTCACTTCCCCTATATAATCATAAGGGATTTGATTTAGGTCATACCAGAATGGTCTAGCGGTTTTCCCTACTTTCTTCAATTTAAGTCTGAATTTGGCAATAAAGAGTTCATGATCTGAGCCACAGTCAGCTCCTGGTCTTGTTTTTGCTCACTGTATAGAGCTTCTCCATCTTTGGCTGCAAAGAATATAATCAATCTGATTTCGGTGTTGACCATCTGGCGATGTCCATGTGTACAGTCTTCTCTTATGTTGTTGGAAGAGGGTGTTTGCTATGACCAGTGCATTTCCTTGGCAAAACTCTATTAGTCTTTGCCCTGCTTCATTTCACATTCCAAGGCCAAATTTGCCTGTTACTCCAGGTGTCTCTTGACTTCCTACTTTTGCATTCCAGTCCCCTATAATGAAAAGGACATCTTTTTGGGGTGTTAGTTCTAAAAGATCTTGTAGGTCTTCATAAAACCGTTCAACTTCAGTTTCCTCAGTGTTACTGGTTGGGGCATAAACTTGAATGACTGTGATACTGAATGGTTTGCCTTGGAGACGAACAGAGATCATTCTGTCGTTTTTGAGATTGCATACAGGTACTGCATTTCGAACTCTTCTGTTGACCATGATGGCTACTCCATTTCTTCTGAGGGAAGCTATCCCACGTTGAAGGTCAGGAAGGGCGGCGGTGAGGAGATACCTCTTGTCCAAGGTAAGGAACATTGGCTGTGCTTTGCTGGAGCAGCCGTGAAGAGATACCCCAAGGTAAGACAAAGCCAAGTAAGATGGTAAGTTTGCAAGAAGGAATCAGAGGGCAGACACACTGAAACCATACTCACAGGAAACTAGTCAATCTAATCACACTAGGACCACAGCCTTGTCTAACACAATGAAACCAAGCCATGCCTGTGGGGCAACCCAACACAGGTGGGTCATGGTGACGAGGCCTGACAGAATGTGGTCCACTGGAGAAGGGAATGGCAAGCCATACAAATTACCTGGTTCAAAATCTCAACAGTATCAACGTTGAGAAACTCTGATGTATTCTTTACAGTGAAGCTGTTATATACTAATCACAAGCGATTTAGACCAGTAATCTAATGTAAGGAAATAACAGTTTCTTCCTATCTTGGTGGAACCTCCAGGGCTTCCCTGCTGGTTCAGACAGTAAAGAATCCACCTGCAATGTTGGAGACCTGGGTCCGATCCCTGGGTTGGGAAGATCCCTGAAGAAGGAAACAGCTACCCAATCCAGTATTCTGGCCTGGAGAATTCCATGGACAGAGGAGCATGACAGGCTATATAGTCCATGGGGTCACAAAGAGTCACACGACTGAGCGACTTTCACAAAGAGTCACACAACTGAGCGACTTTCACTTCACTTCACTTCCTTTATCCTCATTACTATGTGTATTCTTTTCCATTTTCCTATCTCAGTTTATGGTACCACCAAATACCTAGCTCATCCAGGTGAAAACCCAGAGGTCTGCAGTCTTATTTCCCTATTCAATCAATCCACAAGTCCTACTGACTCCATCTCCAAAATGTATCACAACCAATTCTCACCATCTCTATCTTCCTCAAACAACGGTCACCTTTACACAAAAATTACACCAAGAGCCTCCTAATTCATCCTCTTTCCCATCGTGCTCCCTGAAGATCACCCTATACACAGGAACTAAAGGAACCTTTTAAGAGATCTTATTTAAAAACCACAAGCTGGCTTCTCAAAGAAATATCTAATATTCTTTCTTTCCACCCCAATTACTCACTATCATATTATCTTATGCTCTCTCATTTTCTTCACTACCTGAAATTATTTTATCTGTTTCTTATTTTCTGTCTTGCACCCCCACCACCAGCATGAACCTTGTCTTTCTCGTTCATTATTATTTCTCCAGCACCTAAAACCATGTGTTCAGTTCAGTGGCTCAGTCGTGTCCGACTCTGAAACTCCATGGCTGTGTGACACATCTCCTATATATATTGAATAACCCAATCTGTCTCACACAAATGTTGGTCTGTTTGCTCTATTGTAGCCAAAGACTAACATAACACTGCCTCTCCGCAGAAAGGAGATTGAATCTCCTGAAGTGAACTAGTCCCAATGTTAGTCAGCCAAAAAAAACAAGAAATTACAGGTCAGGATGCTAGATCCTCAGAAGAAAGGAGCAAGGAATAAGTTCTTTCCCTCAGATCTCAAACTGCTTGCAGGTTCCAAAAAGACATCCTCTACTCACTAGACAATAAGCTGAAGGCTTAGTAGGTAAATGTTGCCCATTTTTCCCAGATCAACCTATGTAAAAGCCAGCCATATTTGTTTTCGAACTCCCTCCTACTATGCTAAACTTTTACCTGTTGTTGTTCAGTCACCCAGTTGTGTCCAACTCTGTAAGACCCATGACCTGCAGCACACCAGGCCTCCCTGTCCTTCACCATCTCCCAAAGTTAGCCCAAGTAAATGTTAGCTGCCTCAGTGATGCCATCCAGCCATCTCATCCTCTATTAATAAAGTTAAAAGCAAACTTCTAATAGTCCTGTGTCAAAAATCATAGCTTGGTCTCAGCTGTATTGGGTGGAATTAAGCAAAGATTTTGTCTCCATATTTGGGTTACAGAGCCCAAGCAGAACCCCTACCAAGGTAACATGATAGCACCAAAGACAACCAGAAAGAAACTCTCCCATGAAGGAAAAGAAAATTTCCAGGATGAGAGTGAGAGCTGTGAAGCAACCTGCCTCTTGCCACAGGGAGAGAATCAAAGAGTATCTAAGGGAATTAGAATAGTGAGGGAGTCAACATGTCACCTTACAGATGAACAGATGCTCATTTCTGAAGATAAATCAGCCTCCAGTGTATAAAGTGAATGAAGAGGAAACAGTAGATTACAGAAAGGGAAAACAAGAATTGTAAAGGCACAGAAAGTAAAAAGACAAAGCATTTTAAGTCCTAGAACTAGGGTGTTGGCAGTAGCACTGAAATTTTAAAAATCATTTCAGATAATCTCAACAAGATTTACTAATTTAAACTGGATTGATAAAGGAAAGGGAACAAGCAAGATGACTCAGAAGTCTCTAAGCTGGGTGATAATACAGGAAGAAAAATAGGTTCAGAAGGAATAGGGCACTATTTGGAAGATTAAATACCTGTTAAGGATACAGAGAATTCCATTTTAGGTATACTGAGTTAGCAATACTCACAAGACATCAAAATGTGAGTCAAAGCTCACATTTGGAAAGACTGATTTTGAATTTTAGAGACACCAGAGAAGCAAAAGAAGGAAATCACATAATGTATTTAATGGGTAATGGCTAAAATCACTGTAGAAGGAATTACCCAGGAAAAATCCAGCTGAGGGAACAAGACCTACTGGGCAAGCAAAAAGAGTCAGAGATAACTCTTTTGAAAAGAATCAATTCAAGAGAAGAACCATGAGAATGCCATTTTATACCTAAGGGAGAAGTTTCAAGGAAAGAATGGGTAATAGGGTCAGATGTTTAACAAAGATCAAAAAAGGAAAGTTCTGAAAAAGCATCCATTAGACTTGGTGATTATTAGGTCATTTCAGTGATTTTAAAGAGAATTTCAGTGGTAAAACAGAAGGAAAAGCACAGGTGTTAACTGAGGAGTGAATGGGAAATATTCAGCTGATACAATCTCAAAAAAACTCCAAAGTTAAAAGACTTGCCTGAGTTCAGTCTACGATCTATACCATTTCTCACTTAAAATAAGTTATTGGAGTTAATTCCAAGAATGAAGTGGTAATATACAAGATGAGCCAATAAGCCTAGGAACATCTTTTTGGCCAAAAGGGGAGACTCGAGGACTACTGGAATTAAGTCAAAAGGATAAATACAAGTATTTTATTCTTTTTTATTATAATATAAACGAAATCATTTTTTTTTTTATTTCCTTTTCGGGTTGTTCATTGCTAGTATACGGAGAAGGCAATGGCACCCCACTCCAGTACTCTTCCCTGGAAAATCCTATGGATGGAGGAGCCTGGTTGGCTGCAGTCCATGGGGTCGCTAAGAGTCGGATATGACTGAGCGACTTCACTTTCACTTTTCACTTTTATGCATTGGAGAAGGAAATGACACCCTACTCCAGTACTCTTGCCTGGAGAATCCCAGGGATGGGGGAGCCTGCTGGGCTGCCATCTATGGGGTCGCACAGAGTCGGACACGACTGCAGTGACTTAGCAGCATTGCTAGTATATAGAAATAAAACTAAGTTTTTTGTATTTTTTTGTATCCTGAACTTTAATTTCTCAGAGGGCTTGATTTTTAGAGGCTTCTACATACAAGGTCATATCCTCTGTAAATATAGTTTTACTTCTTTCTTTTCAATTTGGATCTTTTATTCCTTTCTTGCCTAAATGCTTGGCTAAAACTTCATATACCACATTGAAAAGAAATGCCAAAAAAGGGCATCTCTGTCTTATTCCTATTCTGAGGGGAAATTTTTTCAGTCTTTCATCATCAATTATGATGTTAGCTATCATTTTTCACATATAGACTTTATCATATAGAGAAAGTTTCCTTCTATTCCTAGTTTCTTGAGTGTTTTTATAAAAGGGTGTTGGATCTTCTCAAATGCTTTTTTTCCCCTACATCAACAAAGATTATCATGCTTTTCCTTTCATTCTATCAATGTGGTCTATTACTCTGACTGATATTGCAGCAAAGGAGGTATAAAACTTACACATTGAGGGACGTGTACAAAATATTGCTGAAAGAAATTGAAGAAGACCTAAATAAATTAGAAGACATCTCATGTTCACTGATTACAACATTTAATAGTGTTGGGAGGAAACATACTACTCAGGAAATTCACAGACTGAATCCAATACCTATCAAAATTCCAATGGCACTTACTGCAGAAATCAACAAAAATCCTAAACTTCTTATGAATTTTAAAAAACCCCAAGTAAAGCCAAAACAATCTAGGAAAAAAAACAAAGTTGGAGGACTTATACTTTCCAATTTCAAACTTCTTACAAACCACAGTAATCAAAACAGGGACTTCCCTAGGGGTCCAGTGTTCAAGACTCAATGCTCTCACTGCTAAGGGCCAGGTTCAATCCCAGTCCCTGGCTGGTTCCCACAAGCCATGCAGGGCAGCCAAAAAAAAAAAAACAACAACAAACACTCAAACAATAAGGAATAAATTCGGAATTTGGGATTAACAGATACACAGTACCGTATATAAAAATGGATAAACAACAAGTGCCTGCTGCTGAACGGCACAGGGAACTATATTCAACATCTTGTAATAACCTATATTGGAAAAGAATCTGAAAAAGAATGTATACATATATATATGTTTGTGTGTATAATTTAATCACCCTACTATACAACTGAATACTATAAATTATACTCGGAAAAAACACCAAAAGCACAATGAATATACAACATGATAAATAAAATTAACACTGCTGTATATTACATATGGAAGTTGTTAAGAGAAGAAGTCCTAAGAGTTCTCATTACAAGAAAAAACTTTTTCTCTAAGTCTATATTTGCATGAGATGATGGATGTTCACTAAACTTACCATGATAATCATTTCATGATGTATATGAGTCAAATCCTTATACTGTATACCTTAGAATTCTACAATCTTGTATGTCAACTAGATCTCAATAAAAATGGAGGTAAAACCCACAGAGATACACTTCACACCCACCAAGATCGCTATTACCAAAAGAAAAGAAAAAGTATTGGTGAGGATGGAGAGAAAATAGAACAGTCATGAATTGCTAGTGACAATGGAAATCAGTGCAGCTTCTGTTGAAAAGTTTGGTGATTCTTCAAAACGACAGGTATAAAATTTCTATAGGGCCCAGCAAATCCATTTCTAGATACCCAACCAAAAAATGAAGGAAGGAACTCAAATACTTGTATGGCAATGTTTGCACCAGCATTTTTCACAACAGCTAAAAGGTAGAAACAACCAAAGTATCAACAGAGGAACAGGTAAAACAAAATCTGCTATATACATTTAATGGACTATTATTCAGCCATTTTAAAAAATGAAGTTATGGCACATCCTACAACATTATGCTATGTGAAATAAGCCAGACACCAAAGGCCAAATACTTAAGATTTCACTTATATGAAATACCTAAAACAAGAAGCAAACACACCAAAGGCTGGAGAAAAGGGCAAAGGAGACTTATACCTTAATGTATATACAGAGTTTCTGTTTGGGATGAAACAGTGCTGACAGTTGCACAACACTGTTAATGTATCAAATACCACTGAAACTATACATTTTAAATGATTAAAATCATAAACTGGAAATTATATATATTTCAAGAAGCAGACATGGAACAATAGTCTGGTTCCAAATTGGGAAACTGTCACCCTGCTTGTTTAACTTATGGAGAAGGGAATGGCGAGCCACTTCAGTATTCTTGCCTTGAGAAACCCATGAACAGTATGAAAAGGCAAAATGATAGGATACTGAAAGAGGAACTCCCCAGGTCAGTAGGTGCCCAATATGCTACTGGAGATCAGCGGAGAAATAACTCCAGAAAGAATGAAGGGATGGAGCCAAAGCAAAAACAATACCCAGTTGTGGATGTGACTGGTGATAGAAGCAAGGTCCGATGCTGTAAAGAGCAATATTGCATAAGAACCTGGAATGTCAGGCCCATGAATCAAGGCAAATTGAAAGTGGTCAAGCAAAAGATGGCAAGGGTGAACGTCGACATTCTAGGAATCAGAGAAATAAAATGGACTGGAATGGGTGAATTTAACTCAGAGGACCATTATATCTACTACTGCGGCCAGGAATCCCTTAGAAGAAATGGAGTAGCCATCATGGTCAACAAAAGAGTCCGAAATGCAGTACCTGTATGCAATCTCAAAAACAACAGAATGATCTCTGTTCGTCTCCAAGGCAAACCATTCAATATCAGTTATCCAAGTCTATGCCACAACCAGTAACGCTGAAGAAGCCGAAGTTGAACGGTTCTATGAAAACCTACAAGATCTTTTAGAACTAACACCCCAAAAAGATGTCCTTTTCATTATAGGGGACTGGAATGCAAAAGTAGGAAGTCAAGAGACACCTGGAGTAAAAGGCAAATTTGGCCTTGGAATGCGAAATGAAGCAGGGCAAAGACTAACAGAGTTTTGCCAAGGAAATGCACTGGTCATAGCAAACACCCTCTTCCAGCAACACAAGAGAAGACTCTACACATGGACATCACCAGGTGGTCAACACCGAAATCAGACTGATTACATTCCATGCAGCCAAAGATGGAGAAACTCTATACAGTCAACAAAAACAAGACCGGGAACTGACTGTGGCTCAAATCATGAACTCCTTATTGCCAAATTCAGACTTAAATTGAAGAAAGTAGGGAAAACCGCTAGACCATTCTGGTATGACCTAAATCAAATCCCTTATGATTATACAGGGGAAGTGAGAAATAGATTTAAGGGCCTAGATCTGATAGATAGAGTGCCTGATGAACTATGGAATGAGGTTCGTGACACTGTACAGGAGACAGGGATCAAGATCATCCCCATGGAAAAGAAATGCAAAAAAGCAAAATGACTGTCTGGGGAGGCCTTACAAATAGCTGTGAAGAGAAGAGAGGCGAAAAGCAAAGGAGAAAAGGAAAAATATAAGCATCTGAATGCAGAGTTCCAAATAGCAAGAAAAGATAAGAAAGCCTTCTTCAGCAATCAATACAAAGAAATAGAGGAAAACAACAGAATGGGAAAGACTAGAGATCTCTTCAAGACAATTAGAGATACCAAGGGAACATTTCATGCAAAGATGGGCTCAATTAAGGACAGAAATGGACTGAGCCTAACAGAAGCAGAAGATATTATGAAGAGGTGGCAAGAATACACGGAAAAACTATACAAAAAAGATCTTCACGACCCAGATAATCATGATGATGTGATCACTCATCTAGAGCCAGACATCCTGGAAAGTAAAGTCAAGTGGGCCTCAGAAAGCATCACTACGAACAAAGCTAGTGGAGGTGATGGAATTCCAGTTGAGCTATTTCAAATCCTGAAAGACGATGCTGTGAAAGTGCTGCACTCAATATGCCAGCAAATTTGGAACACTCAGCAGTGGCCACAGGACTGGAAAAGGTCAGTTTTCATTCCAATCCCAAAGAAAGGAAATGCAAAAGAATGCTCAAACTACCCCACACTTGCACTCATCTCACATGCTAGTAAAGTAATGCTCAAAATTCTCCAAGCCAGACTTCAGCAATACGTGAACCATGAACTCCCTGATGTTCAAGCTGGTTTTAGAAAAGGCAGAGGAACCAGAGATCAAATTGCCAACATCCGCTGGATCATGGAAAAAGGAAGAGAGTTCCAGAAAAACATTTATTTCTGCTTTATTGACTGTGCCAAACCTTTGACTGTGTGGATCACAATAAACTGTGGAAAATTCTGAAAGAGATGGGAATACCAGACCACCTGACCTGCCTCTTGAGAAATCTGTATGCAGGTCAGGAAGCAACAGTTAGAACTGGACATGGAACAACAGACTGGTTCCAAATAGGAAAAAAAGTACATCAAGGCTGTATACTGTCACCCTGCTTATTTAACTTATATGCAGAGTACATCATGAGAAACGCTGGACTGGAAGAAACACAAGCTGGAATCAAGATTGCCGGGAGAGATATCAATAACCTCAGATATGCAGATGACATCACCCTTATGGCAAAAAGTAAAGAGGAGCTAAAAAGCCTCTTGATGAAGGTGAAAGAGGAGAGTGAAAACGTTGGCTTAAAGCTCAACATTCAGAAAACGAAGATCATGGCAGCCGGTCTCACTTCATGGGAAAGAGATGGGGAAACAGTGGAATCAGTGTCAGACTTTATTTTGGGGGGCTCCAAAATCACTGCAGATGGTGATTGCGGCCATGAAATTAAAAGACGCTTACTCCTTGGAAGAAAAGTTATGACCAACCTAGATAGTATATTTAAAAGCAGAGACATTACCTTGCCGACTTAAGGTCCGTCTAGTCAAGGCTCTGGTTTTTCCTGTAGTCATGTATGGATGTGAGAGTTGGACTGTGAAGAAGGCTGAGCGCTGAAGAATTGATACTGAAGAACTGAACCGTGGTGTTGGAGAAGACTCTTGAGTGTCCCTTGGACTGCAAGGAGATCCAACCAGTCCATTCTAAAGGAGATCAACCCTGGGTATTCTTTGGAAGGAATGATACTAAAGCTGAAACTCCAGTACTTTGGCCACCTCATGTAAAGAGTTGACTCACTGGAAAAGACTCTGATGCTGGGAGGGATTGGGGGCAGGAGGAGAAGGGGACGTCCAAGGATGAGATGGCTGGATGGCATCACGGACACGATGAACGTGAGTCTGAGTGAACTCCGGGAGATGGTGATGAACAGAGAGGCCTGGCGTGCTGCGATTCATGGGGTCACAAAGAGTCGGACACGACTGAGCGACTGAACTGAACTGAACACCATGAGAAATGCCCAGGTGGAGGAAGCACAAACTGGAATCAAGATTGCCAGAAATATCAATAACCTCAGATATGTAGACGACAGAAAGAAAAGAGGAACTGAGGAGCCTCTTGATGAAAGTGAAAGAGGAGAGTGAAAAAGTTGGCTTAGAACTCAACATTCAGAAAACTAAGATCATGGCATATGGTCCCCATCACTTCATGGCAAATAGATGCAGAAACAATGAAATCAGTGAGAGACTTTATTTTTGAGGGCTCCAAAATCACTGCAGATGGTGACTACAGCCATGAAATTTAAAGACGTTTGCTCCTGGGAAGAAAAGCTATGACAAACCTAGACAACATATGAAAAAGCAGAGGCATTACTTTACCAACAAAGGTCTGTCTAGTCAAAGCAATGGTTTTCCAGCAGTCATGTATGGATTTGAGAGTTGGACCATAACGAAAGCTGGTGAAGGTGAAGTTGCTCAGTTGTGTCTGACTCTTTGCGACCCCATATATTGTAGCCTACCAGGCTCCACCATCCATGGGACTTTCCAGGCAAGAAGACTGGAGTGGGTTGCCATTTCTTTCTCCAGAGGATCTTCCCAACCCAGGGATCAAACCTGGGTCTCCCACACTGTAGGCAGAAGCTTTACCGTCTGAGCCACCAGGGAAGCTGAGCACCTAAGAATTGATGCTTTTGAACTGTGGTGTTGGAGAAGACTCTTCAGAGTCCCTTGGACAGCAAGGAGATTAAACCAGTCAATCCTAAAGAAAGTCAGTCCTGAATGTTCATTGGAAGGAATGATGCTGAAGCTGAAGCTCCAATACTTTGACCCATGTGATGTGAAGAACTGACTCACTGGAAAAGACCCTGATGCTGGGAAAGATTGAAGGCAGGAGGAAAAGGGAACAACAGAGCATGAGATGGCTGGATGGCATCACCGACTCAATGGACATGAGTCTGAGCAAGCTCCAGGAGCTGGTGATGGACAGGGAAGCCCCAGCTGCAGGCCATGGGGTCGCAAAGAGTCAGTCAGACACAACTGAGTGACTGAACTGAACACGTAAGAAATTTTTAAAGTAATTGTTTAAATATAAAATAATCATCTTTTAAAAGGATTCAGGAAGTAAAAGACCCTGCTATAGGTTAAACTGTGGCCCCCAAAAGATCTTTGTACCCAGAATCTCAGAATGTGACCTTTCTGAAATAAACTTCTTTGCAGATATAATTAATATAAAGATCTTCAAAAGCAATCACCTTCGTTTAGGGTGGGCCCTAAATCCAGTGACAATCATCCTTAGATGGAAAAGAACTGAGAAGGCTGTGTGAAGATGGAGGCAAAGACGAATTATGTTGCCACAAAAACCAAAGAACATGTGGAGCCACCAGAGGTTAGAAGAGACAAAGGATTCTTTCTAGAATCTTCAGACATGGCATGGCCCTGCTGACACCTTGATTTTGGACTTCTAGCCTCCAGAACTGTGCAGAAATAAATTTCTGTTGTTTAAAGCCACCAAGTTCCTTTGGAACACAGAGGCATGCTGCTGTAATAAATATCTAAAAATGTGGGATTTGAGGGGGTTCCCTGGTGACTCAGAAAATAATGGCCAGCAATGCAGGAGACACAAGTTTGGGTCACTCAAGACAGATGGATCATGGTGGAGAGTTCTCTAACAAAAGATAGTCCACTGGAGAAGGTAATGGCAAACCACTCCAGTATTCGTGCCTTGAAAAGCCCATGAACAATATGAGAAGGCAAAAAGATATGACACTGGAAGATAAATCCCCAGGGTAAGTGTCCAAAATGCTACTAGGAAAGAGCAGAGAAAAGCTTCAGAAAGATGGAAGAGGTTGGGCCAAAGCAGAAACGACACTCAGGTGTGGATGTGCCTGGTGGTGAAAGTCCAATGCTGTGAAGAAAATACTGCATAGGAACCTGGAATGTCAGGTCCATGAATCAAGGTAAGTTGGACATGGTCAAGTAAGAGATAGCAAAAGGGAACACCAACATTTTAGCAATCAGTCAACTAAACTGGACCAGAATAGGCGAATTTAATTCAGATGACCATTATATCTACTACTGTGGGCAAGAATCCCTTATTAGAAATGGAGTAGCCATTGCAGTCAAAAAGAGAGCCCAAAATGCAGTACTTGCCTGCAATCTCAAAAACGACAGAATGATCTCTGTTCATTTCCAAGGCAAACCATTCAGCACCACAGTAATCCAAGTCTAGGCTCCAATCAATAATGTCAAAGAAGCTGAGTTTGAAAGCTTCTATGAAAATCTACAAAACCTTCTGCTGCTACTGCTAAGTCACTTCAGTCGTGTCCGACTCTGTGCGACCCCACAGATGGTAGCCCACCAGGCTCCCCCATCCCTGGGATTCTCCAGGCAAGAACACTGGAGTGGGTTGCCACGTCCTTCTCCAATGCATGAAAGTGAAAAGTGAAAGTGAAGTCGCTCAGTCGTGTCCGACTCTTTGCGACCCCACGGACTGCAGCCTACCAGGCTCCTCCGCCCATGGGATTTCCCAGGCAAGAGTACTGGATTGGGGTGCCACTGAACATCAAAAAAAAAGATGTTCTTTTCATCATAGGGGACTGGAATGCAAAAGGAGAAAGTCAAGAGATACCTGGAGTGACAGGCAAGTTTGGCCTTGGAGTACAAAATGAAGCAGGGCAAAGACTAACACAGTTTTGCCAAGAGAACACACTTGTCGTAGCAAACACCCTCTTCCAAGAAGACAAAAGACGACTCTACACATGGACATTAACAGATGGTCAGTATCAAAATCAGATTAATTATATTCTTTGCAAGCAAAGATGGAGTGCTCTATATAATCAGCAAAAATAAGATCTAGAGCTGACCTCAGATCACAGGTTCCTTCTTGCAAAATTCAGGCTTAAACTGAAGAAAGAAGGGAAAACCACTGGGCCATTCAGGTAGTGTTCAGTTGCTCAGTAGTGTCTAACTCTTCATGACCCCATGGACTGTAGCCCATCAGGCTCCTCTGTCCATAAAATTCTCCAGGCAAGAATACTGGAGTGGGTTGCCATTTCCTCCTCCAGGGGATCTTCCCAACCCAGGAATCAAACCCAGATCCTGCACTGCAGGCAGAACCCGTACTGTGTGAGCTACCCAGGGAAAAACCAAATCCCTTATGATTATACAGTGGAAGTGACAAACAGATTCAAGGGATCAGATCTGGTAGACAGAGTGCCTGAAGAACTATGGACAGAGGTTCATAACATCATACAGGGGGTGGTGGTCAAAACCATCCCCAAGAAAAAGAAATGCAACAAGGCCAAGATGGTTATCTGAGGAGGCCTTACAAATAGCAAAGAAAAGAAGAGAAGTGAAAGGCAAAGGAGAAAAGGAAAGATAAACCCAACCGAATGCAGAGTCCCAGAGAATAGCAAGGAGAGATAAGAAAGACTTTCTTAAGTGAACAATGCAAAAAAATAGAGGAAAGGTATAGAATGAGAAAGACTAAAGATCTTTTCAAGGAGATTGGAGATACCAAGCGAACATTTAATGCAAAGATGGGCACAATAAAGGACAGAAGCGGTATGGACCTAACAGAAGCAGAAGAGATTAAGAAGAGGTGGCAAGAATACACAGAAGAACTATACAAAAAAGCTAAAGGCCCAGATAATCACAATGGTGTGGTCACTCACCTAGAGCCAGACACTCTGGAGTATGAAGTCGAGGGAGCCTTAGGAATCTTTTTACTATAAACAAACCTAGTGGAGGTGATGGAATTCCAGCTGAGCCATTTCAAATCTTAAAAAATTATGCTGTTAAAATACTGCACTCAGTATGTCAGCAAACCTGGCAAACTCAGCAATGGCCACAGGCCTGGAAAAGGTCAGTTTTCATTCCAATCCCAAAGAAAGGCAATGTCGAAGAATGTTCAAACTACCATACAATTGCACTCATTTAGCAAGGTAGCAAAGTTATGCTCAAAATACTTTAAGCTACGATTCAGCTGTACATGAACCGAGAACTTCCAAATGTACAAGCTGGATTTAGAAAAGGCAACGGAACCAGAGATCAAATTGCCAACATCCACCGGATCATAGAAAACAGGAATTCCAGAAAAACACCTACTTTGCCTTCAATGACTACAAAAATCATTTGCCTATGTGGATCACAGCAAACTGTGGAAAATTCTTAAGAGATGGGACTACCAGACCACCTCACCTGTCTCCTGAGAAACCTGTATGTAAGTCAAGAAGCAACAGTTAGAACCAGATATAAAATAATGCACTGGTTCAAAAATGGGAAAGCATTCAGTTCAGTTCAGTCGCTTAGTCGTGTCCGACTCTTTGTGACCCCATGAATCACAGCATGCCAGGCCTCCCTGTCCATCACCGACTCCAGGAGTTCACTCAGACTCATGTCCACTGAGTCAGTGATGCCATGCAGCCATTTCATCCTCTGTCGTCCCCTTCTCCTCCTGCCCCCAATCCCTCACAGCATCAGAGTCTTTTCCAGTGAGTCAACTCTTCACATGAGGTGGCCAAAGTACTGGAGTTTCAGCTTTAGCATTATTCCTTCCAAAGAAATCCCAGGCTGATCTCCTTCAAATGGACTGGTTGCATCTCCTTGCAGTCCAAGGGACTCTCAAGTGTTCTCCAACACCACAGCTCAAACGCATCAATTCTTCGGTGCTCAGCCTTCTTCACAGTCCAACTCTCACATCCATACATGACCACAGGAAAAACTAGAGCCTTGACTAGACGGACCTTAGTCGGCAAAGTAATGTCTCTGCTTTTGAATATGCTATCTAGGTTAGTCATAACTTTTCTTCCAAGGAGTAAGCGTCTTTTAATTTCATGGCTGCAGTCACCATCTGCAGTGATTTTGGAGCCCCAAAAAATAAAGTCTGACACTGTTTCCACTGTTTCCCCATCTATATTTCCCATGAAGTGATGGGACCAGATGCCATGATGTTCGTTTTCTGAATGTTGAGCTTTAAGCCAACGTTTTCGCTCTCCTCTTTCACTTTCGTCAAGAGGCTTTTTAGTTCCTCTTCACTTTCTGCCATAAGAGTGGTGTCATCTGCATATCTGAGCTTATTGATATCTCTCCCAGCAATCTTGATTCCAGCTTGTGTTTCTTCCAGTCCAGCGTTTCTCATGATGTACTCTGCATATAAGTTAAATAAGCAGGGTGACAACATACAGCCTTGATGTACTCCTTTTCCTATTTGGAACCAGTCTGTTGTTCCATGTCCAGTTCTAACTGTTGCTTCCTGACCTGCACACAGATTTCTCAAGAGGCAGGTCAGGTGGTCTGGTATTCCCATCTCTTTCAGAATTTTCCAGTTTATTGTGATACACACAGGTAAATGCTATGTATTGTCACCCCACTTATTTAACTTACATGCAGAGTAAATCATACAAAATGTCAGACTGGATGAAGCACAAGGTGGAATCTAGATTACTAGGACAAATTTCAACAACCTCAGATATGCAAATGATACCACTCTAACGGCAGAAAATGAAGAGGAACTAGAGTCTCCTGATGAAGGTGAATGTATTTTGCATATGGAATGGACATGATGTTTTCATGCCATAGTAGTCCCACGTAGCTGACTACAGTGGGCTGAACTATGGCCCCCATATATGTCCACCCAGAACCTCAGAATGTGTACAGAATGGGTTTTGCTGATGTAATGAAGATAGACAAAGATCTTGAAATGAGATCATCCTCAATTAGGATGGGCTCTAAATTCAATGAAGAGTATCCTTAGAAGACACTGAAGACAGAGAGAAGGTGGCAGTGTGAAGATGGAGGGAAAAACTGGAGTTATACTGCCACAAATCAAAGAACACAAATCGATCCACCAGAAGCTACAAGAGGCAAGAAAGGATTCTTCCCTGGAGCCTTCATAGAGAACGTCGCTTGCCAACATCTTGATTTCAGACATCTAGCCTCCAGAACTGTGAGAGAACAAATTCTTGTAGTTTTAAACAAAATTCTTAGTAATTTGTATGGCAGCCTTAGGAAACTAATACAGATAACCATCAATCAAAAATATGACAAATTTAAACATCAAAAAGTATACTAACCACAGTAAGTTTAAATATATCAACTGTATTAAAATTTGAGTTCAGTGACAGCCCCTCGCAAACCTCATCTTTGGGATTTGCTTAGGTAACAATTCATTTGTCTGAAAATTGGCAAATAAAGAGGAAAAAAATAAGCATTTACTCTGCCTCTCCTATACAAATGATATTACAAGAGTAACCAAATAACTAATAAAAGAACTCTTTACAAAAGAATTACAGTAAATAAATATAGGAGAAATGACAGAAAATCACTATTCTAATAAAATAATGGATCAAGGCAATAATCAACGGCTGACAAATCTATTAGGTGGTAAGTTAAGAGAGTACCTTTGGATCCTGCTGACAAAACCTAAAACTGATCAATTTTAGTAACACTAGAAGTGTGACAACTATTTATGTGACTCCTGGAATGATGCAGTAAGAATTTGCAGCATCACCTAACAGATTGACTACACATCCTAATTAGTCCAGGACAGTCCCAGTTCTTCGCTACTGTCCCACTGTAATTATTAAAGAGTATACTCTTTCATTCTTAAAATTATCTGGTTGGAAATATACAATCAATTAATGAATTCTTCTTTGCAAAGAAACTGAACCTAAATCTCATAAAGGTCTACCAATTCAAGTTCTCAACCTTGGCTGCAGACTGAAATCTCTTGGGAAATTTTTAAAAATACTGATGCCTAGAATCCACCTTGTGAATTCTGATTTAATTGATCTGAGAATCAAGATATTTAAGAATTCTCCAAGTAATCCTAATGTTTCAGCCAAAATAGAGAACAATTGCTCTATATCTACTTTGTGGGAAATAAGAAAGGTTAAACACCATGAGAATCCAATCAGCCAAAACCAGAATGTGGGAAACTCTCCTGGTCAAAAGAGGGGATATATTTAACAAATAAAGACCATGGGAAAAAGTGCAGGAGCTAGAGGGGATAGCGTAAAGGAAGGGGAGGGTGGATGGTTAAAGTTAACAGAAATTTAAGATACATATAAGCCAGATGAAATGGTAAATCTCATTTGCACAGTAATTTAAACAGAACAATTGTAAAAAGACACTTATTAATAATTAGAGAAATCTAAACTGGATTAAGGAAATCAATTTTGTTTAGCATTGTGGTTGTGTCATTTACCTATTAGAAATGCATATGGAAGTATTTATAGATTAAATGATGTGATACCTGAGATTTCTTTGAAGTTATTGCATCAAAAAAAAAAACAGAGAGAGAGAGCAGGAAGGCAGGAAGAAATCAGATGAGACAAAAAAATGGCAAAATGTTGATAACTGTTTACTTGTCAAAGCTGGGTATTAAGAACATGGGGATTCACTGCCCCAATATATTTTTTATAGTCTGCATTGATATGGAATTATGAAATATAGTAAAGTTTTTTAATCTTGCCTATGAATGTGTAGTATATATGTGACTGTATATATTTATAAGATATGTTGGGAAATATAAAGAAAAATGAACACGTGATCCTTGGCCTCAAGGAATAGTGGGTAGCCTAAATATTGGACAACAAAAGGTTTGCTTATGTACTGTCTTTCATCAAAGACAGGAAGGCAGCTAGCTCAAGCTTTTGTGAGACCAGAAAGAACGAAATTAAAATAACATTATTAGTATTCCCTAAGCATAACTGGGCATAGGAATACTATTGCTAAATACCAGAGGTTGTAAGGCATCTATGTAGTTAAAATGGTCAAATATTAGCAATTCTGTATGGTACAACCTAACACTATGTTAAAATTCCTTTCTCTTTCTTTTGCTAAAATAATTACATACAGTTAACTCATAGTAAAATAATCAGAATATTTAAAGGAAATGTCAGTCTTCTTCAATAAGTGGTTGATCTTGAAAAAAAAAAAGTGATTGATCTAACACAGAACTCAAAACTATCTTCTAAATATCCAGAGAAATTGCAACTGTACATTTATTTACTTATATTTTATCACATAATAAAAGCATTCCATTTTCAAAGGAAGCATAAGCTTTATCTTTTAAGTGAATCATAGCTTTAAAATATTTAGTGTATATCTCTTAAAAACAAGCCTGTGAGATGCAAAGATATGTTTGAAGGTTATTGCAAGATATATTTCACAGGCAGAAAGTTAATTCTTGAGAAATAATTTGTATCAATTTCATTTAAATATATTTCAATATTTTGTTTGCCACGCCACAGGGTATGCAGGATCTTAGTTTCCCAACCAGGGATCAAACCCATGCTCCCTGCAGTAGAAGTGCAGTCTTAACTACAATATTATTTTAAAAACCAAAAATCCCAGACAATGAATTCTGAACCAAAACTATTATGTACACATATTATCTTGTATCACATATATTAATAACTAATGTATATGTTTACTAAGGGCTTCCCAGGTGGCACTAGTGGTAAAGATTCCACCTGCCAATGCAGGAGATGCACGAGACATGAGTTCAGTCCCTGAGTCGGGAAGATTCCCCAGAGGAGGAAATGGCAACTCACTTCAGTATTCTTGCCTGGAAAATTTCATGGATGGAGGAGCCTGCTGGGCTCCAGTCCATGGGGCCACAAAGAGTCAGACATGAGTGAGCCACTAAGCACAATGTTTTATTAATTACTGTATGTTAATATACTGAATTCTAACCTATACTACTTATCAAACAGTACAATTTTTCAAGTGGCACTTCATCTTACTTTAGCCTAATGTATCATGACCTTGAGCTCTCTCTGTGCTGCAGTTTCCTCATGTATAAAACAGGACAGTAATAGTTGACTACTATTTATGGAATTAATGAGGATTAAAAAATACACTACATATAAAACCTTTAGAATGACTGGCATGTAAATGTTTATAAATATTATCACTATTTGTAGAAGTCTGTGCTAGTTACAAGACGCGCACTGTGAAAACAATTCAGGATCACTGTCATCATTAGAATGGTCTCTTCAAAATGCTCTTTATACATTGAGTGTATAAAGAGCATTTTGAAGTAAATATGTAAGTAGATAACTTACACTATGCACACGTGAATTGCAAATATTTTTAATGGTATGTACCACCATGTTCTTAAGCAACACATTTAGTAGAAAAACCAAAGATAAAAAGTTCATTAAGGAATTAAGAGGGATTAACCTTTTGCAATTTTTTATTATAAAATATTAAGATAACAGAAATACAAAACAAAACTTCTCCATAATCCCATCGCATAGTAAAACCAATGTTTTCATTTGTTCATGTTACTTTCTATTCCTTGTCTACATGCATGTTCAATTTTAACATATTTACAATGAGAACATAGTTTACATTTTCACTTTAATTTTATACCCCAAGAAATTTTCCATTTTGCAAAATTTTCCCTTAGTCTCCCTTTTCCTTTCTCATCCCCACCTGCTGAAGATAATGGTAACAGCTGACATGCATCCTCCACAACTTTCTCCAAGCTCATACATATACAAGTATAGACACATATGTAAGGAGGAGAGAAAGATCAGTTTGTTTTTACAAAAATGGAAGCATACTACTTATATACATATGCCTTCTCTTTCTTTTAAACATATGCCAAACATATATCTCAAAGTTAATATACAGAAAAGTTTAAATATGAAAATGGATACAATCTACTAGACCAGGTAATAATACATACATTTACAAAAGTTATTACTATTTTGTATGTAACCTTTGAAAAGATAAAGGAATTTCACAAAAAATATGATCACCAGATTTAGTCAGAACTCGTGCTTCATAAGTTTATTATAATAACCATGCATAAAATAATCCACTACTTACAAGCCTACCTTATGAATTTTAAAGCTTAGTTCAGAAAATAAAAATTTTATAATCTTAAACAACTCATAAATAATATCTGAAAAATACCCTGACTTTAAAGAGTGTGTGTGTGTGTGTGTATAATACTGGTCTTCATATGAACTTGGTTCTTTCTACAACAGAGATGATAGATGGATGTCGTACTCACCCACCCACATATTCAGCTTCTCCACGTTTACAAACTGAGAGACTGGCGTTCAGATATAGTCTGAATACAATTAAATCAGTCTTACCTTAGGTATTACTATTGCCCTAAGTGCCCATAAACATAAAAATAAGACATTAGGCAGACCTACAAAGAATTTAAGGTTGTTAGGTCAATGGTTTTAAAACACACTCTCCCATCTAACCATAATCCAAAACAATCACAAGATCCTTAAATCTAGATTCACAGAAAATTTGGAATATAAAGGGTGATATGAAAGATTAACAGAAGGTCGCAAACTACAAACCAGATAACTTGGTACCCAAGATATAGAGCCTCTAATACAAGTAAACTACCAAAAGTCAATTTTTGAGTCCTTATCACATGGAGGTCATAGGTATTAGAGGTTCAAAAAAGAATATGATGGCCCTATTCTTATGGAGTTCACAATTTAGCAGACAAGTCAGAATATGTAATTCTAAATGATCATACATACCATATACCATAGCACAATGCCTAAAACACAGTTCACCAACAGGCACAGGTACTTAACAATTTTTTTGTGACTTGTGCTTATAAAAGTCAAAGGCAGTAAGTATCATAAACACAACACCGTATCATCAATACAATTTCAGATTAAATAAACTTATTACCTAGGCCTATGTAGTTTAACTACCTCAAGGCAGACAGATTATTTTAAAAGATACTGTACTTTTTAAATTTATTTTTAAGTGAAGGATAATTGCTTTATAGTATTACATTTGTTTCTACCAAACATCAACATGAATCAGCCATAGGTTTACCCATGTCCCCTCCCGCTTGAACATTTCTCCCACCACCCTCCCCATTCCACCCCTCTAGGTTGTTATCCAGCCCCAGTTTGAGTTCCCTGAGTCTACAGCAAATTCCCTTTGGTATCTATTTTAAATATAGTAATATATGTTTCCATGTTACTCTGGCCATACTCCCCTCACCTCTCCTTCTCCCCCACCCAGTTGTGTCCGTAAGTCTGTACTCAATGTCTGTGTCTCCACTGCTGCTCTGCAAACAGGTTCATCAGTACCATCTTTCTAGATTTTATATATGTGCATTAGTATACAATAATTGTTTTTCTCTTTCTGACTTACTAGACTCATCCCCTTCATTAGGACTGTCTCAAATGTGTTCCTTTTTATGACTGAGTAATATTCCATTTTATCAGTACCACAGCTTCTTTAAAAAGATACTACACTTTTGTACATACTCCCCACTCAGAATGTACACTCGCTCAGAATGTACACATGGAACCCATGTAGAGTTTAGTGCAGGGAGACAAAAATATGGGGAAAAAAAGGCACGTGCACCATATGCACCATTTAAAATAACTCTACTAAACATTCTAACCAAATATCAAAACCAAAATAGATTATGGAGCCTAAAAGAGACTGGCTGTAACCTTCCTCTACAATGAAACTGGTAAAATAACAGGGAAAACCTGTACAAGTACTCTGTATGTTACATACTGTTAAAAATATTAAGTTTACACTGATATCAGTGTAGCACCTTTTAAGTGTATTAGAAGAGAAAGTAGTATTTAAAATCTAGTTGAATTTGTTACCAAAGTGCATAGATGTTTTCTAGAACATTCTATCTTCTATGGTGAAAATAACAACAACATTAGCGGCAACTGGGTTCAGAGATGATCTTGAATTCTCGACTAAAATAATTTATTCTTTATATTTTAACAGGTGGACCACATGCCATATGCCTTCACTCAAGCATAAGGAGGATCCAGTTTAAAACTGCCTCAAAGTATGAAGAACAATTTAAAACTTTCAAAACTCATGCATTCCATAACCAATATTAATCCTAAGTGAACTATTTGGGCATACTATCATACAATTTAATTTGTCATATGAGGAAGATCTAACTATTGCATGAGAGATCTAAAGTTTTCTAAACCTAAGACTATCAACAATAAACTTCAATTCCTCAGTATACTACGTGAAATGCAAATAAGAACTGATAAAGTGATAGATGTGGATAAATATTTGATAACACAAGTATAGTAAAATGTCAATGACAGAATCTAAATGTTGATCATTATGGACACATTCTGCATTTTTATTTTTCAGTTTCGCTGAGTAGTTGAGAATATTTTCCTAATAAATTGTGGAAAAAACACTACTTGACACTTCTTTGGTTATTTATCACTTAAGCTTTTAAGGAGAGAAACGTAGACTTTAAAAACTCCTATGTGGGCACTGTAGTTGGGACAAACATGGATTAAAATCCCAGCTAAATCTCCTAACTAGCTCTCTAATACTAGTTACTTAACCCTTATATGCCTACCTATCCTCCTGTGCAAAATGGGTCTACATAGTAAAGTGACTGAAAGTCACTCTGTCCTGTCCAACTCTTTGCAACCCCATGGACTATAGAGTCCATAGAGTTCTCCAGGCCAGAATACTCGAGGGGGAAGCCTTTCCCTTCTCCAGGTAATCTTCCCAACTTTCCAACTCAGGGATCTAACCCAGCTCTCCCACACTGCAGGCAGATTCTTTACCAGCTGAGACACCAGGGAAGCCCATAGTAAATGTTGAGGTTTAATTCTTCCTATAAAGCACAGTGCCAGGCACATGGTAAGCACTCAAAATGTGAGCTGTAGTATCACTGAGATTGCTAACTTTATGATAAATCAAAAGATTAGGATTTAAGCAGTAATTTTCTAGGCAGTTGGCTTAACACTGAGTTGATCATTTTGATACCATTTACAAAAAGGAAGATTCCTGGTAGGAAACTTACTGCTTAACACGCACGCTAAGGGAGAGAAGGGAGGCAAGGGGGAGGGGGGACAGGTGATATAAGAAAAATCTAAAAAATACTGCTCAACTGACAGTACAGTATTGTTCTCCATCTGAAAAAAAGAAAATCACTCAATTAAATAAGAAAAGTTTTAAGACAAACTTCAAAAGGCACTCAGCAACTCCTATGTAGAATTGGCTTCACCTCTGCAGGTTGGTTGGATACATCCTTGTTATGACAAAACTTGTCACACTCTTCCACATTCTTAATTGTTGCTAAAGGGGCCAGACTAGAACATGACATTTATAGTTGTCAACATCTTTCTCCTAAATCAGGACAAGCCAACAAACCCATTTCTTCTTAGGTAAGAGCACCACCTCCACCTTGGTCTTGATAACGGTTATGGGGGGAGGGGAAAGAAGGTAGGAAAATGAATTTGCAATGGTACTACTGAAACACCCTCTTGGTTATTCCTCCGAAGACCCCTCCACAACTCATTCCCGCCACCACCACCCCCACCTGACCTCTCTCCTGTTAAAACTTCCAGACTCTGGTTCACTAAAGATGCACTTAAGTATCTGACACCTTTCCTCTCCCGACCCAGATAACCCACCAACAGTGCTGGAAAAATTAAAAACACAAAAACAACAGCCCCTCCCCCTCCCCTCCGAACCAGCAGCAAATCTTTGTCCCACCTGCCGAAGGACCACTCTAAACGCGCTCCACACTCAAGGTTGCCTCAGTGCTGCCCGCAGCCTTGGCCCAACCGGGCCTCGGCGACGCCTCCACGAGCCTACGCTTGGCCCATTCCTCTCCCGGGCCCCGGGACGCGGCCCCCGCCCCGCCCCCCGCCGCCCGAGTTCTGCCTCACCTCACCTACCCTCTTTCGGGGGCCGGACTCCACCTCTCTCTCCGCCATGTTGGGCCCCGCTCGGAACCGCTGCGGCTCCCAGCGCGGTGGCGGCGGAACCTCTCGGGCCCCCGGCCCCCGCCCACACTGCAGGAATAGCCGCCTCGCGGCAGCGTCCCCGAACCTGGCCGGGCCTGGCGTTTAGAGTGGGGAGGGGGCGGATGCCGCGCGCCGGGTCGGAGATCTTGAGATCCCACGGGTGCGAGCGTAGGCAGTAGGGCCTGCCTGGGAAAGGGGGTGGGGGGGGCCGGGACTCGGGGGGTTAATGGCCTCCAAGGGGCCCCGTGAGTAGGATTATTTTCTCTCAGAGAAATTCCTCCGCCTGCGGTTTCTTAAAGGGATCACCAAACCAGCCCCTTGCGCGCGCCCTTGATGCGCAGGCGCACCCTAAGCCCCTCCTTCCTTTCCCACCAAGCCCCCGGTCCCGAGCGTGCGCGTTGAGTAGCCCAGGGTAGGCCAAATCCTGCAAGTCTCTTTGCTGCCAGCAGCTGGTCCCACTACTCAACTATGGCCGCTTCCTTAAAGGGGCCATGACGCAATGGTGAAGGAGGAATGCAAGAAATTAGTGAAAGGACTATCTGGAGTACTGGGTGAAATGTCAGTGAGGGGTCCAGATCACCATCTTGGACCTGAATGCAGTGATACCATTGTAAGGGGGAAATGATGGTGAGCTGAAGTTCACAGTGGACCTCTGAATGTGAAGAATCCCAAGCAACGAGAGAACAAGCCAGTCATCTCAAGAAGAGCCACCTTTCTTGCCTTTAGACAGCCTGATCAGAAGCACAGGGCATAGACGATTAAGGGCCAACTCTGACAGCCTAACTTCAAAGCCAAAGCCTTTGGTGATTTTGAAGACTGAAGTAGCAACTGGAGACAATTTTCTCAAATTTGTCCTTTGTCTAAATCGAAAAGCATCTTAGGAACCATCTACTCTTTCCCACTGGTAAAATTGCAGCCGAAACAAGGGAAGTCATTTGCCCCAAAGCATGTAGAGGCTGGTGTGTACTTAGAACAAGACTTGAGTCACAATCCTCCAGGCTTTTCAATGCACCAGGCTGTCTTCGAAGCAAGAAATAAATTCATTCTTATCTAGAAGATTAAAAGTGAAAATTCATGATATTTCAAGAATACTGTAATTATCCTCTGAAGATGTGTGATGGTTTGCAAATATTGTGTGTCTTCGTTCACTTCCACTGAAGGAGCTTTGAGAATCTGATTTAAAGAATGAGCATCTTTAAGCAGAAAACTGGGAAGTAGATTTGGATCTAACTTGCCCTGAAACCAAAGCTGAAGATCCCTGAAGAAAATGAGGACTTGATCCATTCTTCTTCATCCATTCCAGTGTCCTATCCCCAGGTGGGGAGAAATTGCCCTAATGGAGTTATAGCTAGGGGTAATCATATAAGAAAGAAATACAAAGAATTTGCTTCCTGAAGAGTCTTTCCTCATGACAAGAGACATTCAGATGCAAATGAGCAACTCCCAAAATTACAGGATAATGGGATGGAACTTTTGTGTGTCACTTTAACTTTTATATATTGCTTGATAGATGTTTTTAAACTAAGAAGTTTTCTAATCCATCACACTTTACTGAAGAATATCTGTAAGATTACTAGGTTTCCATGCTGATCTTTGCTCACTCTTGTTCATCTTTAATTTCACTTGTGGATGAGAAAGAGGAGAAAAAGACAAAAAAATAAATAAATAAAATTATGTTTCAGCCCAAAAGAAAAAGAAATGTCAGACCCTTTAGTTCCATGTTAAGAACAAGAAGGAATTAAAAAGAGCATCCAAGAAAAGAAAATTCCAGGGAATATGGGTACATGAAAGTTCTAGTCATTTTTCTAATAAAATCTGGTGACTTAAATTTGAAGTGGGAGTTGTTAAATTTGAAGAGGAAATGGGGAACCTATAAGCCTGCTCCCCAGCGTCCCCCTTGCCCTCAGTGTTCTCCTTTCATGCCCCCTCCCACTGTTAGAGAAATGTCTGAACACAGTTTAAAGCCATTTATTTCCTCCACGCTTTTAAAGATGGAGCCACTGAGGCCCAGAAATAAGATTTGACTTGCTTGAGATCACAAAAAGTGTTAGGAACAACATTAGAACTGGAACAGAGAGCCTAAAGCTGTTTCTTATCTCCGACTGTTTCTAGAGGTATTGTGAATGTGTTGGGTCCTGAACAATAGATGGGATTTGTACATTCCAGATGATAATACAAGCATACCATCAATTTTCAGAGCAATCATCCATGTGGGGGAAGGAGAAAAGAGAAAACCAACACTTAGTGGGCACTGCAAGGTTATTCATATTATCTGAATTTTGTAGAGGGAATTTTAGAGGTTAAGTGACAGTCCAAGATCATTCAGCAGAGAAACCAACTCAGAATTAAAAGCCTTTTTCTTTCTAGCTTATGCAAATATGTCATAACCTAGAGACTGCAAATTGGCAGTCTTGCAGACACATCTTTCCTACAGTCATATTTGGCTTCACCATGTACACTTTAGTCAGGTTACCTGCTCTTTGCCTCAGTTTCCTCGTCTGTAAAATAGGTTTCTGGGAGAATTAGTTAATACCTCTAAATCTCTTAGGATACTTTTGGTTCCAAACACCAAAAGTGCATATCATTTTATAGATTTTTTTAAATTGTTAACTTAAAATATTTATTGCATGTCAACCTTTAAAATGGGCTATTTCACATGCAAATTTCACATAAAATTTTCTGACTTCTCTATGAATGAGCAGAATATAATGGTATAGAATTTTGTGAATATCATCTTACTTTTCTTCTTTAAGTTATATTCCAGTATAGACTATTGTCTGAAGTGTAGCTCTGAGACTTATTTCCCTAATAAGCAGTGAGTAGAACAGGCTTCATTTCAGTTCAGTCACAAAGTTGTGTCCGACTCTTTGCGACCCCGTGAATCACAGCATGCCAGGACTCCCTGTCCATCACCATCTCCAGGAGTTCACTCAAACTCACGTCCATCGAGTCAGTGATGCCATCCAGCCATCTCATCCTCTGTCGTCCCCTTCTCCTCCTGCCCCCAATCCCTCCCAGCATCAGAGTCTTTTCCAATGAGTCAACTCTTCGCATGAGGTGGCCAAAGTATTGGAGTTTCAGCTTTAGCATCATTCCTTCCAAAGAACACCCAGGGTTGATCTCCTTCAGAATGGACTGGTTGGATCTCCTTGCAGTCCAAGGGCTCTCAAGAGTCTTCTCCAACACCACAGTTCAAAAGCATCAATTCTTTGGCACTCAGCTTTCTTCACAGTCCAACTGTCACATCCATACATGACTACTGGAAAAACCATAGCCTTGACTAGACCGAACCTTTGTTGACAAAGTAATGGCTTGGTCATAACTTTCCTTCCAAGGAGTAAGCGTCTTTTAATTTCATGGCTGCAATCACCATCTGCAGTGACTTTGGAGCCCCAAAAAATAAAGTCTGACACTGTTTTCACTGATTCCCCGTCTATTTGCCGTGAAGTGATGGGACCAGATGCCATGATCTTACTTTTCTGAATGTTGAGTTTTAGGCCAACTTTTTCACTCTCCTCTTTCACTTTCACCAAGAGGCTTTTTAGTTCCTCTTCACTTTCTGCCATAAGGGTGGTGTCATCTGCATATCTGAGGTTATTGATATTTCTCCCAACAATCTTAACTCCAGCTTGTGTGTCTTCCAGTCCAGCGTTTCTCATGATGTACTCTCCATAGAAGTTAAATAAGCAGGTGACAATATACAGCCTTGGCGTACTCCTTTTCCTATTTGGAACGAGTCTGTTGTTCCATGTCCAGGTCTAACTGTTGCTTCCTGACCTGCATATAGGTTTCTCAAGAGGCAGGTCAGGGTGGTCTGGTATTCCCATCTCTTTCAGAATTTTCCATAGTTTATTGTGATCCACACAGTCAAAGCTTTGACATAGTCGATAAAGCAGAAATAGATGTTTTTCTGGAACTCTCTTGCTTTTTCCATGATCCAGCAGATGTTGGCAATTTGATCTCTGGTTCCTCTGCCTTTTGTAAATCCACCTTGAACATCTGAAAGTTCATGGTTCACATATTGCTGAAGCCTGGCTTGGAGAATGTTGGGCATTACTTTACTAGCATGTGAGATGAGTGCAAGTTGTAGTAGTTTGAGCATTCTTTTGCATTTCCTTTCTTTGGGATTGGAATGAAAACTGACCTTTTCCAGTCCTGTGGCCATTGCTGAGTTTTCCAAATTTGCTGGCATATTGAGTGCAGCACTTTCACAGCATCATCTTTCAGGATTTGCAATAACTCAACTGGAATGCCATCACCTCCACTAGCTTTGTTCGTAGTGATGCTTTCTAAGGCCCACTTGACTTCACATTCCAGGATGTCTGGCTCTAGGTGAGTGATTATCCGGGTCGTGAAGATCTTTTTTGTACAGTTCTTCTGTGTATTCTTGCCACCTCTTCTTAATATCTTCTGCTTCTGTTAAGTCCATACCATTTCTGTCCTTTATTATGCCCATCTTTGCATGAAATGTCCCCTTGGTATCTCTAATTTTCTTGAAGAGATCTCTAGTCTTTCCCATTCTGTTGTTTTCCTCTATTTCTTTGCATTGATCACTGAGGAAGGCTTTCTTATCTCTTCTTGCTATTCTTTGAAATTCTGCATTCAGGTGCTTATATCTTTCCTTTTCTCCTAGAACAGGCTTAGTGAAGAGAAAACAAATTTGCTAAATTTCCTTAATTCCATTTTACCTGTGAAATTTAGTACTTCCTAAGAATCTCCTATTCTCCCACACTCCAGAAAAGATACTGCTTCAAGCTAAGACAGTTCAGTCAGGAAGCCATGACATACTCAGACATTAAACCTAACTCAAAGTGTAGGGGGAAGAAGGAAGAGAAAGATAAGAGAGAGAATGATTGAGAGATACATGTCTACATCTTGCCAATTTGTATAAAATTCCATAGACACAATTATTAGATATGGCGTTTTTGAAGGAGCTATGCAAATGAGTGGCCCTTTAGCTCCAGTGTGATATGGAATGCATCCAGAAATTCCCACACACCCTGCAGAAGAATAGGGAAGGTAGCCAAGAGAACTGGCTGGCAAGTGTAGGAGGAGGTAAGTCTACAGCTCGGTCTGGGAACAAAAAGTAGTAATAGCCAGACCTTAGGAAGAACTGTGGTTTGCTTCCAGGCTCCCGGCAAGCTTAGCAAGGCCAAGCTACAAGTTACACTGCTCATGATGAACAGGTTGCTGGGCATCCAAAGAAGTCAGAGAACAGTACAAGGATATCAAATGGACCCAAGGTCCATTTGGGTCCGAAGTCCTTCCTCAGCAATATAATGTTTCCTACACAACCACAACAACACTATCTTAAGGACATGTGTAGAAGTGGAGAGAAGCTGTAGGAAGTACTTGGCATTTCTTCCCCAAAGAGGTTATTACCTAAAGGAATTCCATCCTTTAGATTCAAATATGTCCTAAACAAAATTGGACACTCTTGTATATTAGATAAATTCTGAGAATGTTTAAAAGAAAGTAACAGTGCTGGGATAAACAGTGAATGGAGCAGGGCTACTTCAGTTATTTAGTTTCTGAAGAACTTCTAAACCCTGGTGTTGGGCACCTGAACAAGCAGAAAGGGAATTCGGTGCCCCTCTTGTGGACTGCTGCTTGTAGAGGGACACCTTCCTCCCTTCCCTGCTACCTGGTAAGACACTTTCAAGAATTCCACGATTAGAAGACTTGCAGAAGATCCTGATTTCCCCTCTTTCTATCACCTGCTTTCACCAGAATGAGGAAGAAGAGTAATCTATTGTTTGTCCCTGGCTTCTCCCTTGGGTTTCTTAATGTCATAGAAACCTGTCTTCCCAGATAGAAATGGTCTACCGTATACAGACTCTTATTTGCCATTGCTGGGACCTGAAGCATACTCAACTGATTCAAAGCTCATAAGAGAGCAGATTTTTACATTATACAAAGAAGGATTCTCTGTCAGCCACTGGTGTCCCTGATGGCTCAGTGGGTATAGAATCCACCTGCAATGCAGGAGACACAGGAGAGATGGGTTCAGTCTCTAGGTGGAAAAGATCACCTGAAGCAGGAAATGGCAACCCACTCCAGTATTCTTGCCTGGGAAACCGCACGGACAGAGGAGCCTGGCGGGCTTCAGTCCAAGGGGTCGCCGAGTGGAACACGACTGAGCACGCTTGCACACGTCAGTCACCGAATGACCTTGGGGCAGTTACCTTACCTTCGTGGGCCTCAATGTCCAAATGTAAGGTGATTAGTTCAGATATGGTCTCACTGGCAGCGCCAATTACCTGGTGATGACCACTGGGGGTATTGTGCAGAAAACATCTGTCACAATGTTGGAAAACACATTTAGTTTCAGTAATTAATGAGTGATGTCTGCCACAGATCAGACAGGGGTGGAGGGAGCTACATTGCCCATTACATAGGCCATCCCTAAGCTAAATGCTCTACTAATTACCCCCTTTCTAGATTTTTTTGATTCTATAAATTTACATGACTGCTGTTGAGATGTAACAATTTAATCTCACTGTTTTGACTATTTGCCATTATGTCAATGGGAATGGGGAGAAGGGATGGAAAAAAAGAATTGATTCTCCAATTTAACACTGCCCTTTGAGTAATGAAGATCCAGAAATCTGGTCCACAGCTTTTTCTTGAACCAAAGCTTTTTAATTAGCTGCAAAAAAAAAAACTGAAGATGCATTCTTTCATTAAAGGATAACTCTTATTTTTCTTGTCCTAATATGGAGAAAATAATGCTTATCTCCTTTTCATGTACCAGACCTTTGTGCAGAAAATTTTGTCTTAAAGAATGAGCTTCAAATATTATTTTTTTAATTAAATTAAAAAACAATTTAAAGATTCTCATTCTGAAATGAGGACAAATTTCCTTCTCCAGGGGATCTTCCCGACCCAGGGATCAAACCCAGGTCTCCCATATTAGAGGCAGACGCTTTAACCTCTGCGCCACCAGGGAAGCCCATAGAAAAAATTAAAGTTAAGCAAATAATAAAATAAGTTTCTGTTCCATTGTGAGAAAATAAAAAATAATGGTAAGAAGGATCATGAAAGCTTTTCAGCTTCAAGAACCTGTGTGTCTGAGGTGAGTGGTTCAGAGGACTTATCGCATAAATACAAATAAAATTAGCAACTATCTGCCAAAAATGATAGGAGAAATGGTGAATATTTAGTTTAACTGATAGTTAATACATATGTTCTGCACAAATTAATTTTCAAAAATTTAGAATATGAGAATATAATTCACATAAAAACTATTCAGATTAGAATTTAATCTTGCTTTGGTGGTTTGAAGACAGTCCATGATTTTATAGTGCTGCTGGGTTATTAAGTCAAGCATCTTTACTTTCTAACAGACAGTGTGGGCGTTGGGCTGAATCTTTTCTGACTTACATCTTGACGACGTACACTGAAGCAAAGGGACATTTTGTTTGTCATTTTTCAAAAAAATAGCATGCAGTAAATTGCAGGGAAGTTGTTACTGATTTGAAGTTGTTTGGATTCTTTATGACAAGGAATCCATCACATAACAAGTTTACTGTACCTTTTATTAACATAACGTCCACATTTTCAATTCAGTTTTTTCAGGGAATGTCCATCTAACCAGTCTTTCTTAGAGCAGATCAATCCTGGGTGTTCATTGGAAGGACTGATATTGAAGCTGAAACTCCAATACTTTGGCCACCTGATATGAAGAGCTGACTCATTTGAAAAGACCCTGATGCTGGGAAAGATTGAGGGCAGGAGGAGAAGGGGACAGCAGAGGATGAGATGGTTGGATGACATCACCAACTCAATGGACATCGGTTTGGGTAGACTCCGGGAGTTGGTGATGGACAGGGAGGCCTGGCATGCTGTGGTTCATGGGGTCGCAAAGAGTCGGACACAACTGAGTGACTGAACTGAACTGAACACCCAAACAATGAGTGCATATTACATTGTCCTCATGTGAAGATATTTTCCCCATTTCCCTTCACTAAATAGTGACCCACTAAGGTATGAATATTCTCTAGGTATGTGAGAGAGGCTCAGAGACTGGGGCGGAGTCAGCTCTACAGGCCTGGAAGATGGGAACCTTCCCTGGTAAATTTCATCCATCACATAACTCATTGGCTGCCTCTATTGACATCTTCAGTCCAGGCCTTACTCTGAGCTCTAGAACCTCATATCCACTACATGATGATGTAACATAATTTACTTATTTATAAGCCTAGCATCTGTCAGAAATTAAGGATACCAAGAAAAATAAGATAAGAATTGATATGGACATGTAATTAAACAATTAAAACGGGTGATACGAGAGAAATGAGCCTGATATGATAGGGAGCACAGAGGAAGTGTACTAAAGCTTTTGAGACTACAGTTAATGCCAGTGTGTTTCAACTTGAACCCATTAACTTTGTCCCCACCCAAACTGATACTTCAAGAAACTAAAAACAGATGAAATGCAAACTATGGAGACTGACATGACTTGTGAGAACCCAAGTCCCTTCAAGTAACCCTATACTACTATAAGGAGAATTGTGGGTCAAGAGGGTTGTTTTTTTTTTTTAAAAGATGGGAATCATTAAAGCATATTACAAATAATAAAGCATCACCAAATATATTGGAAAGATCATATGGACAACACAGTATGAAAGACCTCTGCCTTCAAGATGACACAAACTTTGGAGACTAGGCTGAAAGATTAGGTGAAGGCTAGGAAGTGGATGATGAGGTGGGTTAAAAAAGAAGAAATCATGCATCATGGGGCCAGGCCATCTTCAGAAACCAGTACTCCATCCAACAGTTAATCCTTGGGAAATGCATTCTGTAGCATTGTCATGCATGCGTGCCAAATCCCTTCAGTTGTGTCTGACTCTTTGTGAACCTATGGACTGTGGCCCACAAAGTTCCTCTGTCCGTGGGATTCTGCAGGCAAAAATATTGGAATGGGATGCCATGCTCTCCTCGAGGGGATCTTCCCAACCCAGGGATTGAATCTGTGGCTCCTGCATTGCAGGAGGATGCTTTACCACTGAGCCACTGGAGAAGCCCTGTAGAGTTGTCATAGTTATTGGTTTATTTCTGTGAAAGAAGGTGAATATCATTGTACTGCTTCTTCTATAAACCTTGTTCTTCAGGTCCTAGCACGAGAGTAAAATTCATGATTAATAAGGATATATTAAAGATGAGTATATTTAATGCTGATGAGTTAGATATTTTGAAATTTCAGGAAGAAAATATAAAGGACAGAGCTTGGCAAGTCACAATAATTGTTGTAGGCCAGCTGAATAATCATGAAATATTCTTATTTTCTTCTACAACAGTAATGATAATAACAACATTGCTCTCAATAATATGGAAATTATTTTTCAAAAGGAAAACTTCAAAGAGTTAAATTTAAAAATCACCCCCTGAAAAGAATATGTATTTGTTCAAATATGCATTTAAAAATCTGGAAAGATACACAGGAAATGANTTGGGACCAGATGAGGGAAGATGGGGAAGGAATAATCTTAATCATATACATTTAAAATATTGTTAATTATGTAAATGTAAAAATAAGTAATTATTATTATTACCCCTTAAGAAATAGTTATCTCTTCCTTCTCTGGCAACCACCATTCTACTTTCTGTTTCTATAAATTGGACTACTTTGGATACCACATATAGGTAGAATCATAAGTATTTATCTTTCTCTGTCCAATTTCACTGAACATAATCTTTGAGGTTCATTCATATTATAGCATATGTCAAAATTCCCTTCCTTTTTAGAGGCTGAATGATATTCCATTGTGTGTATATACTACCTTTTGTTTATCCATTCATCTGTTAATGCACACGTGAATTGCTCTCACTTTTCAACTATTGTGAATAATATCTCCATGCATATGGGTGCACATGTATCTCTTTGAGACCCTACTTCAACTCTTTTGGATATTTGGAATTCAATTTTTTGAAACAACTTTACTAGATACAATTTACGAACCATATAATTTACCCACTTAAAGTATACAGTTAAGTGTGTGTGTGTCCTCAGTCGTATCCTACTCTTTGCAACCCCATCAACTGTAGCCCATCAGGCTCCTCTGTCCTTCTGATTATCCCGGTAAGAATACTGGAGCTGGTTGCCTACTTCCAGGGATCATCCCAACCCAGGGATTGAACCTGCGTCTCTTGCCTCTCCTGCATTGGCAGGTAGATAATTTTTTACCACTTCACCACCTGGGAAGCCACCATACAATTCAATAGTTTCTACTATATTCACAGATATGTACAACCAACATCACCATCACTTTTAGAACATTTGCATCACCTCCAAAATACACTTTCACTGTGACCCTCCGATCTCTCCCACAACCCAACCGGCCATAAGCAACTACTAATCTACTTTCAATCTCTACCGAGTTCAATATTCTGGAAATTTCATATGAATGGCATGATATAATATGTGGCATTTGTGAACGGTTTCTTTCATTTAGCATACTATTTTTGCGGTTCATCCATGTTGTAACATGTATCAGTACTTCATTCCTTTATATAACTGGATAACATTCTCCTGTATGGACACACCATAAAATTTACAAATATTTCAGTGCTGTCAATTAAGTCAAATAGTTTTGAACTTTCCACATATGCTAACAAGAATTGGAAGGACTGATGCTGAAGCTGAAACTCCAATACTTTGGCCACCTGATGTAAAGACCTGACTCATTGAAAAAAGACACTGACGCTGGGAAAGATCAAAGGCAGGAGAAGAAGGGGTACCACAGAGGATGAGATGGTTCGATGGCATCACCAACTTGATGGATGTGAGTTTGAGCAAGCTCAGGGAGTTGGTGATGACAGGAAAGTGTGGCGTGCTGCAGTTCATGGGGTCGCAAAGAGTTGGACACAGATAAGCCACTGAAGTGAACTAAGAAAAACTACCTAGAAAGCCCACCATTTGTAATGTCTCCAAAGCTTCGAATAAATACCACCTAATTGTAAAGTGAAGGATAAGGAATAGCAATAAGAGAAGACATTCAGGCAAACTTTGGGTGGAAAAGAACACTGAAAACACAGACAGGCACAGAGCTGACAAGCCAACACAGTTAACTCCCTTCTAGCATCACAGGAACAACAGGAGTAGCCTGAAGGCACAGCAGGCTCCAACTCTCAGGAGACAAAAGAGGAAATCACAGAGAAAAGACCATTCATTTCCTCCTGAGCGCTGATTGTCTGTCCTCCTCAGTTTCAATTGTTCTAATCTTGGATACCTGCATATGAGACCGAAACTAAAATGGGTACTTCCTTGTTGGTATTGTTGTTCAGTTCCTCAGTCTTGTCCGACTCTTTACCACCCAATGGACTGCAGCCCTCCAGGCTTCCCTGTACTTCACTGTCCCCCAGAGCGTGCTCAAACTCTTGTCCATTGACTTGGTGACTCCATCCAACCATTTCATCCTATTCTGTCCCCTTCTCCTGCCTTCAATCTTTCCTAGCATCAGGGTCTTTCCTAATGTTGCAGCTCTTCAAATCAGGTGGCCAAAGTATTGAAGCTTCAGCTTCAGCATCATTCCTTGAATGAATACTCAGGACTGATTTCCTTTAGGATTGACTGGTTTGATGTCCTTGCAGTCCAAGGAATTCTCAAGACTCTTCTCTAACACCACAGTTTAAAAGCATCAGTTCTTCGACAATTAGCCTTCTTTATGGTCCAAATCTCACATACATCTGTAACTACTGACAAAAACTTAGCTTTGACTATATGAAAATTAATCTGCAAAATAAAGTCACTGCTTTTTAATATGCTGTCTAGGTTTGTCATAGCTTTTCTTCCAAGGAGGAAACATCTTTTAATTTCATGGCTGCAGTCACCATCTGCACTGATTTTGGAGCCCAAGAAAATAGTCTGTCACTATTTCCATTGTTTATGCATCTATTTGTCATGAAGTGATGGGACCAGATGCCACGATGTAGTTTTTGAATGTTGAGTTTTAAGCCAGCATTTTTGACTCTCCTCTTTCACCTTCATGAAGAGGCTCTTTAATTCCTCTTCGCTTTCTGCCCTAAGGGTGCTGTTATCTGCATATCTGAGGTTATTGATATTTCTCCTAGCAACTTGATCCCAGCTTGTGCTTCATCCAGTCTATCATTTCACATGAAATGATATACTCTGCATATAAGTTAAATAAGCAGGGTGACGATAGATAGCCTTGACATACTCCTTTGCCAATTTGGAACCAGTTCATTCTTCCATGTCTGGTTCTAACTGGTGTTTCTTGACCTGCATACAGGTTTCTCAGAAGGCAGGTAAAGGGGTCTGGTAGCCCCATCTCTTGAAGACTTTTCCACAGTTTGTTGTGATCCACACAGTCAAAGGCTTTGGCATAATCAGTGAAACAGAAGTACATGTTTTCCTGAATTCTCTTGCTTTTTCTATGATCCAGGGGATGTTGGCAATTTGATCTCTGGTTCTTCTGCCTTTTCTAAAGCCAGCTTGAGCATTTGGAAGTTCTCAGTTCATACACGGTTGAAGCATCACTTGGAAAATTTTGAGCATTACTTTGCTAGCATGCGAGATGAGTACAATTGTGCGGTACCTTGAGCATTCTTTGGCATTGCCTTTCTTTGGGATTGGAATGAAAACTGACCTTTTCCAGTCCTGTGGCAACTGCTGAGTTTTCCAAATTTGCTGGCATATTGAGTGCAGCACTTTCACAGCATCATCTTCTAGGATTTGAAATAGCTCAGCTGGAATTCCATCACCTCTACAAGCTTTGTTCATAGTGATGCTTTCTAAGGCCCACTTGACTTCACACACCAGGATGCCTGGCTCTAGGTGAGTGATCACACCATTGTGGTTACCTGGGTCATGAAGATAGAAGGGTTTCTTATCTATCCTTGCTGTTGTTTGTAACTTTGCATTCAAATGGATATATCTTTCCTTTTCTCCTTTGCCTTTTGCTTCTCTTCTTTTCACAGCTATTTGTAAGGCTTCCTCAGATAATCATTTTGCCTGTTTGCATTTCTTTTTCTTGGAATGGTCTTGATCCCTGCTGCTTGTACAATGTCATGAACCTCCATCCATGGTTCTTCAGGCACTATCTATCAGATCAAATCCCTTCAGTATTTGTCACTTACACTGTATGATTGTAAGGGATTTATTTACGTCAAACTGAATGGCTTAGTGGTATTTTATACTTTCTTCAATTCAATTCTGATTTCAGGAATAAGGAGTTGACCACCTGAGCCACAGTCAACTCCCAGTTTTGTTTTTCCTGACTGTATAGAGCTTCTCCATCCTTGGCTACAAAGAATATAATCAATCTGATTTCGGTATTGACCATTTAGTGATGTCCATATGTAGAATCATCTCTTGTGTTGTTGGAAGAGGGTGTTTGCTATGACCAGTGTGTTCTCTTGGCAAAACTCTGTTAGCCTTTGCCCTGCTTCATTTTGTACTCCAAGACCAAACTTGCTTATTACTCTAGGTATCTCTTGACTTCCTACTTTTGCATTCCAGTCCCCTATGACGATAAGGACATCATTTTTTAGTGTTATTTGTAGAAGGTCTTATAAGTCATATAGAACCATTCAACTTCAGCTTCTTTAGCGTTAGTGGTTGGGGAGTAGACTTGGATTACTGTCGTGTTGAATGGTCTGCCTTGGAAACAAAAAGAGATCATTCTGTCGTTTTTGAGATTGCACCCAAGTACTGCATTTCAGACTCTTTTGTTGACTATGATAGCTACTCCATTTCTTCTAAGGGATTATTGCCCACAGTAGCAGTTATAATGGTCATCTGAATTAAATATGCCAATTTTGGTCCATTTTAGTTTATTGATTCCTAAAATGTCAATGTTCACCCTTGCCATCTCCTATTTGACCACTACACATTTACCTTGATCCATGGAAGTAACGTTCTAGGTTCCTGTGCAATATTGTTCTTTACAGCATCGGATGTTACTTCCATCGCCAGTCACATCCACAATTGGGTGTTGTTTTCCTTTTGACTCCATCTCTTCATTCTTTCTGGAGTCATTTCTTCACTATTCTCAAGTAGCATCTTGGACACCTACTGATCTGGGGAGTTCACCTTTCAGTGTCATATATTGTTGCCTTTTCATACTGTTCATGAGTCTCTCAAGGCAAGAATACTGAAGTGGTTTGCCATTCTCTTTTCCAGCTGACCACATTTTGTCAGAACTCTCAACCATGACCCATCCATCTTCAGTGGCTCTACAAGGGATGGCTCATAGTTTCACTGAATTAGATAAGGCTTTTGTTCATGTGATCAGTTTGGTTCAGTTCAATTCAATCACTCAGTCATGTCCAACTCTTTGCAACCCCATGAACTACAGCACACCAGGCTTCCCTGTCAATCACAAACTCCCAGAGGTTACTCAAACTCATGTCAGTTGAGTCGATAATACCATCCAACGATCTCATCCTCTGTCATCCCCTTCTCCTCCTGCCTTCAACCTTTCCCAGCATCAAGATCTTTTCAAATGAGTCAGTTCTTCGCATCAGGTGGCCAAAGTATTAAAATTCCAGCTTCAGTGTCAGTCCTTTCAATGAATATTCAGGACTGATTTCCTTTAGGATAGACTGGTTGGATCTCCTTGCAGTCCAAGGGACTCTCAAGAGTCTTCTCCAACACCACAGTTCAAAGGCATCAATTCTTCAGTGCTCATCTTTCTTTATAGTCCAACTCTCACATCCATACATGACTACTGGAAAAACCATAGCTTTGACTAGACGGAACTTTTTTGGCAAAGTAATGTCTCTGCTTTTTAATAAGCTGTCTAAGTTGGTCATAATTTTCCTTCCAAGGGGCAAGTGTCTTTTAATTTCATTGCTGCAGTCACCATCTGCAGTGATTTTGGAGCCTAAATAGTCAGCCACTGTTTTCATTATTTCCCCATCTATTTGCCATGAAGTGATGGGACCAGATGCCATGATCTTAGCTTTCTGAATGCTGAGGTTTAAGCCAACTTTTTCACTCTGCTCTTTCACTTTCATCAAGAGGTTCTTTTGTTCTCTTTCTGCCATAACAGTGGTATCATCAGCATATCTGAGGTTATTGATATTTCTCCTAGCAACTTGATTCCAACTTGTCCTTCATCCAGTCCAGCATTTCTCATGATGTACTCTTCATATAAGTTAAATAAGCAGGGTGACAATATATAGCCTTGATGTACTCCTTTTCCTACTTGGAACCAGTCTGTTGTTCCATGTCCAGTTCTAACTGTTGCTTCTTAACCTGTACACTGATTTCTCAGGAGGCCATTCAGGTGGTCTGGCATTTCTATCTCTTGAAGAATTTCCCACAGTTTGTTGTGATCCACACAGTCAAAGGTTTGGCATAGTTAATAAAGCAGAAGTAGATGCTTTTCTTGAAATCTCCTGCTTTTTTTGATGATCCAACGGATGTTGGCAATTTGATCTCTGGTTCCTCTGCCTTTTCTAAATCCAGCTTGAATATCTGGAAGTTTGCGGTTCACGTACTGTTGAAGCCTGGCTTGGAGAATTTTGAGCATTACCTTACTAGCATGTAAGATGAGTGCAACTGTGCCGTAGTTTGAGCATTCTTTGGCACTGCTTTTATTTGGGGTTGGAATGAAAACTGACCTTTTCCAGTCCTGTGGCAATTAATGAGTTTTCCGAATTTGCTGGCATATTGAGTGCAGCACGTTCACAGCATCATCTTCCAGGATTTGAAATAGCTCAGCTGGAATTCCATCACCTCCACTAGCTTTGTTCATAGTGATGCTTCCGAAGGCCCACTTGACTTTGCATTCCAGGGTGCCTGGTTCTAGGTGAGTAATCACGCCAAACTGGTTATCTAGGTCAGGAAGATATTTTTTGTATAGTTCTGTGAATTCTTGCCACCTCTTCTTAATATCTTCTGCTTCTGTAAGGTCCACACCATTTCTGTCCTTTATTGTACCCATCTTTGCATGAAATGTTCCCTTGGTATCTCTAATTTTCTTGAAGAGATCTCTAGTCCTTCCCATTCTGTTGTTTTCCTCTATTTCTTGGCATTGATCACTGAGGGTTTCTCATCTCTCCTTGCTATTCTTTGAAACTCTGCATTGGGTATATCTTTCCTTTACGCCTTTGCCTTTTACTTCTCTTCTTTTCACAGCTATTTGTAAGGCCTCCTCAGACAACCATTTTGCCTTTTTCCATTTATTTTTCTTGGGGATGGTCTTGATCCCTACCTCCTGTACAATGTCATGAACCTCCATCCATAGTTCTTCAGGCAGTCAGGCATGCTGTCTATCAGATCTAATCCCTTGAATGTATTTCTCACATCCATTGTATAATCGTAAGGGTGCAGCCACAGTATGAAAAGGCAAAAAGATAGGACACTGAAAGATGAACTCCCCAGGTCAGTAGGTGTCCAATATGCTACTGGAGATCAGTGGAGAAATAACTCCAGAAAGAATGAAGAGACGGAACCAAAGCAAAAACAATACCCAGTTGTGGATGTGACTGGTGATGGAAGTGAAGTCCAATGCTGTAAACAGCAATATTGCACAGGAATCTGGAATGTTAGGTCCATGAATCAAGGCAAATTGGAAGTGATCAAACAGGAGGTGGCAAGAGTGAACACCGACATTTTAGGAATCAGTGAACTAAAATGGACTGGAATGGGTGAATTTAACTCAGATGACCATTGTATCTACTATTGTGTGCAAGAATCCCTTAGAAGAAATGGAGTAGCCATCATTATCAACAAGAGTCTGAAATGCAGTACTTGGGTGCAATCTCAAAAATGACAGAATGATCTCTGTTTGTTTCCAAGGCAAACCATTCAATACCACAGTAATCCAAGTTAAGTCCCTGACTAGTAATCCTGAAGAAGCTGAGGTTGAACGGTTCTATGAAAACCTACAAGACCTTCTAGAACTTACACCCCCCCCCAAAAGTATCCTTTTCATTATAGGGGACTGGAATGCAAAAGTAGGAAGTCAAGAAATACCTGGAGTAACAAGCAAATTTGGCCTTGGAGAACAGAATGAAGCAGGGCAAAGGCTAACAGAGTTTTGCCAAGAGAACACACTGGTCATAGCAAACACCCTCTTCCAACAACACAAGAGATGATTCTACATATGGACATCACTAAATGTTCAATACCGAAATCAGATTGATTATATTCTTTGCAGCCAAGGATGGAGAAGCTCTATACAGTCAGCAAAAACAAGACCAGGAGCTGATTGTTGCTCAGATCATGAACACCATCTTGCAAATTCAGATTTAAATTGAAGAAAGTAGGGAAAACCACTAGACCATTCAGGTATGACCTAAATGAAATCCCTTATGATTACACAGTGGAAATGAGATCCATGCTCAGTATATCTTTAATGCAATTTTCTGTTGATGGGTGGGGCTGTGTTCCCTCCTTGTAGATTGGCCTGAGGTCAAACTATTGTAGGGCTAATGGCATTAATGGTGACTGCCATCAAAAGGACTTATACCAGCATGGTGCAGGACTGTTTCATTCAGTGACCCTAATCCCACAGCAGGCCACTGTTAACCCACGCCTCCACTGGAGAATCCTGGACACTCACAGGCAAGTCTGGTTCAGTCTCTTGTGGGGTCACTACTCTTTTCCTCAATATGCCAGTAATGTTGGAAAACTCAGCAGTGGCCACAGGACTGGAAAAGGTCAGTTTTCATTCCAATCCCAAATAAAAGCAACGTCAAAGAATGTTCAAATTACTGCACAATTGCACTTATCTTACATGCTAGCAAGGAATGCTCAAAATTCTCCAAGTCAGGCCTCAGCAGTACATGAATCAAGAACTTCCAGATGCTCAAGCTGGATTTTGAAACGGCAAAGGAACCAGACATCAATTTGCCAACATCAGTTGGATCATCGAAAAAGCAAGAGAATTCCAGAAAAACATTTACTTCTGATTCAATGACTAAGCTAAAACCTTTGACTGTTTGGATCACAACAAACTGTGGAAATTTCTTAAGGAGATGCGAATACCATACCACCAGACCTGCCTCCTGAGAGATCTGTATACAGGTCAGGAAGCAACAGTTAGAACCGGACTTGGAACAATGGACTGGTTCCAAATCGGGAAAGGAGTACGTCAAGGCTGTGTATTGTCACCCTGCTTATTTAACTTTAAGTGCAGAGTATGTCATGTGAAATGCTTGGCTGGATGAAGCCCAAGCTGGAATCAAGATTGCTGGAAGAAATATCAGTAACTTCAGATATACAGAATTACTAAATGAATTTAGCAAATTTTTATAACAGGATATAAAATTACACAAAATCATTTATATTTCTATACACTAACAATGAACAATCTGAAAAGAAAATTACAAAAACAATTCCATTTATAATAGCATTAAAAAGAATGCAATATCTAGAAACGCTGGACTGGATGAAGCACAAGCTGGAATCAAGACTGATGGGAGAAGCATCAATCATCTCAGATACACTGATGACACCAGCTTTCTGGCAGAAAGTGAAGAACTAAAGAGCCTCTTGATGAAAGTGAAACAGGAGAGTGAAAAAGTTGGCTTAAACCTCAGCATTCAGAAAGCTAAGATCATGGCATCTGGTCCCATCACTTCATGGCAAATAAATGGGGAAACAGTGGAAACAGTGACAGACTTTATCTTTTTGGGCTTCAAAACCACTGCAGATGGTGACTGCATCCATGAAATTAAAAGACGCTTGCTCCTTGGAAGAAAAGCTATGACCAACCTAGACAGCATATTAAAAAGCAGAGACATTACTTTGCTAACAAAGGTCCATCTAGTCAAACCTATGGTTTTTCCGGTAGTCATGCACGGATGTGAGAGTCAGACTATAAAGAAAGCTGAGCACCAAAGAATTGATGCTTTTGAACTGTGGTGTTGGAGAAAACTTTGAGAGTCCCTTGGACTGGAAGCGGATCAAACTAGTCCATCCTACAGGAAATCAGTCCTGAATATTCATTGGAAGGACTGATGCTGAAGGTGAAACTCTAATACTTTGGCTACCTGATGTGAAGAAGTGACTCACTTGAAAAGACCCTGATGCTAGCAAAGATTGAAGGCAGGAAGAGAAGGGGACAACAGAGGATGAGATGGTTGGATGACATCACCAACTCAATGGACATGAGTTTGGACAAGCTCTGGGAGTTGGTGATGGACAGGGAAGCCTGGCGTGCTGCAGTCCATGGGGTTGCAAAGAGTTGCACATGACTGGGTGACTGAACTGACTAACTGATCTAGAAATTAATTTAACCACAGTATTGAAAGACTTATACAGCAAAAACTATAAAACATTCCTGAAAGAAATTAAAGAAACATAGATAAATGGAAACACATGTCATGGTCATGGATTAGAAGACTTATTATTGTCAAAATTTCACACTACCCAAAGAAATCTACAGATTCAATACAATCACTATCAAAATTCTAGTGAACTTTTATGCAGAACTAAAATAACCCATTCTAAAAGTCTCAGGGGACTTGGAATAGCCAAAACAGTCATAAGAGAGAAGAACAAAGCTGAAGGACTCATAGTTCTTGATTTTAAAACATATTAAAAAATAATGTGATACCGACACAAAGATCATTGGCATAGAATAGAAAGCTCAGAAAAAGCCCTCCTCTATATGGTCAAATGATTTTTTTTCAATTGATTAATTTTTGGCCACCCTAGGTCTTCATTACTGCATGCCCGCTTTCTCTAGTTGTGGCCATCAGGGGCTACTCTCTTGTTGTGGTGCATGGGCTTCTCATTTCAGTTATTTTTTCTTGTTGGGACACACAGGCTTAGTTATTTCAAGGTATGTGGAATCCTCCCAAAACAAGGATTGAATCCATGTCCTCTGTGTCGTCAAACAGATCCTTAACCACTGGACCACCAAGGAATTCCTGGTGAAATCATTTAGATAAGAGCCGAGGAGCAAGATAAGAGGCAAGAACACTCAACAGGAAAAAGATAGTCTTTTCAACAAATAGTATGGGAAAACTCAATATCCACAGTCAAGAGAAAGAAAGTATGGACCCCTGCCTTACACTGGATTAAAAAATAACTCAAAAAAGTCCACAACTCTTACTTGTAGTGTGTGGGATCTACCTAGACAGCATATTAAAAAGCAGACTTTGCCAACAAAGGTCTGTCTAGTCAAAGCTATGATTTTTTCAGCAGTCATGTATGGATATGAGAGTTGGACTACAAAGAAAGCTGAGCACCGAAGAATTGAAGCTTTTGAACTGTGGTGTTGGAGAAGACTCTTGAGAGTCCCTTGGACTGCAAGGAGATCCAACCAGTCCATTCTAAAGGAAATCAGTCCTGAATATTCATTGGAAGGACTGATGGATCAAAGGCTTAAATATAAGAGCTAAAACTATAAAACTCTTAAAAGAGAACTTAAGGGAAAAACTTCATGATATTGGATTTGGCAACCACTGTTTGGACATGACACCAAAGACACAGGCAAGAAAAGAAAAAAATGTTTTTCTTTTGTTTGGTGTTAGACTTCATCAAAATTCAAAGCTTTTTATGCATCAAAGGACATTGTCAACAGAATGAAAAGGCAACCCATAGCATAGGATAAAATATTTGCAAATCAAGTATCTGATAAGGGATTGATATCCAGAATATATAAAGAACTCCTAGAATTCATCACAACAACAAAAATAAAATAATTTTTAAAAATTAGTAAAGGAAGGAGCTCTCTGGTGGCCTAGTGGTTAACATCCCAGGCTGTTATTGCCATGGCCCATGTTCAATCCTTGGTCAGGGAACTGAAACCCAGTAAGTCATGTGGCACGGCCCCCCAAAAAAGTTAGTACAGGATTTTATTTCTCCAAAGAAGAAATAAATGGACAATAAGCATAAGAAAAGGTGCTCAACATCACTAGTCATTCAAAATCCAAATCAAAAACACAATAAGATACCACTGCACCCACACTAGGATGATTGTTATTTAAAAAAAAACAACAGAAAATAATGACTGTTGATGAGACTGCAGACAAATTGGAACCCATGTACATTGCTGATAGAGATGTAAATGGTTCAATCACTGTGGAAAAGGGCATCGCAATGCCTCAAAAAATTAAACATAGAATTATTACAATTGCAACATATCTACTTTTAGATATATACTCCAAGGAAATAAAGAAGAGATTTGAACAGGTATTTATATACCCACATTCATAGCAGCATTATTCATTGTAACCAAAAGACAGAAGCAATCCAAGTGTCTATCAACAGATGAAAGGGTTAACAAAATGTGGTACATCCATATAACAGAATGTTATTCTGCCTTTAAAAGGATAGAAATTTTGACATGCAGTACATAGATGAACCTTGAAGAATTATGCTATGTGAAAAAAGCCAATCACAAAAGGACAAATCTTGTACCATTCCACTTACATAACGTATCTAAAGTAGCCCAATTCATAGAAATTAAAAAGGTGATTGCCAGGGGTTGGAAGAAGAGGATGATGGAGATTTATTGTTTAACAAGTAAAAAGTTTCAGTTAGGGAAGATGAGAAAGTTCTGGAGATAGATGATGGTAATGGTTGCACAGTGATACGAATGTATTAATGCTACAGAACTGTACACTTAATGGTAAATTTATGTTATATACACTTGACCACAATTTTAAAAAAACAGTGAACAACTTTCCTATTTTATAGATAAACAAATAAAGTTTATCCAGATTAATTAACTTTAGAGACTTCCCTAGTAATCCAGTGACTAAGACTCTAAGCTCCCAATGCAATGGGGGCTGGGATAGATCCCTGGTCAGGGAACTCAGTTCAGTTCAGTTGCTCAGTCATGTCTGACTCTTTGCGACCCCATAGACTGCAGCACGCCAGGCCTCCGTGTCCATCACCAACTCCATCACCAGAGTTTACTCAAACTCATGTCCATTGAGTCGATGATGCAATCCAACCATCTCATCCTCTGTTGTCCCCTTCTCCTTCCATCTTCAATCTTTCCCAGCATCAGGATCTTTTCAAATGAGTCAGTTCTTCACATTAGGTAGCCAAAGTATTGGGGTTTCAGTTTCAGCCATCAGTCCTTCCAATGAATATTCAGGACTGATTTCCTTTAGAATGGACTGGTTGGATCTCCTTGCAGTCCAAGGGACTCTCAAGAGTCTTCTCCAACACCACAGTTCAAAAGCTTCAATTCTTCGGTGCTCAGCTTTCTTTGTAGTCCAACTCTCATATCCATACATGACTGCTGAAAAAATCATAGCTTTGACTAGACAGACCTTTGTTGGCAAAGTCTGCTTTTTAATATGCTGTCTAGGTAGATCCCACACACTACAAGTAAGAGTTAGCATGTGTAAATTAAGACCTCCTGCAGCCAAATAAAATAAATGAATAAATATTTTTAAAAAGATTATGTGACTTTACATAGCTAGGAATTGGAAATGGTGTCCAAATACAAGACTTTTTAACACCAAAGCTTATGTTCTTACTACTACATCAGTTTGTTTAAGGTAAAATTTTGATAACAGTGAAATGTATAGATCTAAAGTATACAAGTAAAAACATAAAATATCAAGTTTAGTGAATTCTGATAAATTAACATATAATTGTAGCCAGCACTCCAGTCAAGATGAAGCCCATTTCTATGAACCCAGAGAATGCCCTTATGCCCCTTCCACTCAACCTTCATATCCTTTAACCATTATCCTGATTTCTATCACTACATTAGCTTTACCTATTCTCTAGCTTCAAATAAATGGATCTATTCACAAGTACTTTTTTAGGTCTGACCTCTTTGGCTCAACATAATATTTTTTATTTTCATCTGTGTTGTTACTTGTATCAATTGTTCATCCTTTTATTGCTGAGTAGTACTTCATTTTGTGAATATGCCACAGTTTGTCTATTCTTCCTGTTATTGATGAACATTTGGATTGTTTCCTGTTGTTGGCTCTTATGACTAAAACTACTATAAATATTTTTTCACAACTCTATATAGTTACATTTTAATTTCTTTTCTCATGTAACTTGCTTTATTTAATGGGATGAATTCCATTTGAGCTACTTCAAATCCTAAAAGATGATGCTATGAAAGTGCTGCACTCAATATACCAGCAAATGTGGAAAACTCAGTAGCGGCCACAGGACTGGAAAAGGTCAGTTTTCATCCAATCCCAAAGAAAGACAATGCCAAAGAATGCTCAATCTACTGCACAATTGCACTCATCTCACACACTAGTAAAGTAATGCTCAAAATTCTCCAAGCCAGGCTTCAACAGTACATGAACCACGAACTTCCAGATGTTCAAGGTGGATTTAGAAAAGGCAGAGGAACCAGAGATTAAATTGCCAACATCCGTTGGATCATCAAAAAAGCAAAAGACTTCCAGAAAAACATCTCCTTCTGCTTTACTGACAACGCCAAAGCCTTTGACTGTGTGGATCACAACAAACTGTGGAAAATTCTTCAAGAGATGGGAATGCCAGATCACCTGACCTGCCTCCTGAGAAATCTGTATGCAGGTCAGAAGCAACATTTAGAACTGGGCATGGAACAACAAACTGGTTCCAAATTGGGAAATGAGTATGTCAAGGCTGTGTATTGTCACCCTGCTTAGTTAACTTATATGAAGAGTACATCATGAGAAATGCTGGACTGGATGAAGTACAAGATTGCCAGGAGAAATATTAATAACCTCAGATATGCAGATAACACCACCCTTATGGCAGAAAGTGAAGAACTAAAGAGCCTCCTGATGAAAGTGAAACAGGAGAGTGAAAAAGTTGGCTTAAAACTCAACATTTAGAAAACTAAAATCATGGCATCTGGTCCCATCACATCATGGCAAATAGATGGGGAAACAGTGAAAACAGTGACAGACTTTATTTATTTGGACTTCAAAATCACAGCAGATGGTGACAGTAGCCATGAAATTAAAAGACGCTTGCTCCTTGGAAGAAAAGTTATGACCAACCTAGACAGCTTATTAAAAAGCAGAGACATTACATTGCCAAGAAAGGTCCATCTAGTCAAAGCGATGGTTTTTCCAAGTAGTCCTGTATGGATGCAAGAACTGGACTATTAATAAAGATGAGCACCAAAGAACTGATGCTTTTGAGCTGTCGTGTTGGAGAAGACTCTTGAGAGTTCCTTGGACTGGAGGCGGATCAAACCAGTCCATCCTAAAGGAGAGTAGTCCTGAGTATTCATTGGAAGGACTGATGCTGAAGGTGAAACTCCAATACTTTGGCCACCTGATATGAAGAACTGACTCATTTGAAAAGACCCTGATACTGGGAAAGATTGAAGGCAGGAGGAGAAGGGGGACAACAGAGGATGAGATAGTTGGATGGCATCACCGACTCAATGGATGTGAATTTGAGTAAACTCTGGGAGTTGGTAATGGACAGGGAAGCCGGGCGTGCTGCAGTCCATGGAGTTGCAAAGAGTCGGATACGACTGAGTGACTGAACTGGACTGAACTGAGCAAATTTGATGCAAATAATTTGAAATTCACTTTTGTGAATTTTAATTCCTCTCTCTAACCTTGTTATTACGATGTGAACAAACACAGTCTAGCCTGCTGGAAAATGAGGGACCATGTGGAGAGAAGCCAGGTCATCCCACCTGAGGTCTTTCTAGACTAGCCAACTTCCAGGCAATTCAACAGGTGTTATAGATTCATGAACAAGTCCGAGTGAGATTAGCCTAGACCAGCCCAAATCAAAAGAGTAGCCTGGGTGACCTGAGAAGCAATAAATAGTAGTTACTTTAAGCTTCTGAGTTTGGGGATGGTTTGTTATACAGAATATTGTGGCCATAGACCATTTATACACATCTATACCAATATCCTATTGCTGCATGACACATTATCAGAAACTTAGTGGATTAAAACAGCACATTCTTTATCTCAGTCTTGGACTTTCCACGGGGCCCTAGTGGTAAAATAACTACCTGCCAAAGCAGGCATCATAAGAGACGCAGGTTTGATCTCTGGATAGGGAACATCCGTAGGAGGAGGGAATGGCAACCCACTCCAGTATTCTTGCCTGGAGAATTTCCATGGACAGAGGAGCCTGGGGGGCCATAGTCACAGGTTGCACAGTGTTGGACACGATTGAAGTGACTAAGCATTTTTGCACACACATGGGTCAGAAATTTGGACATGGGTTAGCTGGATCCTCTGTTCTGTTCTTTCTCTGCTGAAATCAAGATGTCAGCCAGGACTTTGATGTCATCTGAGGCTCAGGGTCCTCTTCCAAACTTGCTGGTTGTTGGCAGACACAACTTCTTCCAGTCATTGGGCTGAGGCCGTCAACTCTTAGCGGCCAGTCACAATGTCCTGCTATATAGACCACTCTACAACAGGGCAGTTTGCTTCTTTAAGGCAGTTATGCTTTAGATCTTACTGTTTCTAACCCTTTTCAAAGACCTCCGCTGATTAGGTCAAGCCCATCCAGGATAATCTCCCTTTTGATTACCTTAAAGTCAAATGATTAGAAACATTTCAGTTTCAATTTCAGTTCAGTTGCTCAGTCGTGTCCGACTCTTTGCGACCATATGAACCACAGCACGCCAGGCCTCCCTGTCCATCCCCAACTCCTGGAGTTCACCCAAATTCATGTCCATTGAGTCCATGATGCCATCTAACCATCTCATCCTCTGTCATCCCCTTCTCCTCCTGCCTTCAATCTTTCCCAATATCAGGGTCTTTTCAAATGAGTCAGCTCTTCACATCAGGTAGCCAAAGTATTGGAGTTTCAGCTTCAAAACCAGTCCTTCCAACGTACACCCAGGACTGACATCCTTTAGAATGGACTGGTTGGATCTCCTTGCAGTTCAAGGGACTCTCAAGATTCTTCTTTAACACCACAGTTCAAAAGCATCAATTCTTCAGTGCTCAGCTTTCTTTATAGTCCAGCTTTCACATCCATACATGAAACCTTATTACATCTCAAAAATCTCCTTACTTTTGCTATTTAAGATAACCTAATCACACATTATAGCTCATCATATTTATAGATCCCACCCATTCTTGAGGGTAGGGATTTTATAGAATGTGTACACCAAGAGATGGAAACTTTGGGAGCCAACTTAGAACCCAAGATTTGCAAACAATTTTTAAAGATAAAGAAATAGAGGATGTAAAGGGAGATTGCAGTGTTGGAGGTAAAATAAAGGACCGGCTCCTTCACTGTTCCCATCAATGATCACTTTACCCTGGCTGCTGCTGCTGCTAAGTCGCTTCAGTCATGTCCAACTCTGTGCGACCCCATAGACGGCAGCCCACCAGGCTTCCCCGTCCCTGGGATCTTCCAGGCAAAAACACTGGAGTGGGTACTTCACCCTGGCAGCAGCAGTTGGTTCCAAACTCCAGCTTTTTTGACATTCCTAGAACCAGCAGCACACAATCCTTCTTTGGAGGTCTGAGTCCCAGCTCCATTGTACCTCTTTGCACCCTCCTGAAGTTCTATCAGCAGCCAGCTATGCCTCCTCCATCGAGATCTGAGTCCCAAATCTGCATATTAAATTATCTCAACTAAAGTAAAAACAAATAAACAAATAAATATATTTATTAAGCAGTGAAAATAGGTTTATACATTATGTACTATAATGGTATATATTATAATCTATTATAGTAGATTATACAAAAAACAAATAAACAAATAAATATATTTATTAAGCAGTGAAAATAGGTTTATACATTATGTACTATAATGGTATATATTATAATCTATTATAGTAGATTATACATTAATTATAATAAATAATGGTGCACAGCAAATACACATATGTAAATTATATATATTATATATGATATATATACCATTATGGGCTTCCCCAGTGGCTCGGTAGTAAAGAATCTGCCTGCAATGCAGGAGACATGGGTTCCAGGAAAATCCCATGTAGAAGGGGATAGCAATCTACTCTAGTATTCTTGCCTGGAGAATCCTATGGACAGAGGAGCCTAGTAGCCTGCTGCTGCTGCTAAATCACTTCAGTCATGTGCAACTCTGTGCGACCCCATAGATGGCAGCCCACCAGGCTCCCCCATCCCTGGGATTCTCCAGGCAAGAACACTGGAATGGGTTGCCATTTCCTTCTCCAGTGCATGAAAGTGAAAAGTGAAAATGAAGTCGCTCAGTCATGTTTGACTCTTAGTGATCCCATGGACTGCAGCCTACCAGGCTCCTCCGTCCATGGGATTTTCCAGGCAAGAGTACTGGAATAGGCTAGCCCGTGGGAATGCAAAAAGTCAGACGTGACTAAAGCAACTGAGCACACATATCATTACATGATGGTATATAGCTATAACATGGTTTATAACATATAACTGTTTTCACTTAAGTATCATGTTATACCATAGTATATATATAATGGTACACCACTGTAATATAATATGTAACTGTAAATATATACCATTATGTGGTATATTATATGATATTTATCACATGTATATACCATTGCATATAATACAATATATAATTGCATAATAATCTTATAATGCAATATATACCATTGCATAATATAATATTATATGAGGTATAGAGTGTGTGTTATTTGCTTGGTCATATCTGATGCTACGACGCCATGGACTGTAGCCTGCCAGGCTCCTCTGTCCATGGAATTCTCCAGGCAAGAATACTAGAGCAAGTTGCCATTCCTTTCTCCAGGGTATTTTCCCCACCTAGGGATCGAACCTGTTCTCCCACATTACAGACATGTTCTTTACCATCTGAGCCACAGGGAAAGCCCATACCATGTAATATATATATTAATCTTCAATTAAACAGCTACTTGAAGGTTAATATCTTTTGTACATAAAATATAACTCAATCAATCTTTAAAACTTATCGAAAAAAGAAGAGAAGACTTGTTTGTGAGAGGTTGTTGGTGGAGGATGGGTACAGGGAAATTATTCTCTAGAAGATGTATTCTTTTGTTGGCCATTTGCACCAATTTTTCAATCTTTTAGAAGCTCATGGTTTTCTTGCACTTGAACTGCACTTAAAAATAAGTTTATAACAAGGAAAAATATCTCTAGAGCAAAATAAAGGCTAACTCCAAGTGTGCTTTGAAAAATGGAAATGACATAAGCACTCATTCAACTGATCCTAGAAGATGCTTCATTTTTCTCACTTTGTGTATATATGCAAAACAAAACATTTGTGCTCATCTAAATCTAGAGTCCAATACAAATTTGTTCATATGATATTCTCTGACTAAATCTGTGGTGCCAAGTAAAGTGGTGAGTGTATTTTTACTGGAAACCATAGGATTGAAATATTACATAATAAAAATAGAGCATACTTTGACTATTTTTAAGTGAAAAAACTGTAGTATTGGGAAAAATGAGTCATTGACTGAAAGGTGGAATAATTTTTCAAGAGCTGTTATGGCAAAAACTGGTTATCATTATGTGAAAGTAAATTTGTACTCCTCCCTTAACTCCAGATGTAAAATTCTTACTATCAATTTACTATACTGATAGGTCCCCCATCTAATCAATATGACACTTGATCTGCTGTATATTAAGCCATCATGCGTGTCTGCCAAAACCTTTCGATACGTAATCTAATTTAAATCTCATTTATAGATATTGCCGCCCCTTCTCCCTTTGCCTTTTATATTTCCTAGCATCAGGGTATTTTCCAAGGGGGTGGTAAAGGATGAGATGGTTAGATGGCATCACCGACTAAATGGACACGGATTTCAACAAACTCCAGGAGATAGTGGAGGACAGAGGAGCCTGGCATGCTGCAATCCATGGGGTCGCTGAGAGTCAGACAGGACTTAGCTACCAAACAACACCAAGATGAAAGTGAGGTTTAGAAAACTGAGGTAACTTGCTCAAGGTCATACAGGTAGGAATTAGCAGAGTTGGGATCTGACTCCAAGTCTATTCAAGTCCACAACCTGTTCTTTTAGCCTCTTTTGCCAGTTTAACACCTGGCATCTGATAGATGGGGAGGAAAACATTTTTGGAGAACAAAAACAACTTAATTCAAAGCCCCCTCTCGCACTTTATAGATGTTCAGCCCTACGCAAGTTTATTAACATCCTAGAGGCTACTTTGTTCCTATCGAGCAGGGATAGTAATTCCTACCTTATATACTTATTTTGTTTATTGGTTTGAATTTGAGACTATGTTTGTGAAAAACATATTTAGTAAATTATAGGTGTCCTCTTATAAATGATTGGAGCATCTGGGCCTGAAACTCATAAATTTTCACCCCATCTCTACCACCCCCATAAACCAGCTCCTTATTTTGTGTTTCTTTCAATGTTATGGCCCTGGAGTAGGAAATGGCAGCCCACTCCAGTAATCTTGCCTGGAAAATTCCACGGACAGAAGACCCCAGTGGCCGACAGTCCAGGGGTCACAAAAACTTGGACAGTACACAGTTGAGCACACACAGGGGTTATGGGCGCCATCAATCATTCTGTCTGGAAAATGAAATCATCTTTAATTCCTTATTATCTTTCTTTTTAGCCCCAGCACCCCTCATACCTTCAAAATGAAATCAGTCATCAAAATTAATCACTTCTAGGACTTGCTTGGTTAAGACTCCACGATTCCACAGCAAGGGACAAGGGTTCAATCCCTGGTCAGGGAACTGAGATCCAGCGCAGGCAAAAAAAGATTTAAAAACCAATCAACGCCGCTTTTACAACTGTGCTATCTATCTCCCACTCTCCATTTCATGCAAGGCCATAGATAAGACTCTTACTGTCTCTGAAACTATCTTCTTGTTCTTAATCTTTTGAATGAAATTTGGACTCATAATACATATATCTGATGTGAAATTTTTAAGATATAAAAGATTATATAGGGAAGAGTAAATCTCCCTTCTATTATTGTCTTTCAGCCATCTAATTCTCTACTTCAGAGGCAGCTACTATCACAGTTTCTTGTACATCTTTTGAGAGGTTATAAATCTACCCCCCCCACACACACACACACACTTTTCTTTCACACATGATAGCACATTATGTGCATTTTTCTCAGTCTTTCTTTTCACTAACAATATATTTTGGAGATAGTTCTATATTTGTACCCATAAAAACTGATTCCTTCTTTTCAATGACTTCATACTATGTCATTTTATGGTTTGTTTGTGTGTGTTAATCACTAATTCATGTCCGACTCTTTTGTGACCCACTAGACTGCAGGCTGCCAGGCTACTCTGTCCATGCTGGGAGGGATCTCTCCCCAGGATTCCCCAGGGGAGAATACTAGAGTGGGCTGCCATTCCCTTCTCCACATTGTATGTATAGCTTAACTCAAATATTTAACCATCCTCTACAAACGTTTAAACTCTCTCCATTGCATATAAATATATGTGTGTGTGTAATTTTGAACAAATGTGCATATATTTGTAGTATAAATTCTTAAAAGTATAAATGTCTGGGTCAACATACATGGATACTTTAAATATTGATAGATATTAATATTTCGTGAAGCCCAATTCATCCCCCAGCTGTGTATAAATGTGACTATATCTCTGTATCTTCACCTACCTTCATCTATCATCAGACTTCTTGAGCATTCAGTTAGCAATCAGTTAGATTTTAAAAATGGCATTTTCTTTTAATTTTGAGTGTTCTTAAAGTTTCTATTGGGTTGAAACCTTTTCCCAGTACTTTTCTTACTTTGCATTCAGATTGTGGAATGTTCAGTACAACTATTTTAATAGTTTCCTCACTGACTTCAATACCTCTAAATTTTCACCTTTTTCAGGCCTTCCAAACACCATCTTCAGAATTATATTCTTAAAAAACAGTCCTAGGGACTTCCCTGGTGGTCCAGTGGCTAAGATTTCACACTCAATGCAGGGGGCCCAGGTTGGATCCCTGTTCAGAGAACTAGGCCCCACGAGCCTAGTTCTAAGAACTAGCACAGCCAAAAAAAAAAAGTCCTAAAGGTCCTAATCATGTTGCACTAGACCCCTAAATCACCAGTTCTGAAGTTCTTTATATCAGGACCCCTTTACACTCTTAAAATTATTGAGCTTTGGGGGGCTTCCCTAGTGGCTCTGTGGTAAAAAAATCCACCTGCCAATGCGGGAGACATGGGTTTGATCCCTGTCTGGGAAGATCCCACGTGCCTCCAAGCAACAAAGTCTGTCGGACACAACTACTGAGACTGTGCTCAAGAGCCGGGGAGCTGCAACTACTGAGCCCACATGCCACAGCTATTGAAGCCCGTGTGCCCCAGAGCCTGTGCTCCACAACAAGAGAAGTCCTCGTGCTCCACTGCCACGAGAAGTCCCGCACTGCAATGAGAAGCCCATGTACCGCAACTAGACAGCAGCTTCTACTCGCTGCAAACCAGCAATGAAGACCCCGCACAGTCAAAAATAAACAAACAAATATTGAGTTTTTGTTCATGTATATTTACCATATTTGAAATTAGAACTAGAATGTATTAAAATATATTTTCATTTACTTAGGATAATAGCAATAAATCCACTGTGTTAATATAACTTATGAAAAATAACTATATTTTCCAAAATTAAAAAATTAGAGAGAAAAATGAAGTGTTTTACATTTTTGCAAACCTCATTTGTGTCTGGCTCAATAGAAAACAGCTGGATTCTCATATCTTCTGCATTCAATCTATTGCAATATGCTGTTTTGGTTGACGTCTGTGAAAAAACCTAGCCTCATATAGATGTATTATTGGGAAAAGGAGAAGTATTTTAAAAGCCTTTTGGGATGTGGATATTCTTTGGCATGACACCAATAATCAACACACACAGAGTAATTTATGAAAGGCTACTTTCAATGTGGAATCTGAAGCCATATCAATGAATTCTGTATTCTGTTACATTAAAATTCATTGATCTATCTTATTCCCTGAATAGATGTTCCACCCATGAATAATTTTATAACATCAGGCATTGGTCATGTGGAAAATATTGATTCACCACGTTACCCTAATCTTCCAAACACTGACACATTTATAAAATATCAAAAATCTCATTCATTAATGTCTCCATCAGCCTTATCATAAAAGTCTTCAAGTATTGCAAACCTGTCAAGGTCATGATAGCAGATACAAGCTTTCCAAAATTATAATTTCACATGAAAACTTGATTATATTATTGGCAACAAATATTGTCAGTTGTTTTTCCTTGAGGTAATAGTCTCATTTCAGTCTATTTTAGGAACTTGTCTGCCAATTCAGCATCAGCATCATTCAGCAATCATTCTTTCAAGTAAAGATGGTGTTATGTGAAAAAGCTGCTAGATCTGCTCCCAGCCCAAACAATCTTACAAGTGCTTTTCCTTGAAATAAACGTCATACTTTGATACACAGCTAAAGTGCTTTATGTCATCATCACATTTTGCCACACAAAATATTAAAAAGATATGTGCTCGAGAGTCAAAATTTAATAAAATTAAAATTAAGAATTTTTTTTACTGCTTCATCAAGACTACTTGTTTTACTGTGATTATGTGCAAAGAATGTAGATTCAATCTGGGGCCACTGGGCTATGCTGACCCACCATTAACCCACCATTGATTTACAATGTCAGTGAAAATGTTAACATAGCTAAAAAGGCAAATAACAATGTAAAATGGTGCAACAACTATGGAAAACTATGATGGTTCCTCAAAAAAATTAAAAATCAAATTATCATATGCTCTATCAACCTCGCTTCTGGATATATATCTGAAAGAATTGAAAGTAGGATCTCAAAGGGGTACTTGCACACTGATGCTCACAGCAGTATTATTCACAATAGTTAAGAGGTGGAAGCAATCCAAATGTCCATCAATGAAGGAATGGATAAACAAAATGTGGTATACACACAGTGAAATATTACTCAGCATTAAAAAGAAAGGAAATTCTGACACATTCTACAGCATGGATGAACTGTGAAGAATTATGCTAAGTGAAATAGGCCAGTCCTCAAAAGACAAATACCATAAGCTTTCACTTATATGAGGTGTCTATAGAGTCCAATTCACAGAAACAGAGAGTAAAAGGGTGATTAGCAGGAGCTAGTGGAAATGGAAAATAGGAAGTTATTATTTAATGGGTGTAAAGTTTCAGTTCTGAAAAAAAAAGTTTTGGAAGTGGATGATGTGATGGTGGCACAACAATATGAATATACTTAGCACTTGGGGCTTCCCTGGTGGCTCAGAGAGTAAAGCATCTGCCTGCAATGCAGGAGACCTGGGTTCGATCCCTGGGTCAGGAAGATCCCCTGGAGAAGGAAATGGCAACCCACTCCAGTACTCTTGCCTGGAAAATCCTATGGACAGAGAAACCTGGTAGACTACAGTCCACAGGATCGTAAAGAGTCGGACATGACTGAGCAACTTCACTTTCTTTCTTATTGAGCTGTACACTTAAAAATGGTTAAGATGGTAGATCTTATGGCATGTGCTCTTTACCACCATTTTAAAAAGGCAAAATATTTACTTTTTATAAGTTTTCAGTTGGCTGTTCCGTGTCTTAGTTGCAGCACACAGGATCTTCAATCTTCATTGCAGGCATGTGAGTTCTTTAATTGTGGCATTTAGGATCTAGTTCCCTGATGAGGGATCAAACCTGGGTCCCCTGCATGGGGAGCACAGGACCTTAGCCATAGGACCACCAGGGAAGTCCCAAGGCAAGATATTTACTAGTATTAAAATAGTTTTAATCCCACGGACACTCTGCAAAGGTCTCAGGGACGTCCATTGACCACATCTTGAGAATTGTTGCTCTAAATCATCTGTTGGCTCCTGATTACCTTCAAAATGAAGTCCACACTCCACATTATGGTGTTCAGGATCATACATGATCTGGCTTCACTTCCCTTCTCTGCTTCTACTTCTCTGCGCTTCAATCACACAGACAGTTGCTATCTCCCAAACACAAAACACTTCACTGGCTGTGCTCAAGCAATATTCTAGGGACTACCTTCTTATTTTATTTAAAACCCTACTCATCATTTGGGGCCCAGCCAAAATACCTGTCCCTACCAACTCAGACAAAATTCCCTTTCCTGTGTGCTCTCCGGCTATTTTGCTGGCACTTTTATCTTCTCATTTATTTCTTTTGTTTTATATTATAGTCGTGTGTATGTCTGTCTTGCCATTGGAAGGTAAACCTTCCAGAGTGAGCCTGTTTCTTTCACAGCATAATCAGCAAAGTGCTTTCTTGGCAGAACCTGGGCAAATTAGCTGCTATCTTAACTTCAGTTTCCTCATTCGTAATGAGGAGATAATAATTTCCATCTTGCAAATTCTTGGGAAATTCAGTAAGGTCATGTCTATGGATGCCTAGCCTAGTGCCAGTCACACGGTAGCCCTTCAATAAATGAGAAGACCCTTGCTTGCCTCAGTATAGGTTGAATAAACCGATGATTCCACAGAAATGATAGGAAGCATTGTAAAGTTCACAAGGGGATTTAGAGAAATGTCTGTGATCTTGACATTGGTTATGAATAAATAATACTAGGATTATGAAGCCCTAACAGTTGCATTCAGAAAACTAAGATCATGGCATCTGGTCCTATCACTTCACGGCAAATAGATGGGGAAACAGTGGAAACAGTGACAGACTTTATTTTTGGGGCTCCAAAATCACTGCAGATGGTGACTGCATTAAATTAAAAGACACTTGCTCCTTGGAGGAAAAGTTATGACCAACCTAGACAGCATATTGAAAAGCAGAGATATTACTTTGCCAACAAAGGTCCGTCTAGTCAAGGCTAGACGGTTTTGCCTTTGGTTTTTCCAGTGGTCATGTATTGAGAGTTGGACTGTGAAGAAAGCTGAGTGCCGAAGAATTGATGCTTTTGAACTGTGGTGTTGGAGAAGACTCTTGAGAGCCCCTTGGATTGCAAGGAGATCCAACCAGTCCATCCTAAAAGAGATCAGTCCTGGGTGTTCATTGGAAGGACTGATGCTGAAGCTGAAACTCCAGTACTTTGGCCACCTCATGCAAAGAGTTGACTCATTGGAAAAGACTCTGATGCTGGGAGGGATTGGGGGCAGGAGGAGAAGGGGACGACCGAGGATGAGATGGCTGGATGGGATCACCGACTCAATGGACATGAGTTTGGGTAAACTCCGGGAGATGGTGATGGACAGGGAGGCCTGGCATGCTGTGATTCATGGGGTCGCAAAAAGTTGGACACGACTGAGCGACCGAACTGAACTGACTGAGCCTTTTGCATATTTGCTGGAGCCAGTCTGTAAGAAAAGACCACTGGAGCAAAGATTAGCACTTTGTCCTATAAGGAAAGAAGGAAGGAAATAAGATTTATTGTGAAGTTAATGAGGCTTATTGGAGAAGGAAATGGCAACCCACTCCAATATTCTTGCCTGGAGAATCCCAGGGATAGAGAAGCCTGGTGGGCTGCTGTCTGTGGGGTCGCACAGAGTTGGACACAACAGAAGTGACTTAGCAGCAGCAGCACCAATGAGGCTTAAGTTTCAGGGTCCCTCACTTGCAGGAGCCCCTATGAGAGGTGGGAGTTGCTGGGATTTGTTGCCTGAGAGTTGAGGAGAGGAAGTGGCTTGCAATCAAGAAGCATTTCTGAAAAATTGCCTAAAAATCTCAGAAAAGAGGGATCTGAAACTGAGTCTTCAATAATTTGTCTTGACTTCTTTTCTCATTCTAAACAAACATTAACTTTCATACTTAATATTGTACTCACAATTTTGTATTCTTTTTCTTGGAGAGGATCTTTGGGCCTATAGAAACTCAGCTAAACCTGCATCCATTGTGCATATAGGCACACATCCTTCCCAAGCTAGATAATAGCTAGTGATCTGACTTCTTCACAGGAAGAAGAGAAATGACTCTCTTGCTTTCTTATCTTTGATCAGCATATCCAGGAAGGCATGTTCCACTACCGTAAAACAGAGCACATGAGTGACCAGCGACTCCTGCATAGTCCCAGATTATTACAGCTATCTCACTGGAGACCCTGAGAGTCTCGGTAACTGATCATTCAAATAATTTCTCAATTTCTTCTTTTGACCGTTGTTTTCAAATCTCTCTCCTCCCAGTTGTTTGCCTTCCTTTCTAATACATTTCAAAAGCAATGTGTTGGGTTTCCTGTGCCTGGCACATTTGAAAACATGCAACAAATAAGTGCTAAACGAATAATCTAGAAGAACAAATTCTAGGCTTTCTGGCTCTCAGTCTCTGAGAAGAGTGCAAACAAGCTATAAAATTACAAAAATATGGGCAGGTGTAGGAAGGAGGAGTCTTTATTCACTGAACCAGTTATTTGCAAACTCAGTGTGTTTTACAGTTATTTTAAATGCAGATTCCAAGACTGTGGCCCTGGGGGTTTGAATCAGTAGTCTGGGAAAGGATTCAGGAGGGCACATTTTGATTAAGGACCCCTTGGTGATTCTGATGTAGCCTACTTCTTAGAAATGCTGCAAAAGGGACTGGGCCTGGCTGGTATAGAATTTAATTATCTCCTACAACCACTCCCTACATTGCTAATTCTGGTCCAAGATCTGTTCTGGAGATAGTTTCTGAGAAGATTTGACCCATGGATTTGTGGTAATCCTTAGTTTCTATTCCTCAGGCAAATATTCACAGCTACTATAGTGAAAACAATGCAAATTTGGGAATTTGGACAGATCTGGGTTCCAATTGCGACATGTCTCCGAGCCTGATTTATCCATAAATTAGGGATACTATTGCTATTCATAACTACTATGAGGATTAAATACATCGATTTATGTGAAAGTATTGTATACAATGCCTAGTATGGACCAGTTATTCAGTAAAAGTTAGGTTTTGTCTCATATTTTTGCTGTCAAGGATTTAGAGTTTCCCCCTGAAAACTGAGATACCTGGAATTCTCCCATTTAGAGATCGTTGGTGGCTCAGATGGTAAAGTGTCTGCCTGCAATGCGGGAGACCTGGGTTTGATCCCTGGATCGGGAAGATCCCCTGGAGAAGGAAATGGCAACACACTTCAGTACTCTTACCTGGAAAATTCCATGCACGGAGGAGCCTGGTAGGCTACAGTCCACGTGGTCACAAAGAGTCAGACGCAAATGAGTGACTTCACTTTCACTTTCTTAGGCTTTAGCCTTTAGTCCTAGTTTTCTTGGGGCTTCCTTGGTGGCTCAGATGATAAAGAATCTGCCTGCAATGTGGGAGACCTGAGTTCGATCAGGGTTGGAAAGAACCCCTGGAAAAGGGAATGGCTACCTACTCCATTATTCTTGCCTGGAGAATTCCATGGACAGAGGAGCCTGGTAGGCTACACTCCATGGGGTCACAAAGAGTTGGACATGACCAAGCAACTAACACTGCTCCACTAGAATGAAACGAACCCTGGAATTAGTAACTAGATGCCCCACTCTTATGTAGGACATAGTCGAAATGGTTCATTAATTGTTTTGGGAAAGCAAAGGCAGGAGGACCTCTTGGGGGTGACATGAAGGAAAAGGAAGGAGAGGGGAAGAGTGTAGAGAAAAATTGAAGGTACCCGGAAACATTTTTCCGACATTACAGTCTTATATGGGGCCAGGAAGTTGACTGAGAACAATGGTTTTCAGCTAACACTTCTGATTGTTGTGTGAAGAAATGTTCAGAGTGCTAGATATTCTTTGAATTTTATCTCATCTGTTGGTGAAAAGGATGTTCTTAGTGTAAAGGTGCAAAAATTGTAACACCTTTTCTAAGCAAAAAAGTTTTTCCTTGAAAAAAAATCTTGATAATCCTCTTAAAGTAGAAGGTGAACCCTAAGGGGATGACTGTGGTTGGAAAAACCACTTTAAGCAAACTGGGGAGTTTGGTTTCACTCCTGAGAGGGAGAGGAAAGAAGAATGGGATGGGACAGAGAAATGCGGAAATGTTATGAAGTTGGAGAGTATGTGGAGTAAAAATGGCTGGTATAAGTTCCTTAGTGATGGGGTAACCAAATGACATTAGAAAAAGGAATATCTGGTGTTCTCACTGAAATTTTTGGTGGTAATGTAATGAAGATGATGATGAATAGCCACTAAAGTGTTGGATTTTCCCAGATCCATCTTCTACTCTTACCATGGTTGCACCCCAGCTTTGGCAGAGACTGCTGATGGTCTTCCCAAAACCCAGCCTCCTCTTCTTTAATCTTTTACAGAAACTTTAGCTAAGCACAGAGCTGTCTACTATGAGACTACACTTCCCAGCCTCCCTTGCAGCTCAGTATGGCCATGTGACTAGGTTCTGGCCAATGGAATGTGAGCAGAATGAATGACCTGTGCAACTTCCAAGTATGTCTTTAAAAAAGAATATATAGAAAGATGGGGATGATGACCCTGTATGCGAGAAAACAAAAGAGACTCAGATCTATAGAGTGAACTTTTGGACTCTGGGGGAGAGAGAGAGGGAGAGGGTGGGATGAGATGGGAGAATGGCATTGAAACATGTAAAAAAAAAAAAAAAAAAAGAGTGTACTATCCTTTTTCTACTGAATGTGGATCCTGTGGCAGCCTCTAGGGCACCCATCTTAGTCATACAACAACCAAAACTTCCATTGTAGCCACAATGGCTACTTGTTAAACAGAACTATCAGACAGAAGTAATCTGGGTCTTTTGTCAACCTTGTAAAGCAAACTGCCCCATCAGCTCTGGACTGCTCTGTCTAGACCCTTTTGAGAGAAAGAAATTAATTTCTATCATGTTTTAATATTTTTTATTTCTGTTATAACAGCCAAATTTTCATCCTTAACAAATATATAAAAATGCATTGTTTGTTCTTAGAACTTTAAAAAGCATATTACTTTTTATTATAAAAATAACATACCAAACTCCAGGAGATAGTGAAAGACAAGGAAGCCTGGTGTCCTGAAGTCCTGGCGTCACAAAGAATTGGACACAACTTAGCTACTGAACAACATACCAAAAAGTGATTAAGTACTCGGACTGCAAGGAGATTCAACCAGTCCATTCTAAAGGAGATCAGTCCTGGGTGTTCTTTGGAAGGAATGATGCTAAAGCTGAAACTCCAGTACTTTGGCCACCTCATGTGAAGAGTTGACTCATTGGAAAAGACTCTGATGCTGAGAGGGATGGGGGGCAGGAGGAGAAGGGGACGACAGAGGATGAGATGGCTGGATGGCATCACCGACTCGATGGATCTGAGTTACAGTGAACTCTGGGAGTTGGTGATGGACAGAGAGGCCTGGCATGCTGCAGTTCATGGGGTCACAAGAGTTGGACACGACTGAGCGACTGAACTGAATGAACTGACTGACTCTTGAGGTGATAAGAATGGTACTCTATTTCTCTGGTCTTTCCTAAAACCTATAACTTCAGTTTAATTGGGAGAAAAACATCAAACAAATCTTATAAAACAACTGACTATCCCCTAAATTATCAAGGTCATCAAAAACAAGGAAAGGAGCCTGAGGAGACATAATGACCAAAACTATAGACAGCCCTCCATATCCATGGGTTCCAAATTCATGGAGTCAACCAACTGAAGATCAAAAATATTTTTTAAAAATTAGAGAAAGTTCCAAAAAGCAAAACTTGAATTTGCTGTGCACTGGCAACTGATTACATAACATTTACTAATACATTGTATCAGGTATTATGAGTAATCTAGAGATGATTTAAAGTACATAGGAGGATAAGCGGAGGTTATACACAAATACTACACCATTTTATATAAGGGACTTGAGCATCATTGGATTTTGGAATCTGTGGGAGTCCTGGACTATAGTATGTGGTATCCTGGATAGGATCCTAGAACAGAAAAAGGTAAAAACTAATGTCCTTTTAGTATGGAATTAAATAAAGTATAATTAAAGCATGAATCATACTTCATTTAAAGAAAGCATGAACTTTAATTCATAATAATGATCAATATTGGCTCATTAGTTGTGACAAATAATGTTAATAATAGGTGAAGCTATGTTGAGTATAAGAGAACTATTTTTTTTTCTGGCTGCGCTAGGTCTTCACTGTTGTACACAGGCTATCTCTAGTTGCAGCGATGGTGGGGGCGACTCTTCACTGTGATGTGTGGCCTTCTCTTGTTGCTGGGCAAAGGCACTAAGCATGCAGGCTTCCGTAGTTGCAGAGCATGGGCTTAGTTGCTCAGCAACATGTGGGGTCTTCCTGGACCAAGGATCAAACCCGTGTCCTTTGCATTGGCAGGTGGATTCTAAAACGCTAGATCATCAGGGAAGCCCTAAGAGAATTTGTCAATGTCAGCAACTTTTCTGTAATCTAAATCTACTCTAAAATAAAGTTTATTGAAAAAGTAATAAAAGATAATATGCTTTAAAATGTTTGTTAAAAATTACATGCTACATTTCAGAAAATTTGAAAGACAAATTGAAATTTTAAATTTTAAAATCATCCTAAATTCCTGGGCTGTCCAGGGGTTAGAGCTGCATTCTCACTGTGGAGGGACTGGGTTTGATCCTTTTGGGGGGAACTAAAATCCTACAGCCATGCAATACAGCAAAAAAAAAAAAAAATCCCAAACAACAAGGTCCTACTGTAGAGCATAGGGTATCATCGGATGAATCATAATGGAAAAGAATGTTTAAAAGAATGTACGTATATGTATAACTGAATCACTTTGCTGTCCAGGAGAAATTAAGGCAAAATTGTAAATCAAGTATCTTTCAATTAAACAAGAAAATAATCCCCCAAATTTTGCTGTATCTGTGTTTGTGTGTGTTTTTAATGAAAACTACCATATTGTATACACAGTTTTCTGTCTTGATTATTTCACTTAACATTTATCGTTAAGCATTTTTATTCATATTCATTTTCAAGCCCTTCAAGAGCACCAGAAGCAATGACAGTACAAGAACATTGAATATACTTGGAACCAGGAACTCTTAGAGAAATGACTGATTACAGGGCTGGAGCAGAATGAGCCTGAAAATGTTTTGTTGTGCCAGAAACTAAGCAGTGCTCAAAGAATGATGCGATATTCAAAAAGTACACAAGAGCCAGCTTGAAGGAGCTTCCCCTGGTCAAATCTAGAATAATCTAAAAATCAATACTCATTGATGAGTCCATCTTTAGTGACAGCAATGAAAAATAACTCAGGGAATAAAATGAGAAAGCAGTTCTAACAGTTTTCTCTATTTCCCCACACCCTTGCCAGTACTTGATAGTAGCACTATTTTATGTTTTGCCAATGAAAGGATAAAAAGTAGTAGCTCACTATTATTATAATTTTAGAAATCACTACTTACCAGTAAGGAATATTTACTGAACATATGTGTTTATTTATTCAGGGAATTTTTGATTCATATTCTTTGCCAATATTTCAACTGGATTATCTGTATTTTTCTTATTGATTTTAGAAATTCTTGCTGTTGTTCAGTTGCTAAGTTATGTGTGAGGCTTTGTGATACCATGGACTGCAGCACGCCCGGTTTCCCTGTCCTTCACTGTCTCCCGGAGTTTGCTCAAACTCATGTCCATTGAGTTGGTGATGCCATCTAATCGTCTCATTCTCTGTCACCCCCTTCTCATCCTACCTTCAATCTTTCCCAGCATCAGGGATTTTTCCAGTGAGCCAGCTCTTCACATCAGGTGGCCAAAGTATGGGAGATTCAGCTTCATGCTGCCTGATCAGTCCTTCCAATGAATATTCAGGGTTGATTTCCTTTAAAATTGACTGTTTGATCTCCTTGTGTCCAAGGGAGCCTCAAGACTCTTCTCCCACACCACAGTTTGAAAGCGTAAATTCCTCAGCACTTAGCCTTCATCTCAGTCAGTCCAGTGTCTTACTCTTTGTGACCCCATGGACTGCAGCATGACAGGTTTCCTTGTCCATCACCAACTCCTGGAGCCTACTCAGACTCATATCCATCGCGTCAGTGATGCCATCCAACCATCTCATCCTTTGTTGTCCCTTTCTCCTCCCGCCTTCGATCTTTCCCAGTATCAGGGTCTTATCCAATGAGTTGGTTTGTCGCCCCAGGTGGCCAAAGTATTGGAATTTCAGCTTCAGCATCAGTCCTTTTGATGAATATTCAGGACTTATTTCCTTTAAGATTGACTGGTTGATCTCCTTGCAGTCCAAGGGGCTCTCAAGAGTCTTCTCCAACACCACAGTTCAAAAGCATCAATTCTTCGACACTCAGCTTCCTTTATATTCCAACTCTCACATTCATACATGACTACTGGAAAAACCATAGCTTCGACTAGACAGACCTTTGTTGGTAATGTAATGTCTCTGTTTTTTAATATGCTGTCTAGGTTGGTCATAGCTTTTCTTCCAAGGGGCAAGCATCTTTTAATTTCATGGCTGCAGTCACCATCTGCAGTGATTTTGGAACCACCTGAAAAAAATCTCTGTTTCCACTGTTTCCCCATCTATTTGCCATGAAGTGATGGGACCAGATGCCATGATCTTAGTTTTCTGAATGTTGAGCTTTAAACCAAATTTTTCACTCTCCTCTTTCACTTTCACCAAGAGGCTCTTTAGTTCTTCGCTTTCTGCCCTAACGGTGGTGTCATCTGCATATCTGAGGTTACTGGTATTTCTCCTGGCAATCTTGACTCTAGCTTATGCTTCATCCAGCCCAGCATTTCACATGATGTACTCTGCATATAAGTTAAATAAGCATTTTGACAATACACAGCCTTGATGTACTTGTTTCCCGATTTGGAACCAGTCTGTTGTTCCATGTCCAGTTCTTTTTTTTTTTTTAGTACTTATTTTTATTTATTTGGCTGCATTTTTATTTATTTGAGTCTTAGTTGTGGCACGTGGGAACTAGTTCCCTGACCAAGGATTGAACCCAGCTCCCTGTACCGGGAGCACAGAGTCTTAGCCACTGGACCACCAGGGAACTCCCCCATGTCCATTCCTAACTGCTGCTTCTTGACCTGCATATAGATTTCTCAGGAGACAGGTCAGGTGGTCTGACATTCCCATCCCTTGAAGAATTTTCTACAGTTTGTTGTGATCCACACAGTCAAAGGCTTTGGCATGGTCAGTAAAGCAAAAGTAGATATTTTTCTCGAAGTCTCTTGCTTTTTTGATGTTCCAACGGATATTGGCAATTTGATCTCTGGTTCCTCTGCCTTTTCTAAATCCAGCTTGAACATCTGAACATTCTAAATCCAGCCTTCATCTAGAAACTCTTAATTGTTATAAATATTAAGGTTTTGTCTGCTACGTATGTTGCAAAATTTTTCTCCCAGTCTTTTGGTTATTAAAAAAATTTTTTTACAATATTTTTCAAGGGTAACTGTAATATAGTGGTTGAGAACATGGACCCTGGAACTAGGCTGCATGAGATCTGATCTGAGGCTTCACAAGTTAGTAGCTGATCCTGAGCAAAGTATTTAATCTTGTGGAGCCTCAGTTTCATTATATGTAAAAGGGAAATGGTAATAGTGCCTGCATCATAAGGTTATTAGGATGCATAAATGCATTAAGAATTATAAAATGCTTGAACAGAAGCTGGAACATATTAAGTGACATATAAGTGCTGGTTATTATTTTTCAGGTGGAAAATTGTGTGCATGTGTTGTCAGTCTTGGCTTCCTGATTTTCTTTTTCGTATAGAAGGGTTTCATGCCCCCCCCCGCCCCCGCCCAAGAATTTAAAAATAAATGTTTCCCAATATTTCCTTGTATTATTTTTATAGATTGTTTTCTATGTTTAAAATCTATAACAACATGCCAGGCAGTGTGTTGGTTGCCATGGATACAAAGACAAGCCAAGACTGAAGGTCTGTTCCTTGCCCTCCTGGAGCTTACATTGTAGGGGAGTAATGGACGAAACCAAGAAGCCAATTACTAAAAAGCTAAATTAGATATGCATCATGAAAGAAACAAAAACATTATTAACTTTTCTTCATATTTAAAATCTGTTACCTCCTCCCCAGAAAGGTCTCTCCTCTTTGTAATGTAGTTTACACAACAAAGACCCACATTATAGCACAGGGAACTATATTCAATACCTTGAGATAAACCACAAGGTAAAAGAATATGAAAAAATATATAGGTATAACTGAGTCACATTGCTGTACAGCAGAAATTAACACAACTTTGTAAGTCAACTATATTTCAGTTGACAAACAAACAAACAAAAGAAAAAAGCAGGGACTTCCCTGGTGATCCAGCGGCTAAGACTCCATGCTTCTAATGCAGGGAGCCCAGGTTCAATCCCTGGTTGGGGAACTAGATCCCACATGCTGCAACAAAGGCCCAGAGTAGCCAAAGAAATAAAATAAATTTTTTTTAAAAGCAAATAGAAAAATAAAAAGGGGGTGGGGTCTAGAAAATAAGTCTGGTCCGGCAGCTTTTGGTAGACTTCATCCCTTTTACTCTGTCTTTTCTGGCCTACATATTATCTCCATTGTTTTTTGTTATGTAAAAGCTTCTTTGTAACCTTAAAATTTTTTTTCATTGAAATATAATTGATATATAACAGTATGTTAATTTCATGTACACATAATAATTTGATTTTTGTATCTATTCTGAGGTGGTGCTAGTGGTAAAGAACCTGCCCACCAATACAGGAGACATCAGAGACATGAGTTTCATCCCTGAGTTGGTAAGATCCCTTGGAGAAGGAAATAGCAACCCACTCCAGTATTCCTGCCTGGAGAATTTCATGGACAGAGGAGCCTAGCAGGCTATAGTCAGTCCGTGAGGTCACAAAGAGTCAGACATGAATGAAGTAACTTTACACACACATATATTTTGAAATGGCCACCACAATAAGTCTAGTTAACATCCATTACCACACTTAGAATTTTTTTTCTTCTGATGAGAACTTTTACCATGTAACCTTTCTTTCTTTTTTTGACCTCACATCGAGGCTAGCCACTGCAGTGAAAGCTCTGAGTCCTAACCACTGGACTGCCAAGGAATTTCCCCTTCCTTGTATCCCCTAAACAGTGTCCTTGCCACTGTCCCCTAGCTTGAAAGCTTTGGTGCAGAGTCAAGAAGAAATTACAAATACTGAAGAAGGATAAGAAGTAAAGAAAGGTGGGGACTGCCTCAAAAGGGATATCAGTAACTTTTTCAAAATACCAGAAGCTGAATTTCAAGGCATTGAAACCCATCTTTTGTTTGTATGATTATAGATTCTGTGGATGCTTCTAATTCACAGGTCAGTCCTTTTGTCTCCCTTTTGAGAGCTGCTCTTCATTCAGCTCTACTAACGATCTCATTTCCATAAATTGAAATCTCTTCAAACCTAGAAATGGAGCCACTTCGGTTTCATTAAAACAGAAGTTCTAACCAGAGGGGTTCATTTCTCTTCTTTCAAGGGTGAGAGGTACTTAACTCTTGAAAGAACAAGCATTCAGGTGGCCAAGTAGGAGAATGGTAAAAGGTTTGTATGAATTGGGAATGATGGTTTGTCACCAACTATCAGAGCAGTTAAAGATCTAGAATACAAGTCCCAGTTGTCATCTATATAATGGAGTTCAAAGCTACCTTCTAGTAAAATCATAGACTATGTCTTTATAGCAGGTCTCATGTGCTGTTCCATATGCTCTAAGTGCTCCCTTAATCCTCCTAATTCTAAAAGTAAGTATCAATACCATTATTATCATCCCTGTATTACAGATAAGGATATCTCCCTCAAGGCCTAGAGAGGTTAAGAGACTTGACAAAGGCATATAACTAGTTCGCAGACCAAGGATTTAAATACACAGTCTGGTCCTAGAATTCTATGTACTGCTTAAAAGCTATGCTGACCTCTCAGGAGTGAGTTTTTTCTGTCCTGAAACATTTCTGGTTTGTTGTTGTTTTGCTTTTATTAAAAAGGAACTGATTTGTTTTAAAAGACATATACAAAAGACATCTAGGGTAGACAATTCCTTGCAAATTTTAAGAGAATGAGAAACGAGGGATAGAGCAATTTTCTGATGGAGTTGGACAAACCTTCCCAAGAAAAGATGCTAATATTTCAGATAAGAACTAAGAGTTCTGAACTTTTTCAAAATCACTGTTTCAGACTTGTGAGACTAAGGTAACTTTCTGAAAGACAAAAAAAAAAAAAATTGAGTTTTATTTATTTATTTTGGCTGTGGGTGTGTGGGATCTTAAGTTTCCCGTCCAGGGATTGAACTCAAGCCCCTGCATTGGAAGCATGGAGTCTTAACCACTGGTCTGCCAGGGAAGTCCCCTAAAAATCTTTATAACTTTGTAAAAGACAATAGGGTAGAAGACGCCATTCTCCCCTGAAGGGCAGTGGGAAGGCGATGGGAAAGGGAAAGGGAGGAGTGGGCACTGGCAGACGAATCCCAGAATGGTAACTCACAGGGGCTGGGGGAGGGTGGCGGATCTAATCCAGTTTTGTGAATAAACTGTTCAGAATTTTAGCCCATTTCCTCCAAGCATCATCTCTTGCGTGACTGCTTCGTTTCCCCCCAAATAAATGGAGCCGCTGGTAGAAAACAGAAGCAGGCTGTTCGTGCAGTGGATTCCCCGGCTGCTTCAGAAGCATCCGATTCTCACTCCCGCGAGGGTTCTCAAGAGGCAGCCGGCACAGCACGTGTTTCAGGGTCTAAATTCAGCAGCCGTGAAAAGGCAGTGGGGGAGGGATGGCAGGTGGGTAATGCAAGACTTGGGGAGGAGCTACTGAGCAACCTCAGGATCTGGCTCCCATGAGCATTCCAAGGACTATCTCTCCGTTTGCCTCTGAGGTTTACCTCGCTTCTCATCTTTTATCCTCTGTCCAATAGGATTCGTGTTTATTTAAAGTCAGCCCCCTCCGTGAGTCCCAGCCCTTGTTGCAGCCATTCACCAGGCCTGATGAATCTTGAGTTGTATTGCCGGCCTTGTTCTGGTTGGGGTGATTCAGAGAGAAGCCCCAGGGGTGGAGGAGGACGCACTTAGCAGGGTTTATTAGTGTCTGTGAAGAGGACTGAGAAGAAATGTTGCTGCCTCAAGTGGGGGAGTGAAGCTCCTGGCCAGGCTTTCCCTCCTGGGAGGAGTGTTCTTGAAGTAACCCCAAAGAGAATGTATTTTCATCCATTAATGGTAGAATAGCAGAGAAGACTTAATTAAGCTCAGTAATAACACATTAGACTCTTCCTTCAGCTAAACACCCATTGTTCAGCCAGAGACATCATTGTATTACTTTAGATTTATCTCATACCTCCTTATTCCACGAGAATTTTACAAATGAAGGAGACCTGAGTCCAGATTTGCATTTTCATTTCTTTAGTGTATTAGCGTAAATTCAGTTTACAGTAGGAACTCAGTTACTGAGCACCTAAAATTGGCCAGATTTTGGAGGGTAGGGGGTATATTTTTTCTTATATTATTCTATTTAATCCTCACAACAATGTTAGGAGGGAGTTACAGGTCACCCTTCTTTTGGGGGTGAGGAAAGGGAAACTGTGAGCAAAGTAACTTACTAGGGACACATAGCTTTATTCCCAAGGTTAGGATTCATATCCAGATCTATAAAAATTCCACAATGCATACTTTTTTTTCAATGTACTTTGCTTTATTTAACAGTCATGAAACATCCATAATTCATCTAAGATGTGATTTCACAGGCTGAATTCACAGATAAAGGATGTAGTCTCAGAGTTCAAAAAACTCACAGCCTTGTGGAGGAAATCTGCAAGTCAGCAGACCATAGAAATGCAATGCAGAGTGATCAAGCACAATGACAGACCCAGAACAGAGTGTTTAGGAACAAAAAAGGAGGAAGTCACAGGCCCTGCCTGAGAAAGCCCAGGGAAGATGACCTGTAATCAACCAATGTCTGCTGCATTCCAGGTCGTGGAGCATGGGGATGCACAGGAATAACAGCCAAAATTTTGTAGTGGGCATTGTGCTAAATATGCATTATCTATCTCATTTAATCCTTATAGCCTTGAGCCTGAGTTAAACTTTGAAAAACGGCAAAGGGAAATGGAGGCAGCCACTTCCTGCTCTCTCCTGCCCATGGTACTAACTCTAGGCTGTTGGGAGAAGAAATCTTGAATAGTGGGACTTAACCTAGAGAAGGCCACATTCTGGGCCTGTGGGAGGGCAGGCAAATGAGACAAAGGCTCTTTTGCTGCTCATGCTGTAGGTCCAGTGACTAGCAGGAGAGGGCCAGTGCCCAAACTGGCTTTCACTAGTGTCAAAAGTCCAGGAAGATATTGTGGTCTGAAAGATATTAAAATTCACTCCAGCTTGCCCCAGATACACCCCTGCAGTATGTAGCATGCCTCTCAAAAACCAACCAGCCTTGACGATCTTGCCTTTGTCCTACCCTTCTAGATTGTTCCTTTGCATTCTCTTGGGGAAACGTCACTCAAGCTGTGCTTTCATTGTGTCCTTTACTCAATGAAGTACTCAAAGCAGAGAGGTTATTTTCAAAATTGTTCCTGACTAACCAGGGTCACCACATAAGAGCCCGAGTTGGGTTCCCAGAACTTGGATGTCATATAGATAATAATAACTAACTTCAACTGAGAATTTACCAGAAGCCAGACTCTATGTTAAGACTATGACCCACTTTACTTCATCCCAGGTGGTATTATTACCCTTATCCTTTTACAAATGAGGAAATTGAAGCTCAAAGAGGTTCAGAAACTTGCCTAGGGACAAATGACCTGAGATGGAACTGGAATGGAAACTTGAATCTGCTTCATTCCATAACTGACCTATGCTTCTTTCAGCATCTGAGAATGAAACTGGGAAATGTCAACACATAATGGATGAGGCATCTATAGTCAATCTTTAACATGGGCTATGTATCTGTAGCCAAGGTGACTTGGAAACCCTGAAGCCCATGAAAGGGAATTTGATTGGCACCAATCGGAGAAGGCAATGGCACCCCACTCCAGTACTCTTGCCTGGAAAATCCCATGGGCGGAGGAGCCTGGTAGGCTGCAGTCCATGGGGTCGCTAAGAGTCAGACACGACTGAGCGACTTCACTTTCTCTTTTCACCTTCATGCATTGGAGAAGGAAATGGCAACCCACTCCAGTGTTCTTACCTGGAGAATCCCAGGGACAGGGGAGCCTAGTGGGCTGCCGTCTATGTGGTCGCACAGAGTCAGACACGACTGAAGCGACTTAGTATTATTCAGACTGGTAAGGTGATACTTCAGTATACCAGGGTCTCCTTTAAGGAGGTAATTTAAAATTTGTCTTTTGTAGTATATGATTTTTTAAAAAAGTGACTTGAAGTTATTAAACAATTTAGATTAACAGATAATTAAAACTAGCACTAAACCGTTGTTTTTATAAATTCTCAATAACACTCATAAAGTATTTTTTAACATTTCCTTACTTGGTGATGCATACTGTTTAATTCACTTTAAATTAATTAATCTTGAAAGAAAAATATTATTTGTCCATCAACACATTTTTTTTGTTTTGCCACATGGCATTTGGAATCTTAGTTTCCTGACCAGGGATTGAGCTGCGCCCCCTACAGTTTAAGTATGGAGTTTTAACCACTGGACCCACCAGAGAAGTCCCTCTACCAACACATTTAAAACAGGTATTTTAATCATGTGTACTTAATGTGTGTTGAAATTTAAATGGAAATATAAATATATATTAAAGAGGACATTCATAACTTTCTGTTTGGGATTCTTGCAGTTTATAAATTTTTGCATCTTAAATTTCTAAAAAATCAACTATTTTATAATGTAAATATTATGTTTCTCAGAAATAAACGGAGACCTTTTGGGGCTATTATTCGTAAGCACTTTTAAAATAACATTTATGTAGGTAGTCGACATTCCCCCATAAATGAAAAACAAGCTCAATTGGATATAATTGTCCCTGTGGGCAGGATACTGTAGCATTTAAGGGTATGGAGATAGACTGCTTAGGTATACATCTTGGTTCCATCACTTGGTAAATTTGTGACTCTAAGTAAGAAATCTCTCAGTACTTCAATTGCCTCCTTTCATTGTTTTTTTAAAGATAGAGGAAAAAATATTATAGGCATACCTTGCCGATGGGCTTCCCTAGTGGCTCAGATGTAGAGATTCTGCCTGCAATGCAGGGGACCCAGCTTCCATCCCTGGGTTGGGAAGATCTGCTGGAGAAGGGAATGGCAACCCACTCCAGTATTCTTGCCTGGAGAATCCCATGGAGAGAGGAGCCTGATGGGCTAGAGGCCTTAGGGTCACAAATATTCGGATGCAACTAAGCAACTAAGGACAAGCCCACCTCGGAGATAGTATGGGCTTGGCTCCAGACCACTGCAATACACACAATACTGCAACAAAGAGAGTCACATGATTTTTTGGTTTCCCAATGCATATAAAAGTTATGTTCACACTAGTCTGTTGTCTATTAAGTGTGCAATAGCATTATGTCTAAAATAAAGTACATCTTAATTTTAAAAATGCTAACTGTTATCTGACAAGGCAGGGTTGCCACAAACCTTTAATCTGTAAAAAGCATAATCAAGTGAAGCACAATAAAATGAGGTATGCCTTATAGGGTTGAGAAAATTAAATGAGTTAATGCATGTAAAGCCCCATATGCATAGAAGATATTTTATCTTTTCATTTCAGAAAATCCAGAAATTATAGAAAAATAGAGGCAACACCAGAAATCACCCTATCTCAGTAAATTGATCGGCAGTGGCTAATCTTAGTGGTGCTTTTGTACAAATTAAAAAAGCTGGCCCTTCCTCAAAATACTTCCCTGCCATTAGCCAGGAAGTTGTCTAAATGGGGGCACCATTTAATAATTACTCTGGGAGGGATAAACCAAGAGAGTCAGGAGCAAAACAGGACAATTGGTTACCTTGTCTATGGATGAAAATGTAGGATGTTTTCAATCTGAGGCTATTACCGATCATGTTGAGATGAACAAAATTGCAGATAAAGTTTTTTTACTGTATTTAGAATTTAGGCTAGATTCCAGCGCCTAGCAGGCATACGAATTGAATAAAAATGAATGAATGAAAGAGGGGAAGGAAGCTTGGAGGAGAAGAAGACTGAGATTGATGGAGGAGAAAGAAGAGGATGAATTTGCTAAATGGTATGCTACAGTATTTTCCAAAAGGGTTGTATCAAAACTGTTTCCATTTGTTAATTTTAAAAATTTTAAGTTATTTTTTTATTGTTATTTTCAAAATTTTTGGCCATGTTACATGGCTTATGGGATCTTAGTTCCCTAACCAGGGGTCAAACCTCTTCCAAACCTGCCAGTGGAAGCAGAGTCCTAACCACTGTAAAGTCCTCAATTTGTGTTAACTTAGATGAAAAGTGGTATCTAATTTTTATTTGCATTTTTGGAATTATCAGTGAAGATGAATACTTTCCATATGTTTGTTTGTTTATTTTGGCTATTTTTTACTGAGATCTTCGTGATTTTATAAAATTGTATAAATTACTTATATTAACATATTAAAGATATTCACCACTTATAATTTTTCTTTGCAATTAAGTTTTTCAGTTAAACGTTTAATTTTTGTCTTTTTTTCACACGGTGATTTCTAACCTTCATGCATGGAAATTTATTGATATTTTGTTTTATAATTTATTTGTATCATATTAAACATTAGAAATTTCTCTTCCTAACAAAGATCTGATATTCACATTGATTTTTTTCCTCATTATTTCTTTCAGGATTTGATTTAAAAGTATATTTACCTCTTTAATCCACCTGTCTAGAATTAGTTTGGTGATTTTTTCATAAACTAGTTATTTTAATATCATTTATTGACTATTCCTTTCTCATTGATCTCTGATGTTCCCTTATGGAAAAAATTCATATACATGGTTCTGTCTCTGAGCTATCTTCCTCCCTTTGATAATTCTTTAAACTCTTAACTTTTTTGATGTTTAAAATCAATCCAGGAAAATAATATGAAAAACAATATATGTATATTATAACTCAATCACTTTGTTGTACACCAGAAATAACACAACCTCGTAAATCAGCTATACATCAGTTTTTAAAAATCAATCCAAGTGGTCAATTTATGGCTTCCCTCATAGCTCAGTTGGTAAAGAATCTGCCTGCAATGCAGGAGACCCTGGTTCGATTCCTGGGTCAGGAAGATCCACTGGAGAAGGGATCAGCTACTCATTCCAGTATTCTTGGGCTTCCCTGGTGGCTCAACTTAGCTTCAGAGTGATGACACCTTCAAGTACCTGTGTGGAGAGGGCCTGGAAGGACACGTAGTTCACTGTAGGGGTAAGAGGTGATCAAGATCAGGTAGAACATCATAATCACTTCAAGCCAAGTCTCCTTCCCTCTCCCCCAACCCATAAACAAGTAAATAGATAGAGAAATAAATAAATGTTCCACCAACACAACATGTTTTCCCTTAGCAAAGGAAAGCCATACTGAGTGAGACACTTTGGTTAATCCAATGTTTCTCTTATTGAGAGATGCGAGTCTGATTAGATCTGCTGGAAGACTTACTCAGGTATTGAAACCAACCCTTCCTATTGGATATTTGCTTGAAGGTTCAATAACAAGAGTGCTGGAGTTTGTGCAGCTGACTGCTTTCCAAGGAGGTGGAGGAAGTGACATAGCCATTGAGACACCTAGTGGTGAGTATCTTTACTACACTGTTAGAATTTGCCATTTGGGCCTATCTAGCTTCTCAGGTGCGGAGAAGGCAATGGCACCCCACTCCAGTACTCTTGCCTGGAAAACCCCATGGACGGAGGAGCCTGGTAGGCTGCGGTCCATGGGGTCACTGAGAGTCGGACATGACTGAGCGACTTCACTTTCACTTTTCACTTTCACGCATTGGAGAAGGAAATGGCAACCCACTCCAGTGTTCTTGCCTGGAGAATCCCAGGGACGGGGGAGCCTGGTGGGCTGCCGTCTACGGGGTCGCATAGAGTTGGACATGACTGAAGCGACTTAGCAGCAGCAGCAGCAGCAGCAGCAGCAGCAGCTTCTCAGGTGGAGAAGGCAATGGCACCCCACTCCAGTACTCTTGCCTGGAAAATTCCATGGACAGAGGAGCCTAGCGGGCTATAGTCCATGGGGTCACAAAGAGTCAGATACAACCGAATGACTAACACTTTCTTTCACTTAGGAACTCCTTATTACTGGGAGGAGTGGGTTTGGGGACCTCAGGTGCCCTCTTTTCTGCTCCAAAATAACTTGAGGCCTCTATTGTGTTTGTGAAGCTACAGAGATAGATCTGTCCTGATAAATCTGGAAACTGAATAGCCTCTGCAAAGCTGGAACTACAAAGCTAATTAACACAAATTAAGCTGACCAACATGGTAACTCAGGCCTTGGGATATAGTTGAAGATGTAAATTTAGCCAATTCAATTAATATTCATTAGGGAGTGGCAATATGTTTTATCAAGCATATTATCTCCACCCCCTACTTTCTATGCTTTATAAAAAGTCAAACCAGAGAATTATTATACTTTTTATTATTGAAATTATGATTTGAATTGTAAGTTCATCCACATTCAGAGGATTATAGACTGAATATTGTTCTACATGCCATTCAGCATAATTTTCCACATATTTGAACTATAGAGTTGTGTTTAATATCAGAAATCAGTCATTTATGACTGGGGCCATTCTTCAATGACTCAGAAAAGGGAGACTAATGGATTTGTTCATTCATTCATTCAAATATATATTGAGTATCCACCACCAGGCTGCAGGGATTTGGTGGTTTAAAGAGAATCGCAGTCATTGCCCTCATGATCTTATAGACTAAAGAGTACAATTTAGAAAGTCTCTACAATAGAGTGGGATGAGTGTTACAAGAGTGTAAGTTCAGGATGCCAATCAAATGATGCAACTTGGTCTTTCTCTGGGGTCAGAGGAGGCCTTCAGGGAAGGGTAGGTATAAGTTAAGTCCTAAAGGATGGATAGGAGCTAACCAAACAGAGGTAAGAAGGTAGCCAGAGAGAGATTATTTCAGGTGAGAGCAAGTTAAAAGAATGGAAAGGTAGCCAGTATGACTGCAGCAAAGAATGCAAGAGGGAGAGATAACTGGAGAGAAATGTGATGAATGGAGGTTCACCTTAGGAATTTAGGAGTTTGTAATTTTTTTTTCCTACGGGAAATATGAAGACAACAAGGGTTTTAAAAAGAAGAGTAAGAAGCACCAGATTTGCTTCTTTAAAAGATAATTTTGATCGCTACCTGGAAAATAGAAAGAAATGGCAATAGTGACACCATTTTTAGGGCCCACTGCTTTGGGAGCATGGTAAACAAAGTAAGTCAGAAAGAGAAAGACAAATACCATATGATATCACTTATATGTGGAATCTAAGTATGACACAAATCAACATGTCTATGAAACAAAAACAGACTCAGATATAGAGAACAGACCTATGGCAACGGGGGTGGGTGGTGGATAGGGAGTAGGGGAGGGAAGGCATGGGTATTTAGGATTAGCAGAGGCAGAGCATTATAGACAGGATGGAAAAACAACAAGATCCTACTGTGTGTGTGCTTAGTCTCTCCATCGAATCTGACTGCAACCAATGTAGCCTGCCAGGCTCCTCTGTCTATGGGATTTTTCAGGCAAGAATACTGGAGTAGGCTGCTATTTCCTTTTCCAGGGGGACAGTTTCACCCCAGGGGTTGAACCCACCTTTCCTGTGTCTCCTGCATTGCAGGCAGATTCTTTACCCACTGAGCTATCAGGGGAGCCCCTACTGTGTAGCACAAGGAACTATATTCTGTGATAAACCATAATGGAAAAGAATATGAAAGGGAATAAATATATGTATGTATATGTACACTTTGTTGTACAGCAGAAATTAACACAACATTGTAAATAAACTATTTTTAATAAAATTTACTTTAAAAATAAGAGCCATTACTAATCTCACCTCTTTGAAAATACACTAACCAGACACTTGTTACTGAATTCAATTTGTCTTCTGGCCTATAACATTCAAGAGCTTCTGATTTTTTTTTTCAAAACAATAGCTAGTATTTATTGAGCACTTAACAACTGTACTAAACATTTCACCTAATGTTTACAACTTCCCTAAGGAGTATGTCAGAAAAGTACAGAACCTTGGGACAAGGCTCTGGAGATGGAACCAGAGCCTTAAAAACTGTTATGCTCTTGTCTGTTAGGTACCAATGGTACAGACTTAAAGAACTCTGACAGAATCTCAGTGCAACAGAGGAAATAGACAATAAACAAAAGAAATAAGATAAATACTAGAAACTGTAACGAGAACTCTCATGTATATTACATCACATGTGAAATGGCATTACAGCGAGGGGAGAAGACTGTTGAGGTGACATCCAGTCTGACATAGAAGAATGAAGAAGCCATAACTCTGCAGAAAGTTGGGGGAAGAGCACTTTGAGCTAGGTAAACAGCAAGTTCAAATACCTTGAGGCAAAAACCATGCAGACGAAGTAACTTGATAAATCCTAAGAAAAGACAGGGGCTTCCTGTGCATGGGGTTTGGGAACTAGAGAGATGAGAATGGGGAAGCCGACAAGGGGGCGGGGGCTTTTAAATCTTGGTAAGGTGTTTGGATTTTTATTCTAAGAGCAATGAGAAACCATTGAAGGCCTTTAAATAGGGGAAGGAAAGTGACATCTGAATTGTTTTTCCTGAAAGTTCACTCTAGTTGCTGAATGGAAAATGAATTAGAGAGGACCCAGAAAGAAAGCAAGGAGAAAAGTTACAAAGTGGTTGCAGTGAGACTTCCCTGATGGTCCAGTGCTTAAGACTCCACACTAGCAACGCAGGAGGCCAGGATATGCTCCTGAGAACTAGATCCCATATGCCGCAACTAAGAGCCAGCATAGCTAAACAAATAAATATGTTTTTAAAAAGGTGGTTACAGCAATTTAGGTGAGAGATGGAGGTAGAAAAGATTAGGTTGTAGTGATATTTGAGATATATTTCAAAGGTAGAAATGACTTTTTAATTTCATGCAGAGGATAAATCCCTGTTATTGTTAACTATATGATGCCATTTACTATGCTGGAGAAGACTGGAAGGAATATATTAGGTTGATAAAGTCAAGAGCTCCAGATTGGACATATTAAATCTGATATGCGAGCTAGACCTCTGAATGAAGATGTCTAGTAAGTAGTTGGATTTATAAGTTGGGAACTCAGAAGAGAGAGCTACCCTATCAAGTAAGTAAAAATGTAAAGATTATTATTAATCTTTAGAAGGTGCCTGAAGTCTTGAAGAGACTATCTAGATCAAAAGAAAGCCTGGTTGTTAAAGTGAGTCCCAAACTGAGATGTGAACTATCTCATCATTTAGAGGTCTTAAGAGGAAGAAGTCAGCAAAGGAGACGTCACTGAGGCAAGAGGAAAATCATCCGAGTGTGATGTCACACAGGTCAGTGAGAAAGTGTTTCATCAAAGACAGAGTACTGTCTATGTTGAATGTTGCTAACAGGTAAAAAGAAATAGTATAGAAAATTTTTATTGAATTTTGAAATATGTAGCTCACTGGGGAGCTTCCCTGGTGGCTCAGTGGTAAAGAATCGACATACCAATGTAAGAGACGTGGGTTCCATCCCTGGGTCAGGAAGATGCCCTGGAGAAGGAAAGGGCAACCGACTCCAGTATTCTTGCCTAGGAAATCCCACGTGGACAGAGGAGCCTTATGGGCTACAGTCCTGGGGTTGCAAAGAGTTGGACACAACTTAGCAATTAAAATAGGAGCAGCAGCAACAGCAGGCTCATTGGTATCCTTGGCAAGTTTAGCAGAGGGTGGACCAATTGAGGTGGACTGAAGAGGCAACAGAGGTGAGGAAACAGAGACCTTCAGCACAGACAAGACCTTTTAGAACTAACACCAAAAAAAGAGGTCCTTTTCATCATAGGCAACTGGAATGCAAAAGTAGGAAGTCAAGAGATACTTGGAGTAACAGACAAGTTTAGCCTTGGACTACAAAATGAAGCAGGGCAAAGGCAAAGAGTTTTGCCAAGAGAATGCACTGGTCATAACAAACACCATCTTCCAACAACACAAGAGACAACTCTACATGGACATCACCAGATGGTCAATACCAAAATCAGATTGATTATACTCTTTGCAGTAGAAGATGGAGAAGCTCTATACAGTCAGCAAAAACAAACATGATCTGACTGTGGCTCAGATCATGAACTCCTTATTGCCAAATTCAGACTTAAATTGAAGAAAGTGGAGAAAACCACTAGACCACTGAGGTATGACCTAAATAAAATCCCTTAGGATTATACAGTGGAAGTGACAAACAGATTCAAGGGATTAAATCTGATAGAGTGCCTGAAGAACTATGGAAAGAGGTTCATGACATTGTATAGGAGGCAATGATCAAGACCATCCCCAAGAAAAAAAATGCAAACAGGCAAAACGGTTGTCTGAGAAGGCCTTACAAATAGCCGTGAAAAGAAGAAAAGCAAAAGGCAAAGGAGAAAAGGAAAGATATACCCATTTGAATGCAGAGTTCCAAAGAATAGCAAGGAGAGATTAAGAAAGCCTTCCTCAGTGATCAATGCAAAGAAATAGAGGAAAACAAAAGAATGGGAAAGACTAGAGATCTTTTCAAGAAAATTAGAGATACCAAGGGAACATTTCATGCAAAGATGGGCACAATAAAGGACAGAAATGGTATGGACCTAACAGAAGCAGAAGATATTAAGAAAAGGTGAAAAGAATACACAGAAGAACTATACAAAAAAGATCTTCATGATCCAGATAACCACGATGGTGTGATCACTCATCTAGAACCCGACACCCTAGAGTCTGAAGTCAAGTGGGCCTTAGGAAGCATCACTATGAACAAGGCTAGTGGAGGTGACAGAATTCCAGCTGCACTACTTCAAATCCTAGGAGAGGATGCTGTGAAAGTGCTGCACTCAATATGCCAGCAAATTTGGAAAACTCAGCAGTGGCCAACGGATTCGAAAAGGTCAGTTTTCATTCCAATCCCAAAGAAAGGCAATGCCAAAGAATGTTCAAACTACTGCACAATTGTACTCATTTCACAATCTAGCAAAGTAATGTTTAAAATTCTCCAAGCGAGGCTTCAACCAAACGTGAACCAAGGACCTCCAGATGTTCAAGATGAATTCAGAAAAGGCAGGAGAACCAGAGATCAAATTGTCAACATCCATTGGATCATAGAAAAAGCAACAGAGTTCCAGAAAAACATCTACTTCTGCTCTATTGACTACACCAAAGCCTTTGACAGTGTGGATCACAACTAACTGGAAAATTCTTAAAGAGATGGGAATACCAGACTACCTTACTGCCTCCTGAGAAATCTGTATGGAGGTCAAGAAGCAACAGTTAGAACTGGACATGGAAAAACAGACTGGTTGCAAATTGGGAAAGGAGTACATCAAGACTCTATATTGTCATCCTGCTTAATTAACGTATATGCAGAGTACATCATGCAAAATGCTGGGCTGGATGAAGCACAAGCTGGAATCAAGATTGCCAGGAGAAGTATCAGTAACTTTAGATATGCAGATGACACCACCCTTATGGCAGAAAGTGAAGAGGAACTGAAATAGGAGAGTGAAAAAGTTGGCTTAAGAAAAAACTAAGATCATGGCACCTGGTCCCATCACTTCACGGCAAATAGATTCGGAAACAATGGAAACAGTGACAGACTTTATTTTCTTGGCCTCCAAAAATCACTGCAGATGGTGACTGCAGCCATGAAATTAAAAGACACTTGCTCCTTGGAAGAAAAGTTATGACCAATCTAGACAGTATATTAAAAAGCAGAGACATTACTTTACCAACAAAGGTCCATCTAGTCAAAGCTATGGTTTTTCCAGCAGTCATGTATGGATGTGAGAGTTGGACCATAAAGAAAGCTGAGCACCAAAGAATTGATGCTTTTGAACTGTGGTGTTGGAGAAGGAGTACGTCAAGGCTGTATATTGTTACCCTGCTTATTTAACTTATATGCAGAGTACATCATGAGAAATGTTGGACTGGAAGAAACACAAGGTGGAATCAAGATTGCCAGGAAAAATATCAATAACCTCAGATATGCAGATGACACCACCCTTATGGCAGAAAGTGAAGAGGAGCTGAAAGGCCTCTTGATGAAAGTGAAAGAAGAGAGTGAAAAAGTTGGCTTAAAGCTCAGCATTCAGGAAACGAAGATCATGGCATCCGGTCCCATCACTTCATGGGAAATAGAAGGGGAAACGGTAGAAACAGTGTCAGACTTTATTTTTTTGGGCTCCAAAATCACTGCAGATGGTGACTGCAGCCATGAAATTAAA